>JASVEL010002420.1:0-338127 GCA_032618575.1 Nicotiana noctiflora | reverse complement strand
GTATGGACTTTATTAGTTAACTATAGTTTCTGCCCAGACAAGGCTAAGTGCCCTGCAGTGACAGCAGACTCCACTGTCCAGCTTCATGTGCAGGGCACCAGGGATATTTCAAAGATGCTAACACCTATTTTCCTAGTCAGCTAATTCCCATCCTAAGTTCAGTTTCAATCAAACACTCCAATTCAATTCAAAAGTGTTATTCACTGTCTGGGATATCAAACAAATCAACCTATGCAGCTAATCGACGACATTTAATCAACTACAACATATAACAATGGTAACAAATCAATTATCCAAACAGTGATTCTGAAAGTCTCGGCAAAAAATGAAAACCAAATATTCGACGACGCCAAGCGAAACGAATAACTATCCTATGACAAACATATTCGAACAATTAACAGAATACAACTTGACCAAATAAAAGTCTTTGGGGATGAAGAACAAAAACTGAAAAACTAAGCACGAGGACAAAATTCAATTGATTAACAAATGGAATATGAAGAAATAAAGGAAGAAATACCATAAGAGAAGACCAACTCTGCATTTGAACGGACCCGGACCTGACTTGGGTTCAATTCGAACTTGGGATTCAACTTGGACTTGGGTTCTTCGTTTTTGAGGCCAATGGACCTTAATTGAGATGTTTTCAATAATGAAAACATCCCAATTAAGGTCTATTAGACCTCAATTAGGAAGAAATCGGCATCTAGGGTTCATGGCCGAGATTTGGGGCTTTTACAACCCTGGTGAGATTCGAGCTAAACCAAGGCCGGTGGGGGTATGAGGGAGGCGAGGGGAAGCTATGGTGTGATTTTGGTGAGGTTTGGCATGAATGTCAAATTCCGGCGACCTTCGAACGAATATTCGAGACGCTCAAGCGATATTCGAGCCTAACGGAGGCCGGATTCGAAGAGAGGGATGTGAGGAGAAGGGTTGGTGTTAATTTGGTGGCCGTTGGCCTACCGGAACCGCCGTGAGGCGATTTCCGGCGGGCGGCGCACGGCGGTGGACGGCGAGGTCTGAGCGTCTCTAAGACGACGAAGACGAGGGGGGTTTAGGGGGGCGGGTGTGTGGTTTAGGAATATATACCAACCAAAGGATTTGATCCAGGCCGTTGGATCGATTAAGATTGACGGCTTGGATCAACCTACTTAACTAAACGGGGTCGTTCGAGTAGGTTTGAGACCGGGCGGGTTTTTGTATGGATATGGGTCGGGCAAACTCGGGTTGTGGGGGTGAGGTGCTGGCCGTTGGATCAACTTAGTTAAACGGCCCAGATGAATGCTTCCTAAACGGGTAGTAGAGGTGAATCTTGGCCATCGGATCAATTTGAAATGGACGACCAGGATTAAAAGTGAGTCGGACTGGGTTTGGAATAATTCGATTGGGCCTGGTTTTGGACTGGGTTTGGCCTCTTTGAGTCCATTCCGATTTTCTCTTTATTCTTGTTCTTTTTTGTTTCTCCTTTTTTTTTCTTTTCCTTTATTTAAACAATTAATTAAAACTAAAAATTTTAACAATCCCGAATTAACCTATAGAACCAAATTAACTTATTAAAAATGCTAATTAACTCTCAATAACAATCATCATGCAATCAAATAGCAAAAAATAAAATCGCACAATTTGGACATTAAGTGTTTAAAAATGCAAAACTACATTATCATTTTTTATGATTTTCATTTTTCTATAACAAACTTAATTATTCTAAATTACAAATATATAAAAAAAATGCAAACATTTTTTTTTACATTTTTTTTTTTTTTTATATTAATTTAACTAATAGACATGCACACGCAACAGATGCAAATAATAAGAGAAAAATAACAAAAATCACAAAAACCCACACTCAACACAAAACTATTTTATTTTAAATTTTTTTTGGGAATAATTCTCATGTAGGGCAAAAATCACGTGCTCACAGTACGCCGACCACGAAGTGATTTAAATCTTGGCATTGGCCATAGTTGCCGGTAGCCTATTGATATATTTGGGAGCGGGTGGTACGCCTACCACAAGATATAATTTTGATATATTTGGGAGCGGGTGGTACGCCTACCACAAGATATAATTTTGATATATTTGGGAGCGGGTGGTACGCCTACCACAAGATATAATTTTTGATATATTTGGGAGCGGGTGGTACGCCTACCACAAGATATAATTTTTGATATATTTGGGAGCGGGTGGTACGCCTACCACAAGATATAATTGTCACACCTCTTTTGGTACGCCTACCACAAGAGATAATTACCGTGATAGTTGGGAGCGGGTGGTACGCCTACCACGAGACATGAAATGAAAGAGGAAATTGAGACATGAAAGTAATATTATTTTGGATATCTTGAGTTATTGAATATTATTTCGGAGCAGAGTATTTCTTTATAATGTATTATATATATATATCTATATTGCAATCGGACAGGTTTAGGTGGGTGACCGGCCTTAGCCTTATCACTAGTTCGCCGGGATAGGCCGGGCACTTACCAGACACATGGGGTCGGTTGTGCTTGTACTACACTCTGCGCTCTTTTTGCGCAGATACAGGTTACGGACAGCAGCAGCGATAGTAGAGACTTGTGGATTTTTCGACTACTGAGACTACGAGGTAGCCTTGCAGGCGTCCGCAGGACCCGTTGTCTCTTCTATCTATGCTTTTCATTCTGTTATCTCATGTAATCGAGATAAACAGCTTGTATTTTCTTTCAAACAATTATGTGTATTATTCTTAGAAGTTCGTGAGTATTGTGACACCAGTCTTGGGTAGTGTATCAGATTTGGATTTTCTTTATCATATTTGACTAAGTCTTCCGCTGTAATTTATTTGTTTTTTTAATAATAAGAATTGATAATTAATGGAGTTGTAAGGAATATTTGGCTTGCCTAGCTTCCATTTAGTAGGCGCCATCATGACCCCGATGGTGGGGAAATCCGGGTCGTGACAAGTTGGTATCAGAGCCCTAGGTTACATAGGTCTCACCACTCACGAACAAGCTTAGTAGAGTTTGAGAGGTAGGTACGGAGACGTCTGTACTTGTCCTCCGGAGTCTATTGAGTTAGGAAAGAGTCTCTCATTTGTTCTTTCTTATCGTGCGAATTTGTTCTTCAAAGTGTTAAGTTAAATTTCCACTCTTGTCTTCCCACGAATGGCGTAATCACGTACCGCTTATCCAGCCGAACAATGGCACGGGCTGGTGATAGATCAACTATTCCTTCAAAAATTTTACGGAGGACAAATTTCACAAAAGTCTTCGATGCCACCTTCAGCGGTGCATCTTTTGAGAACCCACGAGATTGTGCTTGACGGTTCTTATGAGGAATTACAGAACGTGGGAATAGTCGAATGCGAGGAGTTCATTTTACTGTGCTACAGAAGGCACACAGAAATAGTGGGAAGATAATGTATTTACCACACCAGTTATGGTCCCAACGGAAGACGCAATTATATCGGGAGATCACCTAATAAATCGTGTTGGGTTTCAACGGACCTTGACGTCCGGTCGATGTGTTGGAGTTGTGAAGGACAAATATGATGAGTTATTGGAATGTATATATATGGTATGGAAATGTCCTCCAAATAATTTATACATATTTAAGGTTGGTTCTTTTCATGGGGTAAGAAATCACCCCAGAAGAATAACGGAGAGTTTGTGAGTAAACGGGGTAGCTCAACAGTGTTAAGCCAACATAGCAAAAGAGGAAATTGGCCACCAATGTTTGTGACAAGCTTACCAAGAGGGCAAGCCGGCCAATGCAACGCTATCTACTAAACTCTATTTTTAGAAAATGTTATGAAGACGTCACCCGGAGATTCTCTGCAATATGTAGTATATGCGATCTGAACGGTTGTACTAGGTCACAATGACTGTATCCGAATATATATTGCCATGAGCAATAAGTTAACTGATCCTTCAAGGAATTGCTGTGAATGTGGAATATTGGAGAAATACAATTTTAGGAAAGCACTCGGGCTACACGCTCCATTGCAGTTAATAATTATCCTACATGGCCAGCCAGATGTAGAGGTTATGATGTTAGAGGTGGAGGTGAAAATCCTAGAGGTGGAGACCCAGCCATTGATATAATTTTTATGATATGAGGGAGGTCACTACACCAAATGTGGTCATCACACGTATAATTCAGATTGTTATAGACAGAATAATTTTCCCTTAATTTGATTTGGTTTTTGAAAGAAAATTTAGGCGAGTCTGTTTAACATGCTCCATTCATGAGCGAGCATCGTAATCATACTACTTAGGGAAATACTCCCGTGGAGATATTACATGAAGATAGACATCCCTATTATTAGGTGTTAGTCACTAAAATATCCATGAGGCTAAGAGTGACTTTATATTACTTATTACAGTGGGTTTTGATATAATTTTCGGGATAACTAATTTTAATCGTTAATTGTGCTCCCTATCAGTATGAGGGCTTATTTTATGTCGTGATTATCTTTGACGGACAATTATTGAAAGGAAGAAAGAAAGGAAATGAAAAATTTCGGATGATATGATGTGCAAGCACTGTGATTCAGAGTTGAGGATGAGATCCTCCAATTTTTGGCATAATGTGAAATATTTCTAAGCCGAGCTTCAAGCTGCGGTGGATATCATATGAGGACTGGGTCTTGGTAGTAAGAGTTTATGTGTTTAAAATTCTTCTTTTATGAATTAATACTTTCGTATCGCATTCGTAAATAAGAGTCATGTCCGTTAGGACTATTTGACAATTCTTGTATAGTTTCTATTCATATTAGCCATTTCTATTTTGAAACTGTTGAGCTTAGCCTTTGAGACGAGCACCAGGTAAGGATAAATATGACGCATTAATTCGGGAAAATAATCACGAGGTCACCATACCTCATTCTGAGTAAAGTGGGATTTGTAGAATAAGGTATTTGATAACAGGGTTAATTGACAATGTTGTAATTTAAGAATAACTCTTATGGCCAGACTTCAGAGTCATGGATATGTGCATACGCATGAGTGTGTTCGTGCCTTATTTAGACTTGTTCGTTGTAGTCTTCATTGTTTCCATATTGACATACTCCTGCAATCATGAGGAGCATGCGCAACATCTCAGGAGTGACTTTGCAGACTCTGAAAGATAGCCAACTATATGCAAAAATTTTGAAGTGTGAATTTTGGCTAAGTTCAGTTGCATTCCTGGGTCATATTGTGACGGCAGCAGGTATTCAGGTTGATTCGAAGAAGATTGAGGCAGTCAAGGACTGACCTAGACTGACATCAGCCACAGAGATTTGGAGTTTCTTGGGATTAGCGGGTTATTATCGCTGATTCGTAGAGGGATTTTCATCTAATGCAACCCCACTGACCATATTGACCCAGAAAGGTGTTCAATTTGAATGGTCCGATGAATGTGAGGCGAGCTTTCAAAAGCTCAAGACAGACTTGACCACAACACCGGTATTGGTTTTACCCACAGGTACGGGACCTTATATTGTTTATTGTGATGCTTCCCGTATTGGGCTTGGTGCAGTGTTAATGCAGGATGGCAAGGTTATTGCCTATGCTTCGAGGCAATTGAAGATTCATGAGAAGAACTATCCAGTGCATGATCTAGAATTGGCGGCGATTATTCATGCATTGAAGATCTGGAGGCATTATTTGTATGGTGTAGCATGTGAAGTGTACACCGATCATAAGAGTCTTCGGTATTTGTTTAAGCAGAAAGAGTTGAATATGAGGCAGAGAAGATGGTTAGAGTTGCTAAAAGACTATGATGTTACTATTTTATATCACCCAGGTAAGGCCAATGTGGTGGCCGATGCATTGAGCAGAAAGTCTGCCAGCATGGGTAGTCTTGCATATATTCCGGTCAGTCAGAGACCATTGGCTCTAGACGTCCAGGCATTAGCCAACCGGTTCGTGAGATTAAACATTTCTGAGCCTAGCAGGGTGTTAGCCCGCACGGTCGCTCATTCTTCTTTATTAGAGCGTATCCGTGAGAGGCAATTTGATGATCCTCATTTGCGTGAGTTGAGAGATACAGTACAGCGGGGAGGTGCCACACAGGTAAATCTAGATGATGATGGGATATTGAAATTGCAAGGTCGAGTGTGTGTGCCCAATGTCGAAGGGATTCGAGAGTTAATCTTAGCAGAGGCCCACAGTTCGCGGTATTCTATTCACCCAGGCGCCGCGAAGATGTACCAGGATTTGCGGCAACACTATTGGTGGCGCAGAATGAAGAAAGATATCGTTGCGTATGTCGCTCGGTGTCTAAATTGTCAGCAGGTGAAATATGAGCACCAGAGACCTGGTGGTGTATTCCGGAGGATTGAAATTCCCGAGTGGAAATGGGAGCGGATCACTATGGACTTCGTTACTGGACTTCCTTTGACTAGACGGAAATTTGATGCTATTTGGGTCATTGTTGATAGGCTGACCAAGTCAGCACACTTTATTCCAGTACCTGTCTCCTACTCATCGGAGAGGTTAGCGGAGGTTTACATTAGGGAGATTGTTCGTCTCCATGGAGTGCCAGTATCTATTATCTCTGATCGGGGTACGAAGTTTACCTCGCGGTTCTGGAGAGCGGTCCAGCAGGAGTTAGGCACCCAGGTTCAGTTGAGTACAGCATTTCATCCTCAGACGGATGGCCAGTCCGAGAGGACTATTCAAATTCTTGAGGACATGCTTCGAGCCTGTGTTATTGATTTCGGAGGCTCGTGGGACCAATTTCTGCCATTAGCAGAGTTCGCCTACAATAACAGTTACCAATCTAGCATCCAGATGGCTCCGTATGAAGCGTTATATGGTAGGCGATGTCGATCACCAGTTGGATGGTTTGAACCGGGAGAGGCTCGGTTGTTGGGTACAGATCTAGTTCAGGAGGCCTTAGATAAGGTCAAGACTATTCAGGAGAGATTGCGTTCAGCTCAGTCTAGGCAAAAGACTTATGCGGATCGTAAGGTTCGAGATGTAGATTTCATGGTTGGTGAACGAGTATTGCTCCGGGTGTCGCCTATGAAGGGCGTGATGAGGTTTGGGAAGAAGGGCAAGCTCGGCCCTAGGTATATTGGTCCATTTGAGATTCTAGACAGAGTGGGAGGGGTGGCTTACAGATTAGCTTTGCCGCCTAGCTTATCAGCCGTGCATCCAGTTTTTCACGTATCTATGCTTCGAAGATACCACGGCGATCCCACACATGTGTTAGACTTCAGTACCGTCCAATTGGACAATGATCTATCTTACGAGGAGGAGCCGGTAGCCATTCTAGACCGGCAGGTTCGACAGTTGAGGTCGAAGAGTTATCCTTCTGTGCGCGTTCAGTGGAGAGGTCAGCCTCCTGAGGCATCGACCTGGGAGTCCGAGTCTGATATGCGGAGCCGCTACCCACACTTGTTTCCTGACTCAGGTACTTCTTTCTTTGTCCGTTCGAGGACGAACGGTTGTTTTAGAGGTGGAGATTGTGACGACCCAAAGGGTCATCACTTGTTTATTTAATCATTCCGAGCTTTTGAGGTCTTGAAAACCTCATTTATAGTTGCCTCGATTTGCGTGCACAGGTCCGGGCACAAAGCCGGAAAAGATTTATGTTGAAATATGTGAAATATGTGAAAAAGTTGAAGAATTTTGATATTAATATTGATATAGTTGACTTTGGTCAACATTTTTGGTAAACGGACCTGAATCCGTAATTTGACTGTCTCAGAAAATCCGTAGAAAAATATGGAACTTGGGCATATGCCCGGAATTGAAATCCGAGGTCTAGAACCCCGGTAAAAGAATTTTTCTGTTAAATTGTTTTCCGAAAATGTTTAAGGAAAATGAAACTGAATTTTGATTAAAAAGTACTGGTATCGGGCTCGTATTTTGGTTCCGACGCCCGGTACAGGTCATATATATTGGTTAAGCGCTTCCTGTAAAGTTTGGTTGAAAACGGACGTCGTTTGACGTGTTTCGGCCTTAAATTGGAAAGTTTGGAAATTATGAAATCTTAAAGAACTCTTGAGCTTTAAGGCTCAACTCATTGATTTTGATGTTATTTTAGCGATTTGATCGCGCGAGTAAGTTCGTATGATGTTTTTGAGTTAGTGTACATATTTGGTTTGGAGCCCCGAGGGCTCGGGAGTGTTTCGGAGGTGGTTCGGGGTGTTTTTGAACTTAAGAAAAACTGCAGAAATCTGCAGCAGGCATTTCCTCATCGCGTTCGCGATGCTTTGGTCGCGTTCGCGAAGAACATTTCTTTCCTTCTTCGCGTTCGCGTCAGGTTGATCGCGTTCGCGATGCCCAGCATTTTCCTTCATCGCGATCGCGGACTCCTTCTCGCGTTCGCGCAATGTAAATTGAACCAGTCATATTTTCCTTTACGCGTTCGCGTGTCTTAGCCCGCGTTCGCGTAGGCCAAATTTGAAGCCCAGTATTTTCTTCTTCGCGTTCGCGACTTACCCTACGCGAACGCGATGGCCTGATATTTTCCTTCATCGCGAACGCGACCAGGGTGTCGCGAACGCGATGAACAAAATCCGCCCAGTGATTTAATACCCCAAAACAGAACACATACGGGATTTCATCCCATTTTTACAAAACCCCTTCTTCTCCACAGCTTTTGGGCGATTTTTGAGGCATTTCTTCATCAAAGTTCATTGGGTAAGTATTGTTAACTTGTCTTCTTCATTTTTCATCAACATCAATCAAATCCTTAGGCTTGAACATGTATAAATTGGTTGGAAATATGAGAAATGGGTATAGTTAGGGCTTTCAAAGAATTTGCGATTTAGACCTCGTTTTGGAGTCGAACTTAAGAACAAATTGTATATTTGAACTCATGGAAGATTGGGTGAACTTATTTTGGTTCGAAACTTGAGTTTCGATTATGTGGGCCCGGGGTCGGAATTTACTATTCCGGGCAGAATGTTGTAAAAATCATATTTAGCAATATGAACTAGTTTGTTAAGTGGAATTGATGATATTGAATCAATTGTGTATAGATACGATTGGATTGGAGTCGAATTCGAAAGGAAAAGGCATTGCTACGGATTGAATCGTTCGTAAACTTTCGAGGTAAGTGTTTGTTCTATCCTAGTTTGTAGGAATATGAATTTAGTTATGAATAAATTGTTGAATATGAATTATTGGTGTTATACCGGTAATGAAGGTAAATTGTGGAAACTATTATAAATTATTGGTTTAAAAACCGGTAATTACAAATATTGTTGATATAGAGATTATTGGCTAAACGCCGGTAATATATATATATTTATGAAATGGGATCGTGTGGTACGCCGACCACTTATATAATAAGAAATGGGATCGTGTGGTACGCCGACCACGAAGTGATTTAAATCTTGGCATTGGCCATAGTTGCCGATAGCCTATTGATATATTTGGGAGCGGGTGGTATGCCTACCACAAGATATAATTTTGATATATTTGGGAGCGGGTGGTACGCCTACCACAAGATATAATTTTGATATATTTGGGAGCGGGTGGTACGCCTACCACAACATATAATTTTTGATATATTTGGGAGCGGGTGGTACGCCTACCACAAGATATAATTTTTGATATATTTGGGAGCGGGTGGTACGCCTACCACAAGATATAATTACTGAGATATTGGGAGCGGGTGGTACGCCTACCACAAGAGATAATTACTGTGATAGTTGGGAGCGGGTGGTACGCCTACCACGAGACATGAAATGAAAGAGGAAATTGAGACATGAAAGTAATATTATTTTGGATATCTTGAGTTATTGAATATTATTTCAGAGCAGAGTATTTCTTTATAATGTATTATATATATATATCTATATCCCAACTGTACAGGTTTATGTGGGTGTCTAGTCCTAGCCTCATCACTACTTCGCCGGGATAGGCTAGGCACCTACCAGCAAATGGGGTCGGTTGTGTCGATACTACACTCTGTGCTCTTTTTCCGCAGATACAGGTTACGGACAGCAGCAACGGCAGTAGCGACTTGTGAATTTTCCGACTATTGAGATTACGAGGTAGCCTTGCAGGCGTCCGCAGGACCCGTTGTCTCTTCTATCTATGCTTTTCATTCTGTTATCTCATGTAATCGAGATAAACAGCTTGTATTTTCTTTCAGACAATTATGTGTATTATTCTTAGAAGTTCGTGAGTATTGTGACACCAATCTTGGGTAGTGTATCGGATTTGGATTTTCTTTATCATATTTGACTAAGTCTTCCGCTGTAATTTATTTGTTTTTTTAATAATAAGAATTGGTAATTAATGGAGTTGTAAGGAATATTTGGCCTGCCTAGCTTCCATTTAGTAGGCGCCATCATGACCCCGATGGTGGGGAAATCCGGGTCGTGACACTGACCTCTCCACTGAACTCGCTCAGGAGGAAAACTCTTCGACCTCAACTATTGAACCTGCCGGCCTACAATAGCTACCGGTTCCTCCTCATAAGATAGATCTTTGTCCAATTGGACTGTGCTGAAATGTAACACGTGCGATGGATCCCCATAATATTTTCGAAGCATGGATACATGAAACATTGGATGCACAGCTGACAAGCTAGGTTGTAAGGCAAGTTTATAAGCCACCTCTCCCACACGATCAAGAATCTCGAATGGGCCAATAAACCTAGGGCTAAGTTTTCCCTTCTTCCCAAATCTCATCACGCCCTTCATAGGCAAAACTTGGAGCAATACTCGTTCACCAACCATGAAAGTTATATCTCGAACCTTATGATCTACATAACTCTTTTGTATGGACTGAGTTGTACGAAGCATATCTTGAATAATCTTGACCTTATCTAAGGCCTCCTGAACTAAATTTGCACCCAACAACCGAGCCTCTCCCGGTTCAAACCATCGAACCGGAGTACGATACCGCCTACCATATAAGGCTTCATAAGGAGCCATCTGAATTATTGATTGATAGCTGTTATTATAAGCAAACTCTGCCAAAGGCAGGAACTGATCCCACGAACCTCCAAACTCAATAACACAAGCTCGGAGCATATCCTCCAATATCTGAATTATCCTTTCGAACTGACCGTCCGTCTGGGGATGAAAGGTTGTACTTAGCTGGACTTGGGTGCCCAACTCTCGTTGAACCTCCTTCCAAAAATGCGAGGTAAACTGTGTACCTCGATCTAAAATGATAGAGATAGGCATACCATGAAGGTAAACAATCTCCCTGATATAAATCCCAGCTAATCTCTCGGACGAATAGGAAGTGGCAACCAGAACAAAATGAGCTGACTTAGTCAGCCTATCAACAATAACCCAAACAACATCAAACTTCTTCCGAGTCATCGGAAGGCCAGTAACAAAGTCTATAGTGATCCGCTACCACTTCCACTCAGGAAGCTCAATTCTCTGAAATAAACCACCGGGCCTTTGGTGCTCTTATTTAACCTATTGACAGTTCAAACACCGTGCTACATATGACACAATATCCTATTTCATTCTACGCCACCAATAATGTTGCCGCAAATCCTGATACATCTTTGCTGCGCCTAGATGAATAGAATATCGGGAACTCTGAGCTTCCTCTAGAATCATTTCTCAAAGCCTATCAACATTTGGCACACAAATTCACCCTTGCAATCTCAGAACCCCATCAGCATCTAGGGTGACCTGCTTGGCACCTCCTCGCTGAACAGTGTCTTTAAGGACACATAAATGAGGATCATCAAATTGCCAATCGCGGATACGCTCCAATATTGAAGAGTGAGCGACCGTGCAAGCTAGCACTTGACTAGGCTCAGAAATATCCAACCTCACAAATCGGTTGGCTAAGGCCTGAACATCTAAAACAAGCAGCCTCTGATTGACTGGAATATAAGCAAGACTGCCCATACTGGCTGACTTCCTGCTCAAAGCATCGGCCACCACATTTGCTTTTCCGGGTGATATAAAATAGTGACATCATAATCTTTCAACAACTCTAACCACCTTTTCTGCCTCAAATTCAACTCCTTCTGTTTAAACAGGTACTGAAGACTTTTGTGATCGGTGAATACTTTACATTCCACACTATACAAATATATCTTCAATGCGTGAACAATCGCCGCCAACTCCAAATCATGTAATGGATAGTTCTATTCACGAATCTTCAATTGCCTCGAAGCATAGGAGATAACCTTGCCATCCTGCATCAACACTACACCAAGCCCAATATGGGAAGCATCATAGACAGTATAAGGTCCCGAACCTGTGGCCAATACCAGTGATGTGGTCAAGGCTCTCTTGAGCTTCTGAAAGATCGCCTCACATTCATCTGACCATTCGAACTGGACACCTTTCTTCATCAACCTGGTCATTGGGGTTGCAATAGATGAAAACCCCTCCACGAACCACCGATAATAACCTGATAATCTCAAGAAGCTCCGAATCTCGGTGGCTGATATCGGTCTAGGCCAGTTCTTGACTGCCTCAATCTTCTTTGGATCGACCTGAATACCTTTTTATCGTCACAATATGACCCAGGAATGCAACTGAACTTAGCCAAGATTCACACTTTGAAAATTTTGCATATAGTTGGCTATTTTTTAGAGTCTGAAGAGCCACTCTGAGATGTTGCGCATGCTCCTACTAACTGCGGGAGTATATAAATATGTCATGAATGAAGACTATTACAAACAAGTCTAAATAAGGCCTGAACACTAGATTCATCAATTCCATAAAAGCTGCTAGGGCATTTGTCAAACCGAAAGGCATGACCGGGAATTCATAATGTCTGTACCGAGTGCGGAATGTTGTCTTAGCGACATCAGATGCCCTAATCTTTAGCTGATGATAGCCAGATCTCAAGTCTATCTTCGAAAATACCTTGGCACCTTGAAGCTGGTCAAATAAATCATCAATTCGCATGAGTGGATATTTATTTTTGATAGTAACCTTATTCAACTGCCGATAATCAATGCACATTCTCATCGAACCATCCTTCTTCTTTACAAATAATACTGGCGCACCCCACGACGAAACACTAGGTCTAATGAAACCCTTTTCAAGTAAATCTTGTAACTTCTCCTTCAATTCCTTTAACTCTAGCAGAGCCATGTGATATGGTCGAATAGAAATGGGCTGAGTGCCTGAAGCCAAATCAATGCAAAAATCAATATCCTTATCGGGTGGCATACCTGGCAGGTTTGAAGGGAAAACTTTAGGAAACTCACGAACTACGGGCACAGAATCAATAGAGGGAACCTTATCACTGGAATCACGGACATAGGCAAGATAAGTCCGAGATTTAACCTAAGAAATAACATTGCGGATAGTATGATCAAATATTCATTTCCACTATATATGAGGCAAATTCGGCAGAGCTAAGGTCACAGTCTTGGCATGGCAATCCAAGATAGCATGATATGGAGATAGTCAGTCCATCCATAATATAATATCGAAGTCGACCATATTTAAGAGCAATAAATCAACACGGGTCTCAAGACCCTCAATCACCACAATACAAGAGCGATGAACTTGGTCGACCATAATAGAATCACCCACTGGTATAGACATATGAACAGGAACACCCAGTGGATTACTAGGCTGAACCAGGTACGGTGGAAAATAGGAAGACACGTACAAATATGTAGACCTATAGTTAAATAGTATTGAAGCATCTCTATCACAAACCAGAATAATACCTATAATAACAGCATCTGAAGACTCAGCCTCTGGTCTGGCAGGAATTGCATAACATCGGGGCTGAGCCCTACTACCCTGAGCAATATCTCTCGGATGATCAGCTCCTAGCTCACCTCTACCTCTATCGGTCTGAGCTCCACCTTTATGACCTCTACCTCTACCTCTATGTCCTCTACCCCCGCCTCTAGCTGGCTAGGCAGGCTATGGAGCAACTGGGACCTTAATCATAGCACGAGAACCATGCTACTGCGATTGAGCACCTATCATTCTCGAGCAATGCCTCCTGATGTGACCCAAATCTTCACACTCACAACACCCGTCTAAACACGAAAACTGAGAAAACTGAGACTGACCTCGCTGCCCCGAATGACCACCTTGGAAACTTTGGAGTGGATGTGCCCTAATAGGTGCTGATTGTGCACTGTACGGCTGCTAATCAGAGTAATACGATTGAGAATCATGACCACCTATAGTACCATGAGAAACCTGAAGGGCTGACTGGAAAGGCCTAGGAGAATGGCCTCTACCATAAGAATTTCTACCTCGAGATGAGGTACCACTGAATCTTCCTAAATTACGGGGCCTTTTAACCGACCCATGACCTACACCCTGAGACACGGCCATCTCGATCCGGTGGGCAGCATTGGCCGCCTCCTGAAATATGATCTCACTCCCGGCTCCCATAGCCATCTGAAGACGAATTGGCTGAGTCAAGCAATCAATAAATCTCCTAACTCTCTCTTTATCGGTGGGAAGTATGATGGTGGCATATCGAGCTGGGTCAATGAACCGAGACTCATAATGTGTGACAGACTTGGAGACCTGATGGAGACGCTCAAATTGCCTATGAAGAGCCTCCCTATGAGTCATTGGAAGAAATTTTTCCAAAAACAATTCTGCAAATTGGACCCAAGTCAAATATGGCGACCCTACTGATTTAGATAAACACTAGTCTCTCCACCAAGTGTTGGCGGATCCAGATAAACGGAAAGTGGCAAAGTCAACACCATTGGTCTCCACAATACCCATAGTACGGAGAACCTCGTGGAAGCTATATAGAAAGTCATGGGATCCTCTCAAGAAGTGCCGTTGTATGTGGTAGTGAAGAGCTTGGCAACCCTGTCCAATCTCCATAAAGCATCGGCGAACATAGCTGAACCATCACCAGTATGAGTCACTATGCCTGGCCGAACTGCCTCAGCTGGCTGAACCACTGGAACATGAACCCGGGGAGCTATTGGCTGCGGAGTGCGCGTAGTGGGAGTCTGATTACCTCCTCCAGCCTGAGAAGTGGTTGGTGCTGCTAGAAGCAACCCTGCTCGAGTAACACTCTACACAAAGCCAACCTATCGGACCAGAGCGTCCTAAAGAACTGGGGTAGGAATGAACCCCTCTAGGACCTGAGCTGGGCCCACTAGAACTGTTAGGGTTAGAACCTCCTCCTCAACATGAATCTAAGGTTCTTCCACTGGTGCTACTGCTCAGGGCTGAGCTCTGCCCCTACCCCAGCCTCTAGGACGGCCTTGACCTCGGCCTCTGCCCCAAGTGGGAGCTGCTGCTGCTGGGGCCTCAGATTGTTGGTCAGTAGATGAGTAAGTGCGTGTTCTTGCCATCTGCGAAAGAACAGAGTAAAAATTCAATTAGCATTTGAAGAACAAATTCGCACGACAAGAAAGAATGAAGGTGAAATTTTTCCTAACTCTCTAGCCTCTAGGGATAAATACAGACATCTCTGTACCGATCCCTCGGACTCTACTAAGGTTGTTCGTGAGTTGTGAGACTTGTGTAACCTAGTGCTCTTATACCAACTTGTCACGATCCGGATTTCCCACCATTGGGAGTCGTGATGGCGCCTATTAGTGGAAGGTAGGCAAGCCAACTCTTAATTACATTTTCATTTTTAATACGATGTCTCATTTTAAAACATTTAGAAATAATACTATAATTACAACAGAATAAACAAATTTAGCGGAAGACTTAACAAGTTTTACTAGATACGATACAGAAACCCACACATAATACACTACCCAAGAACGGGTGTCACAATACTCACGAACTTCTAAGAATACTACACTAAATCGTCTCAAAGAAATATAATTGTTTGTCTCGAATACATGAGATAACATACTGAAAAGTAAAGATAGAAGAGACAACGGGTCCTGCATACGCCTGCAAGGCTACCTCGATGTCTCGATGGTCGAAATATCAACAATCGCACTAATATCGTTGCTGCTGTCCGAAACATGTATCTGCACAGAGTCTAGCATCAGCACAACCGACCTCATGTGCTGGTAAGTGTCTGGCCTATCCTAGCGAAGTAGTGACAAGGCTAGGGCCAGAAACCCATATAAACATGTACAGTTAAAAATATATGACAAAATAGCAAGAAACAACATCTAATATTCAAGAAGAGAAGGCATGCTCTGGAGTAGTCACAGAATATATATATATATATATATATATATATATATATATATATATATATATATATATATATAAAATAAAGGTCTTTTATTCACTTTCAAACTCATCATATTACAGGATTGCAACCACTCGCTCCTTTTTTTAATATCAATCTTTCATTAATTTATCAAGGCAATACATAATATTTCACCGGCAACTATGGCCAATATCAACAATCATTATCTGTTAGTGATGCGGCGTGCACCCCGACCCTTCCGATAAGTCAACGGCATCTATGGCCAATAACATAAATCCATACATTTTATTAGTGCTGCGGTATGCATCCCGACCCTCCCAATATGTCACCGGCAGCTATTGCCAATAACAATAATTATGCAATATATTACCAGCAGGGAACTAATAATAATTAATCAACAATATATATATTACCGGTATGAAACCAACAATCTTTAATCAACGATATATATATTACCGGTATGAAACCAATAATAATTACTTTCATATAATCACATAAGATTATTAAAATTCAATCCATTTACGACCCGGTCATGCTCGACCCTCAACGTATAGATACTCGTCACCATGCCTATACGTCGGACTCCACACATAACAATTATCACATAAACTCAACTCCTATTCCCTCGAGCTAGGATAGATCAAACACTTACCTAGAAGGTTTACAGCTCAATCCTTAAGCAATTGCTTTTCCGTTTGAACTTAGCTCCAATTCAATCGTATCTATACGCAATTGATTTAATGTCATCAATACTACTTAACAAACTAGTTCAAATGACCAAATATAATTTTTCCAACATCTGCCCAAAAATTGCAAAATCGACCCCGGGCCCTTAGTCAAAACACGAGGCTCGGAGTAAAATAAATTCACCCATAACCTCACAAGTTCATATATGTAATTTATTTTAAAATCGGACCTCAAATTGAGGTCCAAATTCCCAATTTTAAGAAAACCTAGATTCTACCCAAAACCCCGATTTTTTAACCATGAAAACCTTGATTTTAAGATGAAAACATGATAAATGATGTCAAAGATTGAATAAATTGAGTAAAAGTTGATTTGGAGAAGAGGGAGTTCGTGAAAAATCGCCAATGGGTGTTTGGATTTTGAAAATATGAAAAGTGAAGCTTCAAAATCGTTAAGTCTAAATATATAGGTCTCTGATGTCGCATTTGCGAAAAGGTATTCGCAATTGCGAACCCCGACCAAATGTGGGAATTGCGACATCGAGTTCGCATTTGCGAACTCTGAAGGACACTGGGAAACTCACATTTGCGAACAATTGTTCCCATTTGCGAAAGTCCCCATATGCATTTGCGGACAGTTCTTCGCATTTGGGACTACTGGGGTTTGTGGGCTGGTATCGCATTTGCGACATTTTTCTTCGCATTTGCGAAGAGATGCTTCCCGGGTGATGATCGCATTTGAGATAGAAGGCTCGCAATTGCGAGTGCTGGCTTCGCAATTGCGAAGCCTGCAGAACTGAAGCACAACAGGTTTTCAACCATGAGGAAATGCAATCCGACACTTATCCAAAACTCATTCGAGCCCTCGGGGCTCCAAACTAAATATGCACACTGACTCAAAAATATCATTCAAACTTGCTCGAGCGATCAAATCGCTAAAATAACATTAAAATCAATGAATTGAGCCTTAGAATCTAAGAAGTCTTTCAAATTTCATAAACTTCCAAATTCTTCAATTTAAGACCGAAACACGTCAAACGACGTCCGTTTTCAACCAAACTTTACAGAAAGCGCTCAACCAATATATATAACTTGTACTGGGCGTCAGAACCAAAATACGAGCCCTATGCCATTACATTTTGATCAAATTTTATTTTTATTTTCCTTAAACATTTTCAAAAAATAATTTAACAGAAGAATTCATTTCGCGGGCCTGGGACATTGAAATTCGATTCTGGGCATACGTCCAAGTCCCGTATTTTTTACGGACCTTTCGAGACCGTCAAGTTATGGGTCCGGATCCGTTTACCAACAATGTTGACCAAAGTCAACTATATCAATATAATTATCAAAATTGTTCAAAATTTTCACATAATTCATATATATCAACATAAAAAATTTCCGGCTTCGCGCTCAGAGTGTGCACGCAAATCAAGGCAACTATAAAGGAGGATTTCAAGGCCTCATAAGTTCGAAATGACTGAGAAAATAAGTGATGGTCGTCACAGGCGACGACTACAATTGCATAGTTATTTAAAGTATAACTAAAACTCACTTGAAGTAATACTTTTTTTATATTGGATTATGACATTCTTAGTTTTGTCATCATATTAAATTGTTAACTTTTAATGTTTCGTTAGATTTATGATAACTATTAAGTCATTAAAATTGTAATGTATTATAATATCAATATATTTTTACGCTTATTTATATTGAATGAATATAATTAGTGATCAATGTAATTGCATACAATAACATATTTTTTTTAAATGTGAGATGACTGAATATTTAAATTTTGATTAAGTAAATTACACAATTATTTAAATTATATTAAAACTTACAAATAGTAATTTATTTTATATACATATATCATGCGATAAAACCCATATCAAATTCTTAAATGTTTTGCAATAAAATGTTATAGTCACAAGAGATATGCAATCTGATCTAGTATGCGGATCATATTAAATTCTCAATTGTTAGTTACATAGATAATGAGTTTTATTAATTCATAAATCAGTAAATTAGTAAGGACTATATCCATATGACTTTTTTTTAATCATCATGGTTATAATTAGTTATTTACAAATTTATTAGATATAATTCAATTATTCTTTTTAAATATAATTCAAACCAACAAGTACTACTTATTTTGTAAGAATTGCAATATAATTATTCTGGACATAAATATTAACTTTATTACAATCTTACGTTTATAAAATAAGAAAAACTTACTTTTTAAAAGACTAATATGAATATTAGTACTTATTTCAAAGATAATTGCTTAGATATATGAAATTACTTTAAGTACTTAATTACAATAATTAAATAACACACATACATATCTCTACAAACTATTAAAGTCTTCTATACGAGTATTTATTTTAAAAATAAGTGCTTAAATACAATAAATATTATTTTCTTATTTAAAATAATAAAACCAAATATACATAACATAGAGTATGAGCTCAATAAGTCAAGAAATTAATTGATGAGCATTGATGCCATAAGTAACAGCTTGTTCGGATGGTTGTTGCCATTGTATTGTACCATATTGTTACTTTAAATATGATATTTATTATGATTGTTACTTAAATTTTATTGTATCATATCGCTAAAGCCTGTGCCACTTTATGTAACGACCGATTTGGTGTGGTCACGTTCTCTCACCCTTTATTATTATTAAATAATTTTATTTTATCATTTACCCTACCGTTTTATATAGTAACTTCACCATGTATCATAATGTTTCTTATAATATTACAAGTTTATTATTTATATTGTTGGTGTGCGATATCATAAAACGATGGCAAATAACACAATCTATCCAAACATTATATTTATCAAACAATACAATACAATATGTACGATAAGATACATTATGAAACGATGCGTGACAACCATCCAAACAAGCTGTAAGTATACACCTGTCAATGTATAAAAAATTAATAATAACAGATAGATGAATTAAAGGCAAAACAAACAATCAAACCAATTGCAATATGATGACCAAGTGTGTTACTATTAGATTAAGCATTGGAATTTATCCTCGATTGGACCCTCGGTCCAAGCTCAATCGTGAGCAAAGAATAGAACAAACAAGCAATGCCTTGAATAGTAGCTAGAAGACAAAAGTAAGCTTTTTATTGCCTAAACTTTCCCTTTATATAGTAGAAGTTCAATCTTAGTACAAGTCTTAAAAAGGTAAGAATCTTATTTTTCCTGTAATTGTTGATTTGTAACGAGAACAACGAACGGGATTCGCACCGTAAAATTCAGTTGAGGCCGAATATTATAGTTCCTCATCTGTCATGCATAATCGTCCATCGTATCTCCCGAGGTACATGAGCCATACTTGGTTCGAGGCATGTTGCCTTACCTTGTCCAATCTTCTACACATCATTCACTATTATCCAGTCTCGATATGAGGGGTTCCCAACCTCAATTATCATTTCATCGATCCGTTTCACTATGCACAGTTTCATGTTTGAGCCATGTAATTGGAGGTTTGAGCTCGAGACTTGGGAAATAATGTATGCAGTTAAAAAAATACAATTGTATATTAGCAAATAATTTAAGATCAATTTTTCTTTAGAAGAATTAATCTATATATATATAATCAATAGGTTAATCAGTTAGGAAAGGTTAATAATATATTCGATGGAATATTTGTGTAAATACTTTTTTTTTCTGAGGGATCCATTAAAAGGCTTTGAATAGCAAGGAAATTATATGTGGTTCAAGGCCAACCAAAACGAGAGGGGATATAGGGTAAGACGTGGAAGTGTCACAGCGTGTTGCCATTGGTCTTGAAGTCCTAAGATACTGTTGTTTGCTGCTGAATTGTTCTCTGCGTTATTTTAAGGGATGAAGTTTTGGCATAACAGTAAAATTATATCTATCATTTATAAATTATAAATTTGAGTCGTGAAATTAACTACTATACTTATATCAAGGTAGACTATCTATATCATACTTCTTAGGATGCGGCCATTTTCGCGAACCTATATGAATTCAAAATATCTTGGACTGGGCATATTTTTTTAATTTCTATATAGTGACACAGCAAAAAACATATACAATTAAGTCATCTTTGAAAACTACACGTATAACAAGATACGGTAGGTGAATTTAATAACTTGAAAATATATAAGAATTTAAATAATGATGGATGACTCCCGTACTCGAAAAAGGTTCACACAAACAAAAATGCAAGGAGCAATTGGAAAAGTGTGACCTAATATATGCTCTCTGTTGCCAAAAGGTCACCCCTATATACAGACTACTACAAAGTAAAGCGTTCTTATATATTGTTTTGGAGATGTTCTTTAGGCAGTTAGAAAGCAAAATAAAGCGTTTGTGAACAGGTTCTAAAAGGCGTTAGGCGCGAAGTGAGACATTTTACCTAAATTAAAGTAAGTGTAGGCATAGACCCGAATCTGTTGGAGTGCAAATTGCACGGCTCAATCCTACTTCTGCCATTAAATATATATGTTAATGTCGCCAACTGCAATAAGGTCCACTGCTATTATTACTACACACAACATATTTTTTCCCCATTATATATGTAAACGACTCAAAGCTCATGAATTTCTCAACTGTTTTTCAAATATTTAGCCACAATGAGTTCTGTTTGCAACTTTCTCCAGTCACATATTCTTGCCCATTCTTCTCATTATTATTTCACACAGTAGAGCTCAAGCTCGAACATTGACTGACAATAAAAATTTGCAAAAATGGCCATTCAACAATTCAGTTTCAGCTGTTATAGTGTTCGGAGACTCTACGGTTGATTCAGGGAATAACAACTACATAAGCACGATTTCTAAGGGCAATTTCCCACCCTATGGGAGGGATTTTCCAAACCACATTCCCACTGGAAGGTTCACCAATGGCCGCCTCGTCACTGATTATATTGGTAAGATTGTCGTGCATATAACTTAAATCTTTATCTTATGTATGCAAATAGTTTAACATATGATAGCATGGTAATTATCATTTTTACTAAGTCACTGTTTAGTGATATATATATATATAAGTTTGTAAATATTTATTGTCTGTGCATATATAGAATTAAGCTCTTTCTTTAGTTTGAATTTTACCAAACTAATAGTGTACTATCAGTCACTAGTCACTACTATAATAAGTGCTAGTGGGGAAGAGTCCAAGTTCTATAAATATATGCATTGACGTAAAACATATTCATACTTTTAGAGTCTATTTGGAAAGCCACCATGTAATTGGAATTGGTGTAATCAGTTGCGTAATTACAACGACCTGTTTGTTTGTCATAGTGTAATTACAGTGTAATTACAAGTTTACTGTTTGGTTGTACAAGTATAATTACACAGTTAGATTAAATTTTAAATTAAGTAATTATCAAAACTTAAAAGTTAATATACTAAATATATGCCTATAAATTTTTATAAGTATAAATAATACATTATATTTGATATTTATAATGTATAGTTTTCATGAATATACACTAATAAGTAATCATATACTCCCTCCGTTTCAATTTATGTGAACCTATTTCCTTTTTAGTCCGTGCCAAAAAGAATGATCCCTTTCCTTATTTGGAAACAATTTACCTTTATGCAATAATTTACAGCCACACAAAATAAAAGAGCTTCATTTTACACCACAAGATCAAAAGTCTTCTCTCTTTTCTTAAACTTCGTGCCCAGTCAAATGGGTTCACATAAATTGAAACGGAAAGAGTATAAACTAATATTATAAAAATTTATCTATATAATTTAATTAATAATATTTAATTTAGATACGTACAATAATTAAAAATATATATTATTTTGTAAGCATTATGGAATTCATATTTGATAAAATAAATTAATATTTATAAATATAATGTCATAACATTATTCAAATATTTGACAAAACTGATCTATCAATTTTAACTAAAAAAATGAACAACATGCGAGTGAGCCAATACTACTAAAACAAGTAAATTAGAACCATGAATGTAGTACAATTTCAAAATTTAAAAAAAAAAATTATTTAGCATATGTCAAATTCTAACATAATAATAGTAAGTTCTACTATAATTTTAGATTATGAAACATAATAAGTTTATAATCACATTCAACAATGAAATTTCAATTTAATTACATCACTCATTATATGATAAGTTTGTAAATGACTCATTATTTATAATATTAGGAGGTGAAGTTTCAAAAAATAAAATAATAAAATAAATAAAAATAAAATATAATCAATAACATGAAATAATAAGAAATAAAGGAAGAGAAATAATGTACAAAAAAATATATTTTACAATTTTAAAAGAAATTAAAAAGTAAAAATAAGTTAAAAATTAAATTAATAGAAATAAAAAGTTATAAAGAAAATAAATTAAAATAAAATAAAAAGGAACGAAAATAAAAAATAACCCTATAATTACACAGTGTAATTACCACCAATTCTCACCTCCCCCTTGAGAATTGGAGAGTGTGATTACACCCCTCCAATTACACCCAATTCCATGCTGACCAAGTAATTACTTGGTCAAATAAACATGTCAACAACAACAACAACAACAACCCAGTATATTCCCACAAGATGGGGTCTGGGGAGGGTAATATGTAGACAGGCCTTACCTCTACCCGAAGGGCAGAGAGGCTGTTTCCAAACGACCCTCGGCGCAGGGAAAAGAAAGGCAAACAAAAACAAAAACTGCATTAGTTATACCAGCATATATCGCAAAAAAATTATCTAAACATAAGACAAATAAACATGTCAAACTGTGTAATTACACCAAAATCCAATTCCTATGTGGCTTTCCAAACATGCTCTTAATGAGCTACATAAATACTTAAGTAACCTACTATAATAGGTTAACTTAAACTAATAGTAGTAACTTGAAAATTTTGACATGTTAAATTATACAAATAATGTCAAAATTTCTTACTCTTTCATGTGAATATGTAAATTTTTTTTATTTATATTTTGTTGTCTACTTTGTAACAGTCTCGTACATGGGAATCAAAGATTTCGTGCCACCCTATTTGGACCCAAGTCTTAGCTTGGACGAACTCATGACCGGAGTTAGTTTCGCCTCCGGTGGCTCTGGCTTCGACCCTCTCACTTCTCAACTTGCCGTACGTCTTTCTCTCTATCTCATTGAAAATTGTCCACTATTAGCGGCGGCGAAGCCAGTGTGCATATATACATATAAAAGAAATTTGACATATTTATAGAATGTGATTTTCTGGCGAATGAATATTAATTGACTCCCCTCATATAATAGTAACTCCGCCACTAATTGGTTAGATTTGTAATAAGTGTATATAAATTCAGATTAATAACTGCAGACATATCAAAACTATAAGAAGATTAAGCATTTCGTAACATTTTCCAATTTCACTAGACCTAATTTAGTAGGAACAGTAACTTTTTAAGAAAAAAACAGAAGCATTATATATGCACTGAAAAAATGATAATTTTTTCTTATTACAATTTATTGTAACAAGTTATCTTTATTTTGTACGTTACTAATCTCACTTGCTATGAACAACTACCAACTGTTATTGTTAAGTAACTTCCTATTATAGAAATTCGTTTGCACTATCAGTATGCCAAAAGTTGAACTCTTTGTGAAAACAATAGATATACATGTCTCCTTCATGAACTTGAACGTTATACTTCATAATGGCTACTTTCATAGGATAATAAAAAATAGGTCAAAGATTACTTTTAGCTCGCGGCTGAAAATATTTATACCCGACAGTCATAAAAGTGTATAAATTTATATATTTTATATATAGACACTGCACGCACATACAGAATGTACCAAAAAAATTACTACCTATTATTTTGAGAGCGGCTATATAATACTATTATTTTCCCCAAAAAGATATTGCTGTCTTCTAAGAATATTAGTGGTTTGATAATTTGCAGGGTGTAATAACATTGGAAAAGCAACTGGAATATTTCAAAGAATATAAAAGGAGAATTGAGTATGCAATAGGGAAAGAAAAGACAAAATTGATAATAAGCAAAGCAACATTTATTATAAGTGCAGGGACAAATGACTTCGTTGTAAACTATTTTAATACCCCATTTCGAAGAACAAACTATAATGTCTCTGCCTATCAGCAATTCTTGTTGCAATTGGTGCAACAATTTGTCCAGGTATGTCTTTTTCTCATAAAGTAAATCCATGTGATTGTTTCGAAGTTGTAACTCATATTTTAATGTTTTTAATATATATTTTTATTTTTATTTTTATTTTTACACAAGTGATTTTTTAAATTCTTTTTATTAAAATTATACAAAAAAATATTCACATGGATGTTGTGCTTTGAGTCAGTCTTTTTGGTACAGATAATAATTTGGAGACCAAAAATTTTCAAAGGATTTTTTTTTTATTTTTTTTATTTTTTTTATTTTTTTTTTTTTGTAGTTTCTCACCTAGTGTTTGGTATCTATATTAAGGCCTGACTAAATCCGGATTCGCGCCGGAAAGTGTCACATTAAGTTTGTGGGGACGGGGAAGGGGAAGAAGCGCTCCCTAACAAAGACGACTCTATACCCAGAGACTCGAACCCGAGACCTCTGATTAAGAATGAAGGAGTACTTACCATTACCACTCCACCACAACTCTTATTGGCTCATTAATTATATTTTCCTCTAAAACACTTGAGAAGGGACAACTTTGAATTTTATTATTGGATCTTACATTAAAGTTTTCTTTATTAATCACGGAACTGTCACAAGTCGATAAATTGTCAACAATCATTTTCACTATCGACCTCAAATTTGGCACTATTTGAATTAAATAAATAACTTATAACAAAGTTACTCTCCTTAAGACACTAAACTGGTCTAGCATGGTCGCCTTGATTGTTTTCAAATAAATCTAATGTTAGACCAAGAGGGTGCTTCACTACACTTATAAGCTGGTCAAATAACCTTATAAATAATTTTTAGTTTATCTATACGTTTCGCAAACACTCAAAGTGTTTATAAGCCAAATATTCCCTCCATTCACTTTTACTTGTCCTCTTTAGACTTTTCACGCTCCTTAAAAATAATAATTGCAGTATGTATTTACCATATAACCCCTAATAATGATAGCATTTCAAAATAATGATAGCATTTCAAAAAATTTGAAAAATACTTTTGAAAATGAGCAATTAATGATAAGGGTAAAACAGGTAAAAAGAATTGTCTTTCTCTTGATTTTGTATAGCGGACAAGTATAAGTGAAAATGTATTTTTAATATAATAAATAAGTAAAAGTGAACGAAGAAAGTATATACTTATAAATTAAAATCAATCATAAGTCCTAAGTTGATCACCACTAACTTGACTTTTCCGCCTATAATCACTTGAAAGACTGAACCAATAAAAAGTAGTCTTATATCCAGTTGGGATCTAAGAGACTTGATAGATTTAGACTAATTTGGTCATTCAATGTTCAGGAAAAAATAAATTTCTATTAGGTCTAGCTTTTAAAATTCAAACGTTATCAATTTAATGTATTTGATATATATAATTTGTATTAATAAACCTTGATGTTAATTGTTCTAGGGTTTGATGAACGAGGGAGCTCGAGTGATTGCTGTCGCCGGTGCTCCGCCATTAGGGTGCTTGCCGGTGGTCATCACAATAAACTCCGTCGGTGCACTTCAACCACGCCAATGTGTTGAGTCGTACTCTGCTGTTGCAAGAGAGTACAATTTGCTTCTTCAACATTTGCTAAAGACTATGCAAATTCATGACACAAAATTATTCTACGCCGATATCTACACCCCTTTAAACGACATGATACACAACCCAGCTAAATATGGTGAGCGCCCAAAAGTTTTTCATTTTGCATTTACTAACTCATTAGATACGCTAGTATAAATATTGTTTATTTACGTACTATCAATATTTCAATTTAACCGGTCGTAGTTCTTCATCGTCCCTTGGAAACAGTCTTTCTGCCCCTCGGGTAAGGGTAAGGACTGCGTACATATTATTCTCCCCAGACCTCATTTGTAGGATTATACTGGGTATTGTTGTTGTAGTAGTAGTTCTTAATCGTCAAGATACTAATACCACTTATTATAACTAGTTACTTGTGAGGTGGATATACACTATAATTTTCGAGTTTATCTGAACTCAGTAGACATTACATATGTAGCTTTGGTTTGGGACATTTATATGCATTAAGAATTCAAAAAATAAATACAGTATAATTAATAAAATCAGTATAGTCTCACAAAAAGGGTGGGTGGTAAGTACAAAAACTTACCCCTACCTTGTAAAGGTATTGGGATGGTGGTAAGTACGAAGACTTATCCCTACTTTGTGAAGATATAGAAGTTATTTTCGATAGGCCCTCAGTTCAGTAAAATTCTGAACCGAATAACACATAAAATTTAATTCTTGAATCCGCCTTCAAATTCAATTACATAAGATTTGACCTTGTAGTGTTTAAATTCTTTTATAAGTTAGACTCTTTCTTTTTTCCTTTTTTTTTCAAATATATTTGATTTGTTTCATTTAGGTCCATCCAACTTTTTTCTAATTAAGAACATGGATGGCTAACATTTTTGTAGGTTTGACTGAAGTTACAAAGGGCTGTTGTGGAAGTGGATTTATTGAAGCTTCAATTCTGTGCAATCCAAAGTCAATTGTTTGCAGTAATCCTTCACAACATATGTTTTGGGATTCAGTCCACCCAAGTCAAGTTACTTGTTACAATTTATTCCAAGCCTTGCGTCCTACTTTTGATTTGTTATCAAACAATAATCATATGGTGAAGAACTCGAAAAATAGAAAATTAACAAGTGACTAAAAATTGTGTTGAAACATGTATTTCCAAGTTTGGATGATTATGGTGGACATATTAATTTCTGATTCTTCTCCCTTTTGCTTCCTTTATTCTTTTTTCCACCTATGTAATTTTATGGAATATATTGCTCACAATGAAATCCTGAAGTAGATAATACTTAAAAGTTTTTGATCTCCTCATTGAAGTTACAAATTTCCCATTAATAATAATAGTTATGGGAACTTCGCGTGATATAACTATGACTATGACTCATAAACACAAATTCAAGTAGGCGTTCGTGCAAATTGCCAACTAACGGGAAATTTTCATAATTACTTAAGGATTTGTAAAATATTCCATAATACACAGCTTGGTCTTGGATTACAAATTGTACAACATATATGTTAAAAATATACTCTAAAAATATGGTAACTATCCCTATTTAAGGGGATTGTCGTTAAATGAAGTATATTTGAAACGTGCGGAATTTTCCTATTTAGTTGGTATGCTCTATATATATATATATATATATACTGGGTTGTTGTTGTTGTTGCTCTATATATATATATATATATATATATATATGTGTGTGTGTGTGTGTGGGTATAAAATAAAAAATACATAAATATATTATATACTATATACTTATAATATACCATAGTACATTATAAAAAGAATTGCTGAATTGGGGGAAGTAAACACGTTTCCACTTATGGGGAAATAAAGAAAAAGCAAATTTGTGGGAAAGAAAATATAATGTATATATTATATGATTAAATGTATATAATAAAACATATATTATTTAATTATATAATAACATAATATATATATATATATATATATATATATATATAAAATCAAAAGAAAAATGGGAGAAGCAAAACACATTTCTGCTGAAAATTTCCTAACTTTAGATGATTTTTGGATGATGCATAAGGTTCAAAGAGAAAGAAATTGGGGGTGATAATTTATAGGGATTGATATGTTAGATGAGAGAGAACCCGAAAGAGATACTACCTTTTATGTGTGAGAGAATTTAAGGGAGAGATTTTAGGAGATAAAAAGTTGTATATAATTTAATTAAAAAGGTCAGATTTTAAAATAAGGAGTACTAAAGATAATTTTGTAAAAGCAGTTGTAGAGAATATGAATAAATCTTTAAAAGATTGTAGAGAATATGAATAAATCCTGAATGATTTGAGGTTATTGTAAGGCTCGAGAGATATGAAAGTTTTTGTCGAGAAAGATAAGGTTGATCATTAAGAATTATTTTTTGCAAGATAAAACAGTTTTATCTAACTTTTGACCATGATCATTAAGTTTTGCCACATTGGTATGATAGTTAAGCGGGATCATTTACGGTAGAGGGCGAGTATTAGATATTAGTACAAATATGGTAAAATTATTAGATTTTTTTTCCTTTTAAAGTTTATTATTTTCCAATTAGCATATAGTTCTTGTTTTAAATTGTTAGAATTATTTCGTCATATGATTTACTGTTTGTAAATAATACTTAGATTTAAAAAATAATATATGTGTGAAATTTGTGTATTTAGTTCTATTATAGTACTTATAAAGTTGCGTTTTCCTCTTCTTTTTTGCAAGTAGTTCTTTTTTAATTTGTTTATTGTTCTATTAAATTGTGTGCTTATTTGTTCAAATAAATTGTCTATTCATTTTAATTCTTATTTTATTTTTATTTTTGGTCTTTCATAATTGTTAGATTGTTGTTGAATTAAATTATCTTTTGAGTAGCGCACACACACACACGGGTTCATAATTTCGGCTTACATTTTTTAATTAGAAATAGAACACGGCTTTAAATGTCATTTTTTGTAGAAGTGGTATGGTAAAAGGGAAAAAAAAAACAATATTCAAAATTCACTACTTGGAAATGACGATTAACTAAACTAAACGAATAACTGACGTCAACCAAACATGCAATCATATTCAAACACTGAAACATATTAAACATGTAAAAGTGTGACTCTAATCGACTAATCAAGTAATTACAGAAGGATAGAGATTGAACATATACAGAAACCTCAATTTGAACAAACAATTGGAAAATGTAGCAGTGACATACGAGAACAAATTGGAGAAGGAGAAAGAGATTAAAGAGGAAAAGAATTGAGAGTCACCTGTTAATGTTCAAACTGACCAGCAGTGATTATCTTTACATGACCACTGGATTAAAATCTTTACGATTTAGCCAGTGATACATGCTACGGTAGCTACGAGAGCCGAACGTACAAATACGGGAAGAGTTCCGGTAACTCCTGGCTAGTCAACGAAGGTTTGACTAAACTCCGGCGGTCGTGAAATGGCCCAAAACTGACACTAGTCGATAGAGATCTATCCACTAGTGCTAGTTTCAAAGTTAGACGAGCCTTCGTTAACCAAATTGAAAAGGAGATACGGAGGTTGGAATCGGGATTTTTGACGAGAGAGATGGCGGACCGAATTCCGACTACTGCAGGCCTTCAATTTGAGAGAGAGGATTTGGAAATTGGGAGTCTGTGAGACCCATTTTATCTTAACGCAAAAAAGACATATTTGACCGCGTGCTACGTCGTTTTATGTTCAAGGTTTGAGTGGGTCTGGCCCGGGTATTGGGGAACGAGCCGAATATCTTTGGCTAGCTATCGTTTGGTCATAGATCTCAAATTTATTTTAAAAATTCTGATTTGAGTGAAGTTTGGTTTGAAGATAAAAATGTGTTTGGACATACGATTTCAAAACATATTTTTCAACTTTATTTTAGAAAAATATGTACATAATTCCCAAGTTTTGGAAATTTAGCCCAAATCATTTGGGCTAAATTTCCAAAACTTGGGAATTATGTACATATTTTTCTAAAATAAAGTTGAAAAATATGTTTTGAAATCGTATGTCCAAACACATTTTTATCTTCAAACCAAACTTCACTCAAATCAGAATTTAAGTTTTAGCCAAAATGTGGGTCAAATTTATGGTCAAACATAGGATTTGAAATAAATTTCAAATTAAATTTGGAAAAATGTATGGCCAAACAGGGGCTAAGAAAAAATTGATGGCTCAAATCCGGTTTCAATTCATTTTGCGCAAATAACCCCTTAGCTCTTAAATCAAATTGGGCTTGTTTTGTACAAATAGTCTGTTCATCAAAACTAGTAAAAATTGTATGGGATAGTCACTTTTTAAAGTGATATTTATATTTTATCCAGTATTTTTAATGTTTAGTGATAGTAATCACTAGTCTATTAAAATTAATATGAAAAGACTATGTTACCCTTTCTTCTATCTCTTTCGTGTGAGGGAAAATCTCTTAGTTAACACAGCTCCATCTTGATGTACGCAAACAACTTAAATAACGACACCAACTGTAATGCTCGTTTGCCTTTGCACCTCTAAATACCATCACTAATCCCACTATGAATATGTACAATTTGAGAGAAAAGAGAAACAAAAGGAAAAAAGCAAAAGTTAGTGCAATGAAATCAGATGCAAGCAACCAGCGGATTTGTCAATAAAGATTTTGAATTGGCAGAAACATCGTCTATTCGGTTTTGGGTCCTTCAAACCATTGACAGAGAGTTCAATTACTTCCATGGTAGTAATGTTACTACATTTTACACCTTCCCATTTACAGCAATCACTTTTTTTATTATCAACCCAAGTGGAAAAACGGTTGCAATGAGTTTTAAGGGCTGCTTTGATATGCAACACATCAATTCTCTCTTCTTCCAAACGTGCTGAATTACCATACACCAAACCAACAAAAATAAGCTCAAAAGTTAAGAACAATAGGTCCTGAAATTACAGTTAAAAGTTCAAAAGTAAAAGACAATAGGTCCTGAAGTCTTTAACTTAGACTAACAAGCTCAAAAGTTAATGTCAATAAGTCATGAACTTAGGCTAAGAAGTCCAAAAGTTAAGGACAATAGGTCTTGAGTTTAAACTAACAAGCTCAAAAATTAATGACAATAGGTCATGAACTTAGACTAACAAGCTCAAAAGTTAAAGACAATAGGTCTTAAACTTAGGCTAAGAAGCCCAAAAGTTAAAGACAATAGGTCCTGAACTTAGACTAACAAGCTCAAAAGTTAAGGACAATTGGTCCTAAACTTACAATTACAAGTTCAAAAGTTAAAGACATGTAGTCCTGAAGTTCTGAAGTTAAGTTCAAATGTTAAGGGCATGTAGTCCTGAAGTTAAGTTCAAAAGTTAAGGACATGTAGTCTTGAAGTCATGAACTTAGAGTTTCAAGTTAAAAAATTAAGGATGTAGTCCTGAACTTAGAGTTACAAATTCAAAAGTTAATGACATGTAGTCCTGAAGTTATGTTTAAAAGTTAAGGACACAAGCAGAACGGTATTTTCGTCCGAGCAGTTAAAGTTTATTAAAGCAATGACTAAAGACTAAAGATATTTTAAACAGTAGCTTAAAAGTAAATACATGTATTATTAGTAGCTAACCGTACACTTCCCCCTCAAAATTATCAAACAACTATCCATTTAAAATAACAACTAACTCATTTAGCTATTTAATTATGCGAGTTAAAGTCCTAAAATGTAAAATGAATTACAACTAGCATTTTTGTATTTTTCATGAAGTGAAACTAAATGCAACTATAAATGCCACAAATAGGCAATAACGCAATTTAAAAAATATAGAAAAATAAACAAATTTCTAAAAATCCTAACAAATCAAAAATAGTTAAATCACTAATTTAATGTAATATAAGAACATATTTAAGCAAAAATTACATGCTCACAATATTAAATTTAGAATCGCATTATTACCACTTAAAGCCATCATTCAAAAACTCAGAACTCATATAAATTGTTATGTTGGTGTAAAAGAATATGTGTCTCCATATTTGGATCCAAGTTAAAGTAATGAAGAGCTCAAAAAGTGGAGTTAGTTTTGCATCTGCAGGAGCTGGATTTGATCCGCTAACACCAACAATCAGTGTATTAATTCTATCTATCTCATTTTCCTCCCTTACACCATATTTCCTTTCAAAGCCCTACTTGCATGTATTCTTAGATATGTAAACTTTTTTAATATGAATTTACTCTTGTGTAAAAATTTCACAATATCTATGTGATTTAAAATGTTATAACTTTTACTTTTCTAAATTACCAATCAATACTAATTAACTAAAAGTTATTTGTAATTGCCTTTTAAGTAACTTAATTGTGCAAAGTATTTCTTACAATGTGGGTGAACTAAGAAGTTAAACTCTTTTGATATTAATCTATTCGGCCAAGAGCATATACCGCCGGTATACTTGATTGTGATTGATTTAATTCAAATATATACATATATCAATCTACTTTATAAGCTAAAAATAATAAAAAAATAAAATAAATAGGGGTAAATTATAATCAAATATAATATAACTTAGAGATAAAAGAGATGAAATTACTGCAGTAGATCTGATTAGATGAACTCGAGAATGAGTGGTTGTTAGATGTAGAGATAAAGAGAGAGTGAGAGAAAATAAGAGAGTTGTATTATTAGAATAATGATGATCCCCTTTACAATGGGAAGGTCCCATTTATATAGCAAGAGGCCTTCCTCGAAATAATCATAAAAGTACAAAAAGTGGTCGACGTCCCCCTAGCGAGGACGTTGAGTTTTAACTAGCGTCGCCTTTGTCGTCACGCCCAAGTTGTACCCTTAATTTAGTTGATGTATGCTCACTGGGCGTACCCTTCGGCGTAGAGACATTGAGGGCCAAATTTGTCCCCATACAGTTAGTCTCTCCGCTCATTGGAGGCGTATCCGGTAGACGTCTTCAATGAGCGGAAATGCAGACCTCGTCTTTAGAAAATTTAACCTCGCTATGGGGGCGATGACGTGAATAAGGTGAAATGTATGGCATCGCCGAGCTGCTGACGCGTAGCTCCCTTTTTGAAATGATGTCATCGCATGCATGCGTCATAATTACACTTACTCCTGAGGCGGTTCAGAGGATGATGTGATGTTCTGGTTTCCCGCGCCCATTTTGAATCATGCCTCTTCGATTTCTGTGCATCCAAACCCTATAAATAGAGGGAAGGTTCAATCCATTTCATCTTTCGAACCTTTGGAAAACCTTTTCTCGCTTCCTTTTTTACCTTTCTTTCTAGCAACCGCTATTTCGTGCGAGACTCTCCCACTTCTTTTGAAACCAAACTTCCTGTCGTTAGTGCTTCGTTTCTTACATAGGATAACATGACAAAATGTGGCCAGAGTAGTAAAAAGACCAAAGATAATGTCCCATCTAGGGTTCCGCCATCTTTCGGTGGCGAAGAGGAAAAGGCAGGGACGCCCCTTGTTCCTCTTAGTGTAGACAACGTCCTCCCGAAAGAGATGCATATTCGCAGGGATTTTCCAACTAAAATCCCAGCCTTCCCTGGGAGCACAGTGATTTATTACAATTCCACTTAGATGATCTTTGAGAGACGCACTATATTCCGGAACACGTGGAAATGGTTCCGGCCGGGACGGACTATGCCAATGTGCACCGGCCTGGGTACTGCATATCTACGAGTACCCATTCTACATCGGTTATAGTCTTCCAATCTACCCCCTAACGGAGGAGCTTTGCCATTTTTTCAATGTGTGTTCGTCTCAGCTTACTCCTTACACCTTGAAGGTGTGCCGGATTATGACCACATATGCAGCCAGGGCTGAGTGCAGCGTCTCAGTACACCACCTCTTACATTTGTTCAGCCCTGATTACCTGAGGAGTACCATACTACATTTTAAAAGTCGTGGCATGAGGGCCATGGTTATTAAAGCCGACAATAAGACTAACTGCCGCTTTTGGCATAAATACTTCTACATCAGGACGGAGCACCTGATGTCGAATCCCGAAGGGTTCCCGGAAAGATGGAATCCAGAATGTAAGTACCTTTTCTTGTAGAATTCATGACTGCTTACGACCTTGACCGTACGGCCACTGTGATTTCTTTGCTTTTCCTTCTTTTTTTTGTAGCGAGGGCTTCTCCACCCTAGTTTATTGAAAATATTAAATCGTGGGTAGAAAGAATGATTCTTTATGCGGAGGAATGCCGTATCTAGGCTGCATTTCGTGAATGATACGACCCGTCAGGTAACTCTTTAGCTAAGGTTTGGAGGTTTCCTTAGTTTTGTTACCTAACTTACTCGTGTTGGTAGGTCTGAGTGCCCTTAAGAAGAAGAAGAATGTCGTTACCTCGCCTAGGGCGGGGACTGACTCTGAGGGTAGAGACATACCTTGTGGCTCACTCAGTGATGGCGCTCCAGGGGTTCCTCATCATGAGGTTGTTCCCATGGCAGCGTCCATAAGTGAACCGACTCCTTTAATGACATCCCCACAGCCTGTATAGGAGACTTCTGATGGTAAGCGCCAGTGAGGAAAAGACGCCGGTTGATAACTAGCAAGGGGATAGCCACAGAAGATGAGAGTGCAAGTGAGCCTCGTCAGGGGTCAAGGCCAGTTTTTATGGCCGATGTCATCCATTCCGAGAGGTCAGCTCCCCAAGGGAAGGTAGTTCCCGACACCAGCCCAGCCCATATTTCGGAGAGTGGCTCATCGACTGCTATTGGAGAAGCGGGCAACGGTGCCGAGAGGGTGGACCCTGAAGCCGCCCATGTAGATGTAGGTGTGTTAACGAGGGGTCCGACTCGTGTGGGGATGATAGCAGGTAGATCCAACCACTGAATTCTGATCCTAGGACGGTATAACCTATTACAGCATAGCAAGCAAGCCACAACGGATATGACCCTGTTATGTACGGTCGCTGAGCGTGAAATACTAAAAGGTGTTAGCGACGGGGAACTATCCCGGAGGGTCACTAGCATGGCCTTGCAGGTAGTTTTCGATTTTCTTCGTGTATCATAAAGTAAACTTTGATGCATACTGACTTGCATTTCCACTTTTTCCTCTTCTTTAGACTCTCATCTTGGAGGTAGAGAGGAGGCGGTGAGTGCAAAGAAAGGCAGCCACTATTAATAAGGTGGTAAATAAATATCAGCGATGCCGTGCCAAGCATCAGGCGCTGGCGGACCTACCCAAGAAGGACCCGGAATTTTGGGTTTTCCATGAGGGCTTGGAGTAGTCGGAGGCCCAATTGAAGCGGGGGGTGGATGATCTAGAGCAATTTGATGAGCAGTTGATGGCTGTTTTGGCTTGAAACATTCAGCTGGAGACTCTTTCTCCAGTCGAAGGAAGAGGAACTGGAGGTCGGCCGTGGGGTAGCGGCGGAAGCCGCTGATTTGCGAGCCAAGGTCGCTGCCTTGACCGCCGAGCTTAATGCCAAGGCGGCTGAGATTGAAGCCCTTAAGAAAACTGATGAGGATGCATATCGTGAGGCATACGAGATGTGGGTGTATGCCGAGGCCTAACTAGTCGTGCTCGAGGAATTCTGAGCTACGGGTCGAGCTACTGAGGCGGAGGTTCAAGAGCAACAATCGGATAGCTCGGGTCGCCCGTGAAGCCTGTGAGTATAGTTCTGACTCCCTAGATCAGGCGGGATATAATTCCGAAGATGTTAACCATCTAGGGTCCGGGTCCTGGATCTCTGCAACTTATCAGCTTGGGGGCGGCAACAAGATGGCGGTCCAGCGGGGAACGGTAGGCAGAATGGCGAAGCTTCATAGGACTTGTATTCATTTTGTTTTGTTGTATTTGGAAATTTAAATGGGTCATTTCGTACGTGCATTTTTGGATGATAATGGAAGTTATACTTTTGCTGCTATTCTTTTCCTTTTATATCTTTTATTTTCGGTATCTCGTCTCCGTAGAGCGGATGCTCGCTTATTTATAAGATTCTCAGTGTGCTTCTAGAACATTGTTTGTGTTATCCGCCGATAGGAGGCAGCTTCGATGTTGAATAGTGGTTGCTTTAGTTAATAATGGTGTCACTTCATCTGCTATTTACGTGCCTTGTGCCGTAATCGAACAGGGTTTGCGACAGTTAGCGATGACGGCCTTAGCCGTAATATTGTCGATGGCCTTAGCCGTGTACGTAACTTTGACTGTCGTCGAGTTACTTAGTTTGTCGTAGATCGACTTATTGATGATGATAACTTTAGCCTTTTACCTATTGGAGATGGCCTTATCCATATACGTAACTTCAACTATCATCGAATTATTTCATTTGTCGTAGTCGAGCTGGGTCGACTTATTAACGACGGTGGCCTTAGCCATTTACATGTTGGAGATGGCCTTGGTCGTATACGGAACTTTGACTATTGTCGAGTTACTTCATTTATCGTAGTCGAGCTGGGTCGACTTATTAACGATGGTGGCCTTAGCCATTTACACATTGGAGATGGCCTTGGCCATATACATAACTTCGATTGTCATCAAGTTACTTCATTTGTCATAGTCGAGATGGTTTAACTTATTGACGACGGTGGCCTTAGCCATTTACACGTCGCAGATGGACTTAGCCGTTCATACATTGGAGATGGCCTTAGCCGTTCATATATTGGAGATGTCCTTAGTCGTTCATACATTGGAGATGGCCTTAGCCGTTCATACATTAGAGATGGCCTTAGCCGTTCATACATTGGAGATCATGCTAGTCCAGTCCCTTTGTCATGTCAGCTAGGAGCGCATGGAGTGGCTGGTATGGTAAACTCGTTTCGCGGATATCTCCAGTTGTCCCCTATGCCGCCGTTAAAAACCTCCTCGAGTAAACCCAATTGGAACAAAACTCGAGTAAGGGAAAAGGAGTGCGACTCGGGAGACGCCTTTTAGAAATGGAAATACTTGAGGTGAGCGATGTTCCAATTATTTTGGAGAGTTCTTCCTTCCATTATTTCTAATTGAAATGCTCCTTTACCCGCTACTGCTGTAATTTTGTAGGGTCCGTCCCAGTTGGTGCCCAATTTTCCTTTGTTTGGGTCTTTTGATGCCAATATTTTGGCTTTGAGGATGTAGTCTCCCACTTTGAGTGGTCTTACTTTTTCTCTTTTGTTGTAGTACCTTTCGACTTGTTTTTTCTGGGCCACTATTCTTATGTGGGCCATTTCTCTTCTTTCCTCGGCCTCATCGAGGTCTTGAAGCCTGTTTGCGTCGTTCTATGTTCCGCTGGTATGTGAATATCTCAAGCTTGGTTCGCCGAATTCGACTGGTATAACTACATTGGTTCCGTAGACCAGTGAATATGGTGTTTCTCTCCTGTACAGGATTTTGGTGTGGTCCGGTGCACCCACAATACTTTCGATAGTAGTTCGGGTCATTCCCCTTTGGCTTCCTTGAGTTCTTTTTCCAGTATGTTCAGTATTATTTTGTTGGAGGACTCTGCTTGGCCGTTGGTGGCGGGGTGATATGGCGTGGAGAGTATTCGCTTAATGTGCCACTTGTCAAAGAATTCTGTCGTCTTCTGACCGACGAATTGTCGTCCGTTATTGCAGCTAATTTCTTTAGGGATGCCGAAACGGCAGATGATATTCTTCTATATGAAGGCAATGACTTCCTATTCGCGTACTTGGGTGTACACACCTACTTCCACCCACTTGGAGAAGTAGTCTGTTAAAACTAATAGAAATCATACCTTTCCTCGTTCCGCTAGTAAGGGGGCGGCTACATCCATTCCCTCTTTGATGAAAGGCCATGGGAAAGTGATTGAGTGGAATGGCTCTCCTGGTTGGTGTATCATGGGGGCATACTTTTGACATTGTTCGTATCGGCGAACGTATTCTGCTTCCTCTTTCTTCATGGTGGGCCAATAATAACTGGCTTATATTATGTAGTGTACGAGGGCACGGTTGCCTATATGGGTGCCGTAGTGACCCTCGTGTACCTCTTCGAGTACTGGTCTCGTTTGGTGTGGCCCTAGGCACTTGGCTAGGGTCCGCCAAATGTCCTTTTGTAGAGCTCGTGGTTTATCAGGCAATACCTAGCAGCTTGTACACGGAGCTTCTTTGCTTTTTTTTTGTTGAGTGGGAGTGTACCATCTTGCAGATAGGATACAAACTGGTTGCACCAGTCCCAAGTCAAATTTACATGAAGTACCTCAGTGTGATAAATGGCTGAATGGAGGAGGGTGACCGCGCTTTCTTTGTCAAAGTTTTTAGTTGTTGCGGCCAATTTTGCCAAGCCATCTGCTTCGATGTTCTGTGCCCTCGAAATTTATTCGAAGCGGCACTAGTCGAACTCAGTCATTAATTTGTGGATCTCTGACTGATATTTTTGCAATCTCTGCTCCTTGATTTGGGAAGTACTTGGTTCACCCCAAGTTGGGAGTCGCAGTGGAGAATGAGTCATCGAGCCCCGTATTTGATGGCTAGTTTCTCATACCTGCAACAACGGACTCGTACTCGGCCTTGTGTTAGTCATTTTGGGGCACCACATGGACTCGCAAATTATTTCACCCGTGGGGACCTTAAGAATGAGTCCCATTCCTGATCCCGAGGAATTAGTGGCACCGTCAGTATACATAGTCCATAAGTCGGCGTTGGAGGGGGTACGATGTGCCTCCAGTTTCGCCTCTGGCAGTATTTCTGCGTTGAAATCGGCTATAAAGTCGGCAAGTACTTGCGACTTAATGGTGGTTCTCGGGGGGGGCACGAGATGTTGTGCTCGCTGAGCTCTATAGCCCATCTGGCGAGTCTGCCTGATAATTCAGGCTTGTGTAAGACGCTTCTCAAGGGGAAGCTCGTTACTACTTTTATGGGGTAGCATTGAAAATAGGGCCGGAGCTTTCATGAAGCTACGACCATGCCAAGGCTAATATTTCAAGGTGTGGATACCGTGTTTCGGCATCCACTAAGGTTATGGTAATATAGTAAATAGGAGATTGCGTACCTTCATTTTCGCGAACCAAGACTGCGCTGATGGCGACCTTAGAGACGGCCAGATATACCAGCAAGGGCTCACCCGAACTCGCTTTGGCTACTAGTGGTGGCGAAGATAGGCATGCTTTCAATTTTTTCAAGGCTTCGACACATTCCTTGTTCCATTGTAATCCGTTGTCTTTTCTCAACACATTGAAAATTTTATGGCACCTGTCGGAGGACCGTGAGATGAATCTGGATACGGCGACTATTCGCCCCGTCAACTTTTGTACCTGTTTTTTGCTGTTCAGAATCTCAGGTATTGATTCTATCGCCTTGATCTGATCTAGGTTGACCTCGATGCCTTGTTGGGACACGAGAAATCCTAAGAATTTTCCCGAGGCTACGCCGAAGGCACATTTCTCGGGGTTCAGCTTCATCCTGTACTTTCTTAGTGTTTCGAAGGCTTATTTCAAGTGGTCAATGTGGTCTTTTTTCTTTGCTGACTTCACCAGCATATCATCGATATAGACCTCCACGGTCTTATCGAGCTGTTCTTTGAACATTCTGGTGACCAGTCTCTGGTACGTAGCCCCCGCATTTTTTAGCCCAAAGGGCATTACCTTGTAGCAGTATGTCCCTTGGTGGGTGATGAAAGTTGTTTTCTCCCGGTCTTCCTCAGCCATCATGATTTGATTGTAGTCGGAGTAGGCATCTAAGAAGCACAACAGTTCATGTCCCGCGGTGGCGTCGATCAATTGGCCGATATGGGGTAGTGGGAATGAATCCTTCGGACATGCCTTGTTCAGATATGTGAAGTCCACACACATTCTCCACTTCCCGTTTTTCTTTTTGACCATGACGACATTGGTGACCCACTGGTGGTACTTTAGTTCTTTGATGGAACCGTTGGCCAGTAATTTGTCTACCTCCTCGCTGACCGCTTCATTGATGGCAGCATTGAATTTCCTTCTCATCTGTCGCACGGGCGGATATAATGGATTGACATTCAGCTTGTGGGTGGCGATGTCTCTCGGGATTCCCGGCATATCTGAATGGGAAAAAGCAAACAAATTTGCATGGTTAGTTAGGAATTCACTATACTTTGGCGAGGTCGTGCCCGACGTAGGCTTTCTTTGTGAGGTCGGCATCGTCCAACTGAACCGGGTCAAGATTTTCGACCGTTGCTTTACAGGCTTTCACGACGTCGGGGTCTTTGATAGCGTCCATTGTCAGGTTGACTTTAGTCCCTGACACAGCTGATTGTTATGCTTCTGCACTCGCCCCTTTTAGTTGTTTGGTGTGGGTGCAATCTTGAGCTATTTTGTAGTATTCCTATGCGGTGCGCGACTCACCTCACATACTGAATACCCCCCACGGGGTGGGGAATTTGATCACTTGGTAAAAACATGAAGGGACCGCTCGCATGGTATGTATCCATGGGCGTCCTATGATGACGTTGTAGGCCATTTCCCGGTTCATTACGTGGAAAGTGGTTTCCAGCGTATCCCCTCCTGAGAAAATGGGCAGTAATATTTTTCTGGATGTTCATTCCACTGCATTGTTAAAACCAGTCAGTGTTATGCAACGCGGTATTATCTTACCCTCGAGTCCCATTTGTACGAGTACCCTCGGGTGGATAATACAGACGCCACTTTCGTCGTCAATCATGATTCTTTTAACATCCGTATCGCCGATACGTAAAGTGATAACTAAAGCATCATAATAAGGGAAAAACACTGTCGACATTGGACTTATCGAAGGTGATACTATCTTCGAAGTTGTTATATCGTTCATGGGCGATGGTCCATTTTAATTTGTGTGTGGTGGCAAACTTGACGTGGATAATTGCTAAGTTGTTGCTGCCTATGACGATCATGTTTCTCGTGCATGCTATGGAGTATGGCTTTGGCGGCCCGTGGGGTTGTTCCCGTCAGCGTGAAAAGATTATTTTTCCTTTGTCACTGAGCAATTACCTCAGGTATCCCTAGGTCAGCATCCTGACTACTTCTTGTTGTAGGCCTATGCAGTCTTCGGTTTTGTGCCCCTGTTCCTGATGATTTCCTTATAGTGGGGTCTGATTTTATCTTTTGCGGCCACTGCTCCTTGGTGCCCAGTTTCTCCAGTGCGTACACTATTTCTGAAGGAGACACACATCAGTAATGGGCAGATAATAAAGGAGGCGTATCTCTTTCATTTTGGAGTGGGGCGACGTATCGTGTAGAGCATCTGTATGCCTTGGTGGTGGATGGAAGGATCTGGTGTATGGTTGGTGTCGGTCTCTGTTGGAGCGTGGGAGTTGTTCTCACCTTCCTTCATTGCATTGATCTCTCCCCGTCTCTGAGTGTATAGTTGTTAACCATTGGGTCAGCCCATTAAGATCTTCCTCGTCTGCTTGTACCTCATCGTAATAGGCGTTATGGATTTCCTCCCATGTGGTAGGGGAATATTTCATGAGACAGCTTAGTAGTTTCTTGGTCGCCCTCGAACCATCCCTGTTTAGCCCGTTCTGAAAAGTGGTGACTGCCATACCTTCCGATACGTTTGGCATGCTCATCCTTACCCCGTTGAACCTGGCTAGGAAGTCCGTAAGTCCTTCCCCTACGGTTTTCCTGACGGCGAAGATATCGTTGACCCTTGCTTCCGCTTTCTTTGCTCCTGCATGGGTGGTGACGAACTTATCTTCCATTTCCTCGAACGTTGATATTGCCTTAGCTGGTAGCTGGGAGTACCACATTAGGGCCCCTCCTATCAGCGTCTCACCGAACTTCTTCAGCAGCACCGATGGTACCTGCTATTTCAATAGGTACCTTTCACGAAAGTGACATAGTGGATCAAATGATCTTTGGGATATGTGGTTCTATCATATACCCTTAAGTAGGGTGGCATCTTGAAGGTTTTTGGGATAGAGTGAGAAGTAGCTTCTTCGATATATGGTTGTTCGACGAATCTTCCCACGTCGCATTTTGGCAGCAACTTGGGAGCACTAGGGATATTTTCTACCCTCTCTTGATGCTCTTTCATTTGGTCATGAAGAGCCCTGTTTTCATTCCCCATTTCTTTCATCTTCTTTAGGATGGCTATTAGCGTACCATCGTTGTCCTGTGCTTCGATGGGTCTGTTATTTGCTCGTACAGCCTCAGGTTCACCCATGGCAGCAGTGATGCTTACTGTTGGGATACACTTGACGTTACTTTGTGGTGACTACTCAACCAAGCCACTTAGAGTACTTGTTAGCCATTCTTCCAGTAGCTTCTTAACCACTGATGGTGCTTCCTTAGCCGCAGATGTGGAGGCTCCTTTTTCATGCAAGATCGTCAGATCTTCAGATGGGGAAGGTGAGATCTCTGTACCTGGTGTGGTGCTAGGGGTTAAATTTAAGATACCCTCGCCACTGGCCTTGTTGGAGGACCAAAGAGATTGGTTGTAACACCCGCGTATTGCTTTCGATCGTGTGTTATTTTTGGCCATATTTTTGTGTGGTGTAGAATGATTGTTGGTTGTTCTCTAGGTGGATACTATGATTTTGATTCTCGAAATCCCCACAGATGATGCCAAATTGTTTGGCTCAAAAGTTATCAATGTGCTTTATAAGCTAAAAACAATAAATAAATAAAAATAGGGGTAAATCATAATCAAATATAATATAACCTAGAGATAAAAGAGATGAAATAATTGCAGTAGATCTGATAAGATAAACTCGAGAATAAGTGTTCGTTAGATGTAGAGATAGAGAGAGAGTGAGAGAAAATAAGTGAGTTGTATTATTCGAGAATAATGATGATCCCTTTTACAATGGGAGGATCCCTTTTATATAGCAGGAGGCCTTCCTCGAAACAATCATAAAAGTACAAAAAGTGGTCGACGTTCCCCTAGCGAGGACGCTGAGTTTTAGCTAGCGTCGCCTTCGTCCTCACGCCCAAGCCATACCCTTAATTTAGTTAACGTATGCTCATTGGGCGTATCCTTCGGCGTAGAGACATTGATGGCCAAATTTGACCCCATACAGTATATAAACCACTCTATAATATCATCGTTTGCCTTAATATTATTTGGTTGATATAACGAAATATTATTATAGAGACATATATAATATAAGTAACCTGAAAAATAGGTTTCAAAAACACTTAGCCGTTATAATAAAATTTGGTTATAACGAATAGTGTTATAAAAATGTTTGACCGTACAAGATGCAATAGGAACGTGTGATTTTGTATTCTTTTCTATATATAGATTTCTTTTGTCCTACTAGTTTCATAATTTTCAGATTGGTGTTTTCAACCTAAATTTTTTTTCTTTCTGTTACTTAATTTTCCTAATTTTGTGTGTATATATGCAAAATGTAATTTCATTATCAACGGTTAAGAGTATGATTTGCCCTTTTACTATCATAAATAGGCCTTATTTATCCCGTTTGTGTTTCTTATAAAAAATATCACCACTGTGATACATTAGTTGCACATTTGTCCCTTACCCGTTAAAAGTACCTCCCGTATTCAATTTTGGGGGTAAAAATCGATCAAGAACCCAGGTTGTTATATCAATTTTCCGCGTGAGTTCAGATTTAATAGTATCAAATATATTAAGTCACTTGATGATTGCACTTCCCAAAAGCAACGGTTATGTTACACTAACAAGAATGCATGAAATGTTGTAATTAGTACCAATAGAATCAAATCATGAATAGTTGCAGTCATTACATGAACCATTGGAGTAATACTTATTAACCTTTAATTCTTACAGTAGGATTTAAATAGAAAAATGCAATAAAAAGGTCAGAAAATTGAGAAAAAAGTTAAATAGGATTGCTATACTATGGGAGATGCCACATCATCTTATTATATATATATAAAACATATATTGTAACAGAATATGAAATTTAATTTCAGAAAAACTTAACCTTTATAGTGGGAAGGGGAAAGGAAAAGAGGATAAATAGGGATTGGGAAGGAGAAGGGGATAGAGGATAACGAGAACTGAACTCACACTTGTTATAGACTTTTGATTATGCAGTTCTATATTTATCTATAGTTATATAGAGTCAAATCTCTCTATAATAGTCTTGTTTGTTCTAAATATTTTTAATGTTATAGCGAATTGTTGTTATAGAAAACATATATTATAACAGAACATGAAATTTGGTTTTAGAAAAACTTGGCCTTTATTAACATCTCACTATAAAAGCCAAGTTTTTCTGAAATCAAATTTCATGTTCTTTTATTATATATGTTTTCAATAACAATAATTCGATATAACATCTAAAAATATCTGGAACAAACGAGACTATTATAAAGAAATTTAACTCTATATAACTTATAGATAAATGTAGAACCGCATAATCAAAAGTCTATAACAAATGTAAGTTCAGTTCTCGTTATCCTTTATCCCCTTTTCCTTCCCAATCCCTTATTTATCGCATTTTCCTTTACCCTTCCCACTCCCCTGTACAATGATTGTTTTATAAAAATTAAAGAGTCTTCTTTAATTATTCAAAAAGAAAGAAAGTAAAATAGAAAAATAAAATTACTCCCTCCGATTCACAATAAGTAAATAATTTACTTTGAGCATATATATTAAAAATTATTAAATTCTAGACAAAAATAATTAGTATGACTAAATTACCTTAATTAAATATTATAATATAATTTTAATAGCACTTACTTCTCTTCTTAAATGTAAGGAGTAAATAATTTTTAGAAATACATAATATAAGAGTAATTTTTAAAAAAAAATTAAAATTTTTCAACATTATATAAATGGATACTTAGGATAAAAATAACTGAAGGGACAAATAAAGATGCTCAAAACGTGGCAAGCGCTGAAATACTCATAAGCTGCAGTAGTAGAAGAACATTTTGCTTTCACCAGCACTCCGCTTCCTTCAACTTCAACGTCACTATGACAGAGCATCAAAACCCTAAGCCCACAGACAACCTCCCTCAATCACCGTCAACAAATCCACCTAAAATCTCCGGCGGATCATCTAACGGCGGATTTTCCGGTGGACACAACTACCCAAACCCGCCGGACCGTTCCAATCCGGACCCTGCAACGCTGAGGGAGCAATGGAGGTTCGCTATTAGGCAGTACAGCAAATGGTATTCTCACGCTTGGGGTACTGCTATATTAGCTGGGTTATCTTTTTACGCACTTGGTTGGATTATTAAAGGCTCCAATCCTTTGCCCTCTTTCAAGCGCGAAGACATGGATACTAAAAATGCTTCTTCATCTGATAATGTTGGTGATGTTGTTTCTGATGTTGCGGAGGTTAAGCGAATTTGATGATGACGTTAATTTGTTTTTAGGTTAGTCGTACAAACTTGCATTTCTCGCAGTTTTTGTTCTTATTACCTGTTGTTGTCGGTCAAATAAACCTGTCACTGTAAAAATCAATACATTCTAAGTGCACAGAATTATATTCACTAATAGTGTAAAAACTGTTTACACCATTAGTGCAATCTAACTAGTTATAGCAGGTTATGTTGTCCATTCACAAAAGTTAAAACTCTTTTCTTATTACACCGTGTTACATGCGAAGATCATTGCAATAGAATAACTTTGCTTAAGTTCGTGTATTGTGCACGTTATATTAAATAACAATAACTGTCTGTGAATACCGAACTAGTTGAGGTCGGTTATAAGGGTTCAAAATTCTAGGATTGCAACCTCAAGTTCTAATAATTGGGTTTGAAATTTAACATTTATTCATATTTAGTGGATTTCTCAACTCATGTAGGTTCTAGGCCAAAGCTACTTGGTTCAGCCAATCCCATATCTTACATTGTGGACTCCCCGCGCGCGTGACCTGGCTGCAAACCTCTTACATTATCGAGAGTTTGGACTTGTTATGCTTTGGCGAATATAAGCGTAGTTGTGTGGTTAATGGTCCTTATTGGGATAAGGAAGGTGCAATGCCACTTTTGGTAAATGCGTACTTCTTGTGATGAAGGGGATAGAAAATAGATGATACTGCTGAAGCTCACTTGTTATAATTTTGAGGTTTTGTTGCTTATATGGATCCTAGCCATGCTTGATGATTTTCTATTTCTCAGTTGAAATATTTAGGCTTTTCGGTCTGTCTCATTTTATTTTGGGGGTGAGGTGGGTGTGTTTCTGTCTTTCTGGATTACCATTTGGTCCTTGACGAATGGATCAAAGCTTCTGCTGGAATTCCAAAGGATTGTTTCCATGTTTTCTTATTTATCTGAAAATACTGTAGACATCGTAAATAATCAACTAGGCGCTTAGAACAAACTTTACAATTCGAAAGGTTACAAAATTATGTCACCCTTTTTTATTTAGCTGGGCAAATATTTCCCCTGTAGATTCCCCGGACACATTTGTGAACTTTGTTAGCTCTTTGTATCTAAGTTAGCATATATGTTGTAAGCTAACAGGTGGTCTTTTTTTGCTATTTGAAGCTTCTATGCTTCTGTTTCTTGTAATATTTTGCATCTTCTTGATGACATCAATGAAGCCAATTATTTCATCAAAAAAATAAATAAATTATGTCACCCCTGTGCAACTCTTAATCTGAGATTCAAGGGTCGTTTCGTTACCAGGTGGGATAGACAAGGATATCCCATGGATTAGCTATCCCACCTTCTATATAGGATAGTTAATCCCAACATTTTTGTATAAATTTATCCCACCACTATCTAATACCTATAACCAAACATGGGATAAATACAATTAATATTCTATCAAATATACCCTGGGATTAGTGTCCTTATCCCGGTAACCAAGCAACCCCTCAGTGAGCATCATTGATTCTGCAAGCCGATTTGACAGTCTAGAACATCAGTGTGCTAAAATCGTCTTCATGATATCCTTATACACTTACTGAACCATCTTATAGTTTCATTTCTTTTGCTAAGCTAATATTGGAAATCTATCCATTTGTGCTTTTCTTTTTACCTATCCTATCCTGCTGAAAACAGAACATAGCCCTCTTTGCTCTTTGTATATGTGAAGGAGCAAATAAGCATGCAGAGTTTATCTTTTTCCCGTGATCTCTTTAGTCATATGTAATGCAGAGTTCCTAGCTGCCAGTAAATGAAGCATGTCTAGAAAAGTGTCTGTAGAGTTCTGGATGCGTTGCCTAATGCCTCTTGAGTTTTCAGTTGGGCTGCGGCAAGCGACTAATAATGGCAACAACCAAGAAGCATTTTATATCGAAGCTTTTAACAAGATTTGGTCCTGGCTCTCAGACAGAATTCCATTTCCATTACAGCCTCTTGTTATGTTGTATTACTTTAAACACTGTATTTTAGGTTTGATCATTTAGATAAGCAGCAGTGCATTAAAATTCTACTAATCCCCTAAATGTTGATTTATATCTTGTTTGTGAAATACCCTTCGAAGTGCTGATGGTTTTAGTCCTGTCCGGACCACCTTGCTTTTTTTTTTTTTTTTTTTTTTCTTGGTCGGCTACAAGATTCATGCTTTCCCCAAAGAGAAGGTGTGATCTCATTTCTGCATGAGATAGTTAACATCACCATTCTTTGTCTACAAATCTCTCCTAGATACTGTCTCTCTGGATTGCTTTAGTTCTTTCCTCCTCAGCTCTCTACTCTGGTTGCTCATACCGCATGTTATGTTCTAGCATGAACTTACATATTTCATCCTGAGTTCACTTCCCATATGAGCCTGTTATTTCTTGAATCTTCTAATAAAAGCTGCATTTCAGAAAAGATAACAAGCTCAACAGTTATTTCTTTTCCTTGTCTTTTAAGTTGGGTGTTTAATGTGTTCGGCTTGTCAATTTTGAATTAGAGTAGTTCTTATGAAGGGACCGAAAATGAATTAGCAAATTAAGAGCATTCTTGATTCATGTCTCCCAAAATGAGTGGACTAGTAACCAAAAAAAGAGAGAAAAAATGGACTATATAGAATGTCTTCTATTGACTAAGCTTGTAAAAGACAGCCTTCTCTAGCCCTACTTTGACCTTACCTGAATCCCTGATATAGCCAAGTTGTTGTATAGCAGTTTTTGAGGGGTGTTGGTGACAAGCTGAAGCTGAAGTACTGGTAATAGGTTTTTTAAAGACTTGAACTGTATGCTAGCTTTTACCATGAATGTGTTGTCTCAAATTATGGTTCCATTTAATGATGGTTTTAGTTATTAAATCGCTGTGATTTATTGTGAATAAGGATAAGCAGAAAAGGTTAATGAAGAAAATTTATGAATCGAAGATTCATATAGTAGTGTAATCTGTTGTTACTTTACCATCCTCTTAAAATTTTGAGGGAGGGACAAGAAGTTAGTGAATGATCTTCCGTTGTTGGGATGATGCAACTCTATGTTTTTTCTTAATTTTGGTCGGTCACTTATCCAAAGTAGGTTGTTGCACAAAAATTTAACTATTGTTTCTCTGAGTATTTTTCTCTTTTGGATGGCACAGGTCTGTAGTGTCACTCCTGACTTGATCAAATAAGGCACTCATGGACTGCTGAAGTCTCTCTCTCCCCTCCAACACCCCCTCCCCTCTAGCTTCTTAAACTTATGTTTCTGCAAGCTCTATGTAGAATGGAAGCGCAAGCGCAATCGCTCCGAACACGTGATCCGTAAATTCAATGCACCATTTCCAGAAAAGAAAATAAATTGTATTAGAATGTGGTATACCGGACCAATATCTGCTGGTCATCTGCCGAGAGTCTAGGCAAGTCCCAAGTGTGTTCCTTTTTCAACTTTCGTGTCCTGCAAAATGAATTCAACAATGAAACAAGAAAAGCAATAGTATGCTGAGATATTTTCGTTAAAAGAGTTTGATGCGTATTTCCTATACAGTAGACGTGCATATCAATAACACTTAATTTTGAGTTGTTGTCAGTTGACGTTCTGTAGTAGTGATAAAGTTGCCTTTACCATTTTCGCAGCCTAAATATCTGTAATACTATTGTACACTTATGAAAGATAAAACAAAATGGTTCTTAAGCAAAATTTACTTGCATCACCCGCTTCCCCCCACTAAGGTTCTGGAATTCTTCTTTTGGATAGTATACAGTCGTAGACCAGGGATTGCTATACAATTTTGTACAGGAAGCTGAAACTCTCAGCAGTCTTGCATATTCTGCAGTTTCAAAATTATAGCTGCATTCTGAGAAATGTAGTAGTGAGTGGTTGATCCTTGCTCAACCTGAACAACATCCCCCCTTCTTAACAGCAGATACATCGTTTCCAATATTTATTGTTTGTCCTGCAGGCAGAGATGCTGGGTCGTCTCCTGCATCAAGAGCCTTCTTGCTGACCACCCGGTAAATCTGAGTCAGCACTTCTGTGAAGGCGTTTTCAACGTTCAGTGCCTCTAGAGCAGATGTTTCCATGAAGAAGGTACGTTCCCTTTCGGCAAAACCCTTTGAGTCCTCAGTGGGAACAGCACGCAGGTGGCGTAGATCCGCCTTGTTCCCGACTAGCATGACGACGATGTTCTGGTCTGTATGATCTCTGAGTTCCTTGAGCCATCTTGCTACGTTCTCAAAAGTTACATTGCGAGTAATATCATAAACAAGTAAAGCACCAACTGCTCCTCTATAATAAGCACTTGTGATAGCTCGGTACCTAGATTGATTGCCGAAGGGTGTTTAGAAACAATCTTCAGGCATTAATAGGTGATTAAAAAAAAGGTAGCACATTCAGATATAGAATAAATCAAACGGAAGTGGACAAACGACTGGTACTTTTGTTTTGGATCTTTCATCTTTTCGTTTCCTGGCCATTTCTGTTGGTGGGGGAGTGATGTAAAATTGTTGGGAGTGTCACCCATACATGAAATTATATTTTTTAACATTTATGAAATGACCGCAAAATCGTAACTTAAGGTATAGATTCAACATCAGATGTTTTGACGTTGTTGCTTTCAGAATATTCCGACATTATTTGATAATGTTGATTCTAGAAACCATTATATTTTCTCAAACATATCTTTCACTGGAACGCATCAATGTGTCTTTCCGAAAACTACCTTCCTTGTGACTCCCATCCTTAATAGTTGTGATTTCTACGATTAATGAATATGAAAAAAGAGTTGATAGAAAAATCTGGGAAATAGATTGAACCCTTGGTTTGGAAATATAAATAAGAAAATTAGTGCATGAAATAGTAGGAAATAGAGACTAGAGAAGAGATGGTGTTAAGTGTTCCATATTGGTTGATGAATGTGTTTGCTCCAAATATAGTCTTCGTAACTTTTAAGTTAGCTTTTGAGATGAGTCAGATTAAGGTCCATTCTATTAACAAACTAACAGGGTAAAAAGCATAGGTACCTTTCTTGGCCGGCAGTGTCCCAAATCTGGGCTTTGATAATCTTGTCATCGACATGAATTGTTCGGGTGGCGAACTCGACACCAATAGTGGACTTAGATTGTTGGCTGAATTCGTTTTTAGTAAAGCGAGAAAGCAAGTTGGATTTGCCAACACCAGAATCCCCTATGAGTACTACCTTGAACAGGTAATCATAATCCTCCTCTGATCGGTATGTTCCCATTTCCTTTTTTCTGTAACATAAGATTAGTTGCGTTTGTCTATCTTCCAATGACGTTGGCGTTCTTCCTTTGGACTAGGAATGAGAGAGAAAGAGAGAGGGAAGAAGATGAGCATTATTCATTGATTAATTTTACCTTCTAACGAAGAAACATATTTAACTGCCTTTATTTCGGAAGGTTGGTGTGGGAATGACAAGCTGAGAAACAAAGGGTAGAAAGGACAGTTTTTGAGTTGGCACATTGTATATTTTTCTTTATAATAAAAAGTAGTAGTTGAATTAAGAGAAATCACTGTCACACATCCTTTTTTTTAATGTATACTACTATACCCGTGAGGGCGTAGAAGAAGTTTTTCCAATTTAAGGACACTCGGAACGGGATTAGTTATTTAAGTTTTCAGAGTCGCCACTTGAGAATATAATGGTGTCGTAAGTCACCGGTTTAATCCTGAACCGAGGAAAGTTTGACTCTGTTACAGTCCGCGAACTAGAAATCCGGATAAGGAATTTTGTTAACCTAGGAGAAGGTGTTAGGCACTCCCGGATTTTATGATTCTAGCACGGTCGCTCAACTGTTATTTTGATTTTATCTGATTTCAATTTATATATTTTAATCGTGTGCAAGTATTCCGCTTTTTGAATTTTAAGAATTTGCAATGTCGTGAAAATACATCTTTGACCACACCGTACCAGTACGCATGTGGCTTTGAATATATTTCGACTTCGTTGAGAGTAGGATTTGGGTCACACAAATGTGCACCCGTTCAAGTGAATGTATATTAAAATAATACCTAACGATGTCTATTCTTGTTATTTTTGGGAAAGATCGTGGAATTAGGTAAACGATCCTTCCGGGTCTAAGGATTATAATTATTATTTGAGGGCCCCGTTTTGTCCGTTTTCGTGACGAGGCTCATCTCATTTCACTTTTAAAGGTTAAGCCTATTGTGTACTATGTTTTCTAATTCTGTTTTTTTCCTTTAATAGAAATGTTTATAAGCAGTTTTTATGGCATTATCTATTTGGATCCGAGCCATTATTCATTATTGGGCCTGGAATTTGGCTAACTTAGCAGAAATGCACCAAGGCGCAATTGGCTATTCGAAGCCCAGTCAACATTTCGTATCTGTTTCTCACAGGCTCCAAGGCCATATCGATTGGATCTGGGCATTTATTCATGACCAGGCCCAAATCATTATTAGGTCTAAGGCAGGTTTGAACATTTTTATTAAACTAACAAAGATATAAGCAAATATTATTAAGTTCAATATCAGAAATTAACTAGACATATTAACACTGATTTGTATTTGAATACTACTGTTTAGTCACTCAGATTAATTAAGTCTGATATGTATATTATTTGTCAGTCAAGATAATACTCATTAAGATGCAGAATTACCTTGTTTTTGTTTAATTGAAAACATCAATCTAAATCTTCAACCAAAACACATTCGAATTACAATCTGAATCTCATTCATGCTTGAATTTCTATTTTTACACCATACCACTAAGTTTCAACGCGAGTTCTATAGCTAGGCAAGTTTAAATGATGCTAAGCCATTAACGCGATTCAAACTTTAACTAAGTCATATTTTTTAAATTAATAGCTACTGATTCAACGTTCAATTAACAAAATTGCCAGTTTTGTATTATACTTCTGATTTCATAACAGTTGTAGATCTACAAGTGAATTCACTAAGTTTTAGCCGGTTTCAATTTTAGATCTAGGTGATCATTTTTTAACCTAATATATTCAATATAATTCCTAGATTACTATTTAACTACTACTATAAATTTGAATTTAAGTTCGTACAGTCCCAATCCTTATTATAGCCAGAAGTCCTAATGAATCACATGAATTTCTAAGTGTCTACAACTATGACAGAAATAGAAATATGAGTACAAATAGGAACTAATAGGCATTTCATTTCTTCAAAGCACTTCAGTTACATCCTTGAGAGATAGTAGTGTACCTGATCAAATTGAGATAAAACAATGAGTTCTAGGGGAGTGAAGGAGAAGAGAATCAGCGATAGACAGCAACCAAGTATCAACAACAATGAAGGCAGATTAACACAGCAACATGTGCGATTTCAGAGTAGAAAACCCAGGGAATTCAACCAAACAAGTAGAAGACCCAGCGAATTCAATCAAACAGATGAAGAACAACGAACAGAAGGTAATGAAGTCGTACCAGGACCATTAGCAAACTTTGTATTAGGAGAGTTGCAAAATCTCGACTATGCACTGAAAGCCAACAACAACAACAGGAAATCTGATTACATCTTGATAGTGTGATTCCCCAATTACAAAGATAAGAACTTCAGCTCTAGAGCTGGAGTTTTTGTGTTGTAACTGAGTAACTTTAGCTCTAGAGCTGAAGGTTTTGTGTTGTAACTGAAAACTTCAGCTCAAGAGCTGAAGTTTTTTGTGTTGTAACTAGGAAACTTCAGCTCTAGAGCTGAAGTTTTTGTAATGTAACTAGAAACTTCAGCTCTAGAGCTGAACTTCAGGCCCGACTACTAGAATGCTGAAGTTTTGCGTAATTGCCTTTGCTACTTCGGCCCCGCGTGCTGAAATTATATGAAAAAGCGGGTACGTTTGTAATTTTTTTTTGCAAAGCGAGCACAAGTTAAAATGTGACACAAAAAGCGGGTATATTGCCCCATAATTAGTTTGGTTTGGTGATTGCAAAACTCGTACCAACCCAACCTATGTACACCATAATTGTAGGTGGTTGCTATTGTATCATCTATATATATCTTAAGGGTGGGGATTGTTGTTTGGTTCAAAACAAGGTTATCTCAAGATTTTAATAATTTCATCTTCTATATGCGATATATAATATTAACATTTTATTATAAAATTTATATTGATATTATCTATATCGATAACCAAATGATGGATAAATACAATACCAAATTTTATATTGAAATTAGTATTCCCTTGCCCCTGTCCCCATGCAGACAAAAAATGTTACGGTAGTAGGTTTGATGTTATCGCCTAAAAAAAGAGAAATTTACATTTGTTATAAAATAAAGATTGTAATATAAATAGAAACTAATATAATATTCGCATTCAAACTGATGTACATAATGAACTGAAAACTCTTCTATTTATAGAAGAAAGGAAGCTGATGTGTATGCTGCTACTGCAAGCTGCTGTGTAAGCTGCTACTACAAGCTCTTGTGTAAGCTACTACAAGTTGGTGTGTAAGCTGCTACTATATCTGATATGTATAAGTTTATACTAAGAGTAATGTTTATCTATAAGGGAGTACTAAAATGATAAACTCATTATACCCGGTATGGATAATCTTCTATTGGGGTAGTGTTTATCCATAACGAAGTATTGAAAGGATAAGCTTATTATGCCCGGTATAGATAATCTTCTAATATTTATCCATAATCGGATACTGAAAGGATAAACTTATTATACCCGGTATGGATAATCTTCTACCGAGAGTAATGTTTATCCATAATCGGGTACCCAAGTGATAAGCTTCTTCAGGAGGTTTATTTTCAATAGAGTACTAAATAGAAAAATATATTTACGGCGAAGTCACATATGGATAAGCTTCTTCAGGAAGCTTATTTACAACGGAATACTAAATGAACATCCATAATATAATATATTTATAACACTCCCCCTTGTATATTCATTAAAAGGTAATGTGCCTCATTAAAACCTTACTAGGAAAAACCCCGTGGGAAAAAATTCTAGTGAAGAAAAAAGAGTGCATATATTTAGTAATACGCATAGGTGCCTAATTAAAAACCTTATAAGGAACACGCAATGGGAAAAACCCTTAGTAAGGAAAAAAAGAGTGCATCGTGTATTTTACACCAACTGATGAGAACCTTGTTTCAAGTATTTGAATCCCTGCATTCTAATCTTGTATCTGCATAACCAATACGATTTGCACCACTTTTGTTAGCATTAGCAAGATACATAAGTGCATAGCAATTGCACCAAGATAGAGTATTTCAGGACCAAGGAGTTCCTCATCCTCTTCTGGAGGTCGCAACAAATCCTTATTCATTTCAAGTGATCGAATACCCATTGGTGTACTTAATGGGTGCGCTTTGTCCATGTAAAGGCTTTTAAAGACCCTTTCTGTATAGGCAAATTGATGGATAAAGATCTTGTCTGCTAAATATTTAATTTGCAGATAAATTTTGTATCTTTGATCTCAAATTCTTTCTTAAGATATTCAATTGCCTTTGGAGCTCTTCTGGAGTTTCAATAAGATTTATGTCATCAACGTAAATATCAAGTGTAACAAATTCTGTTGACATTTTCTTTATAAAAATATATGGACAAATAATATCATTGATGTAACTTTCTTTCAGCAAATATTCACTGATGCGATTATATCATTTGCGCCCAGATTGATTTAAACCATACAAAGATCTTCATAATCTGATCGAGTACATTTCTCGAAATTTTGAACTATATGCTTCAAGCATATTAAATCCTCCAGGGATCTTTATAGAGATTTAATCAAATGATTCATATATGTTATGACTCGCATTTAAATGGTATGACATCTTCAGGTGTCTGGACTACTGGTCCGATCCTCGCAATATTTTACAGTATTGTACACTATATTGTATCAAATATATCGTTGATGGTCATTTTGTATTGGTTCCTAAGCGACATACCTTGTTGAGATCTCATCACTTTCTTTATTTTCAGGTACCCCAATTTCTTCTGGAGTTTCATGAAATGTTATGTTGTGGGCTCTTCTAGAGCTCATTTCCTCCTTATTATGATCATTTTGATTATTAGCTCCTTATCATTTTTCAAGGATTGTTACCTTTGGAACCGATTGGTCTACCACGCTTCATGCGTATAGTAAACTCTATCCTTCAGGGACTTTAAAATTTTAATAGGATCATTTGCAGCTGAAATATGATATTTGATTTTGGATCAGCAAACGCTTCACTTGAATTATCTTCTAAGTGAGGATCATATTAATGATAATTCGATTCATATAGCATATTTTTCAGCTGTTTATTCCATTCCTCTGATGTTAGAAAAACTAACATATATCCCCAATCTTCTTTGGGAAACATATCTTTGTGCATTGTGGTAGAGAAATTAATCATATACCACACATCAAAAGATAGTAAAATATTTGATTTCTGATCCTAAATTAATTATGAGGGGAGGACTTATCATATATTGTTGGTCTGATCAAGTACTGCTATATGCAATTTAGAAAATTTTAGACCAACACATGGAGCTTTGTTCTATAAACAATAGTTTAGCCATTAATAAGAGGTATTTACTGCTAAACTAGCTTGTATATAAACTAACATTATCAAGATGAACGGTCTTGATTTCATAATCTGAAAATCATGCTCTTAAATGAGAAAAGCAATTTCAAATTCCAAACTGCGGGTTAACAATAAACATACATGTAACAATCTTATATATGCATCTATAAGTGGTTCACATGATAGGTGAATGAGCCCATATTCACCTTTTATATATTTCAGAATCAGCGGTCTTAGTCCCAACTTTAGCTGGTATAATCAATTGATTATGAGAACAAGCAACACAGAAGAATTCTTGAATAATCTTCTAGTTCTTCAGTATATGCTTATCTAAGTTCTCAAATAGCTCATTTAAAAAAGGCAAATGAAAACTTCAAGTTTTTCATGGCATGTGCTATCTCTTAGTAAACTTCTGGTTTACTATGACATAAACTTTTGCATTAGTAAACTTCTGATTTACTGTGGCTACTTTTGTATTAGTAAACTTCTGGTTTACCGTGATACATGATGTAGTACAAATCGAAGAATAAGGCACGTAATTTCTCATATACATATTATTTTACCCCCTATGATTGTGGAAACATGAAGATTTTTAATCTTCCAATCATTCATAGTCTCAATATGATAGCCATTTATTTAGTAAACTTCAGGTTTACTACAACATATATTTTGACTATAATCATATAATATGAATGACATATTTGTAAATAAGCTCTTCGAGAGCCTTCAATTATTATCCACAATCTAATATTTATCGGACACTACTATTGTCATGTGTTTTGTAGGAAAACAGTTAGCTCTTCAGAAGTTGTTGATACATTTTGTATTATCAAATATTGCGTAGATACTTCTGGTATCATAAGAGAAAATCACAATCAAATAAACAATTGCTTAAGCACAAGAAAACTCATCTTCATAATATTTTCCTACTTCATGAGGCAATTTCAATTGTATTACTTCTTCAGGAGCAAATTTAAAATACGAAATATTAAGTATATATTCTCTCAATTATATTACCTCTTCTGGAGGTGAATTGTAATATATTTACATCAAGAGCGCGTTCATGTTTACCAAATTTATTAATATTGTCACATTCACTTCAGGGAATAGATTATTATTATTAAAAGTTCTCATCTTTCAGGAAAATTGAACATAATTATCTGAATGCTCATTAATCATATCAAATAGTAGTAATTCTTACCTTTCTATTACATCACTTGTGTTTTGGTTGCTTCACTTTCTTGGCATATTATTCCTTGTTTTCTTCCGTGATGCCTCATTTGCGTTAATTCAGTGTAGATATTGTTGGTATATTTTTTCATTGTTTCATTTTTACTATTTATCATTATTACATTGTCATATGTCTTTTCAGCTTTCTTATTTATTCTAGTAGGGTCATAACCTTAGCTCGTGGGGTACTCATGCTACGCTATTGCACATCTTTTTGTGCAGATCCAATTACATCTTACTAGCCTAGGCACTAGTGAGTTCTTGCTCGGATTGGAGACTTCAAGGTATACCTTCCGGCGTCCGCATGTCTCGAAGTCATCCTCTACCTATTTCTATATCTTTCTCCTTTTATTAGATACAGTTGCATACGGATACTCAATACATTTTTGTAGAGCTTGTGACTTGATATCACCAGATTTTGGGTAGTTTGATCTATTGAGTTGCGAAGTTCTCTTACAAAAGTTGCTGAGTTATTTGTGAGTTTTATGATTATTTCAATTATATTTTGCATAGATACTAGGCTTACCTAGTCTTAGAGACTAGGTACCATCACAACATCTTATGGAAAATAATTTGGGTCGTGACAAGTTGGTATCAGAGCCCTAGGTTCATAGGTGTTATGAGTCACAAATAGGTTTAATAGAGTCTCTGGATCGGTATGTAGACTTCTGTACTAATCTTCAAAGAGCTATGAAACTTGTAGGAAAAACTTCACTTCTTTGATTCCTTATGGTGCCCCCTGCTAGATCCGCGCGAAGACGGGCACGTGGTGCCGCCAGAGCATCTGCCCGAGCGGTGATAGAGGAGAAACCAGTAGCTCTAGTTAGAGGGCAGGCACATGAGATGCCAATTACTACCCCTGCATTTCAAGAAACCATCGCCCAGTTCTTGAGCATGTTTGGTACTTTAGATCAGGTGGGGTTGATTCCACTTAATCAGCCACATCTCAAGTGGGGCGAGGGGTACACACTCCCGCAGCCCGTACCTCAGAGCAACGGGTCCGCGTTAACCAGGTCCCAGAAGTCATACTAGTGCAACCGGTTGTCCCAGTTCAATGCGAGGTTTGTGGAGGAGGAGCTGAGGCTCGAGGGAAGTACCACCCTCATACTTATCTGCTACATAAGTAATTCATTAAGTACTTCTTGTTATTCTTTAGTGCAATTAATTTAGATGAAAAATCGCTACTTTTCAAAAATTATATTCAGGTTCAAAATATGCTTACCTATTCCGAAGGTCAAAATGACCCTTGATAGGAAGTTGTATAAGACGAGCATTAAGGTTGTAGGTTAGGAAGTATGAGGCTAGCATGGGTTCTGTCTTACGCTACTAGTGGCTTCAATTGTGTCTATATTACTTCTTTAGGGCTGCAGATTAGGTCGCAAGAGGCTAGTCCGACAGTGTAGTCTCTTAGGATTCTAGTGGCTCTTGTTGTATCCATATTACTCCATTGTGTCTGTAGTACTGTGTCATTGTTACTGCTTATTATTATTGTTTTTCTCTCTATTTTGTGATTATTACGATGTTGATGTTATCTTTCTTTCTTTCTTGCTTCCTCTTATATTATTGCGCCACTGTATCTTCTCATCTCCTTGAGCCGAGGGTTTATCGTAAACAACCTCTCTACTCCTCTGGAGTAGGGGTAAGGTCTTCGTACACGCTATCCTCTCCAGACTCCACTTGTGAGATTATACCCGAAAAGCTTCTTTTCTTATAATAACAGTAATGTCTAGGTAGCTTGCGCAAACCTCTACTATTCCTTCGGGTATTTGTTGCCTCAGTTACCGCTATATTGCACGGACTCTCCCAAATGGCGTTACACCCATGTCGGATCCTCAAAAAATACCTACTTTTGGAGGATCTGATATACACCCACTGACATTTTCGGAGAGTCCGAGTAACATAAGTTATAGGTATCGGTAACTTTGCCCACCAATGCTTAAGTAGGATGAATACTCGCACTTGTTGTTAGTAATTTGTTTTTGACTTCTTGCAGCTGACTTGTGTTTTTAAATGCGCTTTTCAGTAACTTGGGCTATGGGAAAGAGCAAGTCAAAATCAAAGCCAAAAGAAGAAGATGGACAAACTTGATATTGTTTCAGCTGTCCTTTCTGTTGTCATGACACCAACATTATGGCGATTAAGTTGTATGAATCTTATCCAATTATGTTCCATAAAATAGTCAGCTTTTACCTTAGATTGATATCTCTTGTTGATAGAAGAGATGTGTTTCCATTTCTAAGGATCAAAACTTATTAAAACAAATCGAGTTAATCCAAAAAAGCATAACCAAATACACACTCACTCATACTCTATGGTTAGTAAGAGATGTATATTAAAGGCAATATGTGATAATCCAATCGCCTTCAAATTCTGGATCTGTTGTTTTTAACGTATCAACTGTGAAGAAACGAGTTTAGAAGACCGAATTAAATAGATCTGTTTGCAGTAAATGTTGTTCCATGATACTCCGGAATTCACTAACAGTATGAGAGATGAAACAACATATGAAAATAAAAACAAGAGAGTAAAAGAAAAGACAGAGCACAGCTAAAGCTCAAAGTAACAAAAGCAAACAACCTAATAAGCTCACCAATCAAAAGGAAGTATCATATCCTCCCTCTGTGAGGATTTTTGTATAGTTTAGATATTGATACATCAAGCAGAAACAGCCTCTTACATAAATGTAAGGGAAGATCGTGTACATACAATCCAATGTGATCCGACCCTTTTTCAAATCTCGCGCGTAACAGGAGCTCAATGCTCGAAGTTGCCCATTAATACTCCAAGAAAAAATTAAAATAGAGTTTGTAGCTTTTCAACAAAAGCATCAATATAAGAATCCTCAAGCCAGAAGTTACTAGTAGTAGGAAAAATCAACCAGTATCTAAAAATAGAAACAATTGAGAGTAAAAGAGAAAGACATGAGCACAGCTAATTCTCAAAGTAACAAAAGTAAATAACCTAATCAACACACTAATAAATATCAGATCCTCCCCTATGAGGATTTTTATTTTTGTAACATTGATACTCCAAGCAAAAATAGCCTCACGCAGAAATGCATTTTAAAGTCTCCTAAATACGATTCAATATGGTCCGGTCCTTTTTTAGATCCCGCGCACAACGGGAGCTTAGTACAATGAGCTGCTCACTGATGCTCCAAGCAAAAATCAAAGTAGAGTTTTTAGCTTTTGAACAAAAGCATCAATATAAGAATCCTCAAGCCCTTTGCTTAATAAAAACTCCCTCCACTTTGCGCGATTCGCTCTTATCTCCCTTCCCTTTTCACTATCACCATTCATTACCATTTTTATAGCATTACAAACACCTTCTTTAGTAAACAATCCATTCTCTTCATCTCTCTCAACTTCAACTCCAACTCTCAAATCTCCACCAAACAATCTTGCATTAACAAATTGATCACCAAAATTTGGGATTAAAATCAATTGGCACTCAGTAATCATAGCCTCAGATAAAGAATTTCCTCCACAATGAGTAACAAAACATCCAACAGAAGGATGCGATAAAATCAATTGTTGCTCTGCCCAACCAGAATGAACAATCCCTTTTCCTTCTATTCTCTCTTTGAAACCTTCTGGTAATGCATCTTCAATTGTCTCGGCTTCAAAAGGTGGTTTTAAGGCAGCAAAAAATGGAAGACTAGTAAGTTCAAGACCTAAAACAAGTTCTTGGAATTGTTCTTTCTTGAGCTTACATTCACTACCAAATGCACAAAAAATCACAGTCTTTTCTTGGAATTTTTCTAGCCACTTAGACAAATTTTCCTCTATTTTTGAAGTATCTATTGGTTCTGACAATATTGGTCCAGCTAAAACAACCGGTTTCTTGAACTTATTCTCAACAAATTCACAATATGGTCCTTCAATTTCCTTAGTAGTTTTGAATGCAATGACATCTCCATCTTGAAAAGCCAAAAGTAAACGTCGTGTGAACGATACTGAGCCTGAGCCTGAGTCTGAGCCGGAACCACTAGATTCTTTCCCTATCGAATGTAGAGCTGCGATTAAACGAGCTTCATATTTGTGAAGTTTGATAGATGAATTAGGAGGAAAACCAAGTGGAGGTTCCATCATTTCATCCTCTGGCGTCGGTTTTTCGCCACGCATAAGATAACCAACAGATGAAGGAGTAATGGAACAGTAATGTATTGACTTCACTCCATATTTTCTAGCAACTAATGGAACCCAATATGCAAAATCATAAAGAATGAAATGGGGTTTGAGTTCTTGAATTAAAGACTCAATCTTTTGTTGTGTAAGATCCAATGCTTGCCAAAGTAGATTTTGCTTGAAAATTGGAATGTCTGATGTTGTTTCAGCTCCAAGTGGTAGTCCTTCAACATGTGGAACTTTGATTGATATGAAGTTTATGAGTTGAGGGTAAAGATTGAATTTTTCCAATTTAGAAAGTGTATTGGTAGGATGAATAAAGAAAATTTTGTGGCCTCTCGTCTGCTAATTTGTTGGAGAGATGAAGAAATGAAGTAAGATGACCCATGGCATACCATGGATACATAATAAAAGTTAGCTTTTTGTCTTCCATTTATCTTCTTTGATCTGCAAATCAACAATGTGTATCAAAGGTACAACTTCCTGTTAAAGAATATATTTCCTTAATACGCAATTCTTGATCTTTTTAGAATTCTGAAGGACATCGATCTTTTGCCTTGCGTAAATCCTACGTAACGCGAATCTAAATTAATCGATTTTGGTCGGTAAAATATAGAAAATATGAAAGTATGAAGGCTAAACAAAGGTTTTCTAATGCATGATTAATCAATGTATCAGGAAAAAAAGGATCAAAAGGATTTAATGAAGAAGGACTTTTTCCAGATCCTCTAAATAAGACTCTTCATCTTTTATTCAGAAAAAAGTTAGTGTTAACTTTCTCCCTCCATATATATTTTTGTAGTCTCTGATCAGAAACTATCGGGTAAAAAAAAACTGAAATGAAAAAGATAAATATTGTGATTCAAGAGGCAATAAAGTAGGAGGAAATGCGTAGCTCAAGCTATTATAAACTTATTCCTTAGGTATTAATTAAGCTAGTCTTTGGTACCTGCTAAATTATATAATTATTATTAAATAATATATTTGAGTTATAAATGAAAAATTAAAAAAAAATATTCTAAAAATAATGAACATTAATCTAACTTAGCTAGCTCAATCAAGAATCATGACACTTCTGCAATCATAATGTCATGTCATTATCAGTATGATTCATACCGATTGATTTATGGATTTATTGTTTCAAATGATTTTCAAATTCCAAATTTATCTACTCACTATATCGGTCCGATTACTACAACAGTTTTACAAATATGACTATGCAAGTTCATGAAAATCAGACAAATTTCAAGCATCTCAAATTAGAGTCATTTGAATGTTTGATATTCCGGATCGATTCAAGCTTGAAATATCATATTCCATAAAATTGATTTTACATGATTCAAAGGTAACATATTTAACTTTCACATAGTTTAAAGTTTCGCTTTTCTGTATTATTTTTATTTCTGTTTTTATAGTAGGATTAACAATTATGTATAAATTATAAAAAAAAAGTCATTATTTTTTCCATTATCACTATACTACTTACTAAGATTTATATGAAATTTCTTTGATCCCCATAGCATCAATTGTAAAAGTTGCTCCACTTAATCCAATTGTATATAAAGACTTCTTTAAGTGATATGGAACGAACTGTATCAACTAAATATTTTTATAACCAATAACTTTTTTTGTTTGCACAATATATTTTTCGGAAACAGCATGCTAATATGCTATTGATTGTATCCGTAGCATGATGAGTTGTTTTCCTTAGTGCTTAACTAAATGTCACATAATTTTTTATCAAATCAAATACTAGAAAAGGATACTTATGTAATCATTCAATGACTAAGTCAAGCAGGAAGTGTGTCACAATTTGTATCCTAATACTATAACCCATGATATTTAAGTTGTATCATACGAACACATGTTTACAAAGCAAAATGATCATAAGAACACATATAAACATATAATATTTATTTTCATTTTCATGCCATGTGTTGTAATATATAGAAACTGACTTATATACGAAATTAAAGATTACGATACACAATCTGAGACTGACATTTACATAAAAGACAAGGTGAGGAAACAACGAATCCTTCATTTCATATGAAAATCTTGAACTTGCGATCTTTTGACCAACTAACAAATCAACATGATGTCGATAAGGCATAAATTATTCAGTAATTCTTTGTTTACTTTTTGTTCTAATAGTAGATTTTGTAAAACTATGTGACTAACTTTTATATTTATAGATATTGTTGGTCAAGTTGTGACATATGAAGCTATTCAGACTTACAAGCAAGGAGACAACAAAAGCTTTTTTATGAATATTGAACTCAAAGATGGTCAGTAAGTCATTCATAAATAGAAATAATACTTTACTATTAAAGTACCTATATTTTCGTTTATAAACATTTGCCATGAGACATATAAGAGGAACAGGATTTCGGATACCTTATGGGGCAAACTTTTGGATCAAATTCAACATCACTTGAATGGATCTATAGATGAACATTTGATTGTTATTTTTCAATTTATGAAAGCTGAAAAATTCGAGATTTACCAGTAATTACATGTATATTTGAAATTTACATTCTAAATATCTTATAATTTCAAATTTATAATTATAAGAAGTACATTTGATACACAGACAATTACTCCGTGCGTAGTTATTGGTATGCTATAAAAATATGGATAAATTCTACTTTGCTCCAATCTATTGAGTTTAACTCCGGGTTTATCAAATGTATAATTCTTTTTTGTATGTACTAAAAATATAATAATATTATTTATAACTTACAGTTTTACACTTATGCAAATTACTGGCAGCACGCCAGTCAAATTATGAGCTAATTACTCAAACAAATTCTCAACAAAGTTACTTTATGGGGCCTTTTCCATTTTTACAATTATAAGTAGTACATTTGATACACAAGCAATTACTCAGTGTGTAGCTATTGGTATGCTATAAAAATATGGATAAATTTTACTCTGCAACAATTTATTGAGTTTAAATTCGAGTTTATCAAATGTATAATTTTTTTTTTCTGTATGTACTAAAATATAATAATATTATTTAGAACATACAGCTTTACACTACTGCAAATTACTTGCAGCACGTCAATCAAATTATGAGCGAATTACTCATATATGTTCCAGTAAAGTTACTTTACGGGGCCTTTTCCATTTGATAATTCTATTGTAATATAATCTTACAGCTGGAAAGACTTAATGGTAGACAAAATATATGCACGAGTGCCAATAATTACTCTATGAGATGAGGTTTCTGAGAGTTTCAAATACATTTAACCATTCCTTGAGACACTATTTTGTTTATTAATTGTGCATAGCATGCCACTTCTGTGTAAAAAAATAACATCTTCCATGCATATGGCACATATGTAAAAAAAAAGATATTTCTCCCTATAGTTTCATTTCTTAGCATTTTCTCCCGAACTTCACTCCAAATTTTTTTTACAGACGATCAACTTTTGATTGGCAAACTAGCTACTATCATTACAGGCGTGGGTTATGTAACAAATTCAACAATACTTCATGTTTTAATTGGAAAGGTATAAAAAAAATTAAAAGTTATGTTTATGTTTTATTTGTATAATTATATATTTTTTTTAAATATGTCATTTACAGGGAGGTCTAATTATTATTGATTCATTGTAAAATATTTGCATTCGCTAGCCTCAAAGTGAAGATCAACCCCATGAAATCAAGTCATTTGTGAACACCAATATTTTCTGATTGTCGCGATGAAAGAATCATCGATAACAGTTACGAGGTTCATATCTATTGAGTAATTTTGATTAACTTCAATTGAACTATTTGCATTTGTTGTTTTTTTACTTATCTTCTAAAGCGTACATCTTATGAAATAATATTTTGCTGTTTTGCGTGATTGTGGTTAGTGTAAGAAAAGTTGTGATGATCTTGACATAAAATTTTCTAAGAAACAATGTGGGAATTATTTAAATCCTTTTCTCACCAATTATATACTTATGTTTGTTTTTGATTTGTGATGTCAAGTTTTATCGTTTGTAACCCTTTCATTTTTTATTTTTTATTTTTGTACCCTAAGTCAAGGAAATTTTGGAACTATTTTTTATCTTTAAGGATATCATATTTTAATGCATGCTTTATTCATTGCTATAGAGTAGTCTCGTTTTTAAATCAACCACGTTGTAGGAACAAGTTATATGTGTTTCAGGTCCTACGCTTCGTTTTGCTCATATTTATAAATACATATATCCGAGTCGCCCTTATTTTCTTAATGGAACTTGCGTATTTTTCATGTAATTTGCTACTTCATAGGTTTTGTGTTGTAATCCATGCAGTATTTACATGATTTTAGTTCTATTATGCAGTTCTGATTATTTACATTAGCAGGTGCAAAACGGCTTATTGGCAGGAGGCTTAGTGATGCATATGTACATAGTGACATGAAATTGTGGCGATTAAGATTATTCCTGGACCTGGTGATAATATAATGATTGTTGTAAACTACAAGAATGAAGAGAAGCAATTTGGTGCTGAATAAATCTCTTCTATGATGCTAACAAAGATAAAGAATTTGCTAAGGCCTGCATTGGCTTATTGTCATGAATGTCACGATGAATGTGACTGCATACTTCACATATTCATACATTATGACACGGAGATGATTTATGTCTAATTATTGAGTAGCTGTTGAAGTATTTCCCTACGCATGAGTTAGCCTTTGGAGCTATTGATTACTCTATACTAATATTTGTAATTACGACATCTGCTACTATTGTTGATGCCGAGAATAGAAATTATAAAATGAAAGCTCGACCTTTATTCTTGCCGATCTCGTACTTTCTTCTAATTGTCAATGTATAGGCTCAACAGTAAAAAAAATCAAAATAAATTTTTTTTCTCAAAATATTATTTTATATTTTTCGCGCAACGCGCGGGTAGGAATACTAGTTATAAATGAAAAGTAAAAGTCTAAAACATAGTACTTTTGCGGCTAAAAATTTGATTGTAACTCCATGGAGAGGATCTACCACGAATATGTTTTAACTCATTATGGAAATAAATTCACAAGTATTGATTGATTTCTCCCCCAAAAACTGTGTCAATTTTACACTTGTTAAATGGGATGCCCTCTCGTACAACACGCTTTGGAAATGAAGAATTATACTTGGATTTCAGCCGGAGACTCTATTTTAGAATTTCACACTTTTACATGCTTTGTTTACTTTTAGTTAAGACTTTCATGAGATGATAAAATAGATTATTTCCCATTTGTAATGATACACTTTAAATTTCCTCACCGCTTTCGATAAAATGCATCTTATTTAACAAAAGAAAAAACAGAGTAGAAGAATTCAATGGGGAAAGGTTGTTGGTGAAATTAGATCCTGTGTCGAAATGATGCAAAGTGAAGTATAACCACACACACAAAAAAAAATTCATTTGAAATATCACATGTAAATTCAATAAAATTGGAAGAAGCTATTAATTTAAAAAAAGTCATGATTCTTTTTCCTCGAAATTCAGCTACACATTTTAAATTAGGGGTGGGCGTTCGGTTGGTTCGGTTCGATTCGAAGAAATTCGGTTCAGTTATTCGGTTTTTGATTTTGTAAAAATAGTAACTGAAAGCAAACTAAAATAAGTTCGGTTCAGTTTGATTTTCCTAGTTTCGGTTCGGTTTTCGATTTGAACACTATCATTTGGGCTCCTTCTATGTAATAATAGAACCGTCGAATTTGTTGTTATTTCCCTAAACTTCAAATTGTTGGAAATATTGTGTTTATAAAAACAAAGATAGACTAAACTTTGTGCACTCTAATAGATCATAAAATTCAAACATAGTGTAAATTACAACTCCGTGTGAAATCTTCCCGGTATCTATCATATATGCTATAAACATTTTAATAGAGTAAATTTTTAAAATTGGGAAGTTGATGGACTTATCTTTGATAGATTCGGTCAAATAGTATTAATTTATTACCTATGGGCTTAGCCTATAGCCTATATATAACTTAAAGAACCTATATGCTAATAATTCGATTTTTCAGTTAACCGAACTAAATAATTTAATAACCGATAACCGAACCAAAAAACTAAAATTTTAAGTTTTAAATCAAAATGACCGAACAAATCGAATAATCGAAACCGAAGTAAATAAAAATTTTGGTTCAGCCAGTTTATTCGGTTCCGACCAAAATATGCCCACCCTTATTTCAATTTGTACTTGTCCAAAATATATCTAATACCATACTGAATGATTATAACATATATAACCGAATGACATTCCCAACCACGATGTTCGTTTCATGAGTTACCGCTTTGTCTTCTCCATTTTTGCTAATTTATGTCTTGTTCAGCTGTATTATATGGTATCGAGTTGGTTGGTCGGGGTTTGAAGTGGTTTTGAAGAGGAATGAGACACTTAGTCTCTTTTGAGTAAGCTTAAGTGGGAAAAATCAAAGGTCTCGGATATAAATGTCACGACCCCAAACCCGGTCGTGATGGCACCCAGCACACTACTAGGCAAGCCCGACCAATAACCATATATTCAACCCAATTAGCAACCAATTTTTGATTAGTGAAACTGTGACCATTAAGCCATTAAAAAAAATACGGAGAAACCAAAACGAATACCGATATTTAGCAAAAAAACTAACATATAGTCGAACCCTGGACCCGGTGTCACCAATATGAGCCTATACAAAATAGAATAGCGCCCTACTACATAAATTGCATGAATGCCAAAAAGTGTGGAATATAAAAGACAGGGATAAAAGGAAGAGTCAACGGCTGCGAACGCCATGCAGCTACCTCAACTCTCCTGAATAAGCAAGCCTGCTGATCACGAAATATCTACTCAGCCTGTGCAGAAGGACCTGGATCTGCACACATGGTGCAGGGATTAAAGTGAGTACTTCCAACTTAGTGGTAATAAAAGTGAATAACACTGAAAGTATAAAATTCCAAAAGGCCACAAATAATATTATCTTAAGCAGTAAACCAAACTATTAGTTGAAATCCATGAAAACATAGCAAAACATTCTCTTGAAAGGAATCAAATAAACAAGATTACACAAGTAGGGTCATCCATTGTTACCTGACCGGTGAGCCATTGTTACCTAACCAAAATGTGTTTCAGTGTCATTGTTACCACTAGTCAGTCATTGTTACTTGGCTGGTCAGTCATTGTTACCTTACTGAAATACGTATGACAGTGTCATTGTTACCATTGTTTATTTCAAAGGGGTACCATGCGCTCATTGTGAGTGTGCAGACTTCGGAGGGGCTCCTTCAACCCAAGAGCTACCAGTAAGGCCTGAAAGCCTGAATAATATCAACACGAGGCCTGAAAGCCGGCTCTCAGTACACCCGAGGCCTGAAAGCCTCCTCACAGAACACTCGAGGCCTAAAAGGCTAATCACATATCACTCGAGGCCTGAAAGCCTCCTCACATCACTCCCCATGCCCTCACATATGTCCTCGGCATCAATCAGTCCAAAAATAATTTTAAAGCCCCTCGGGCATCAGTAAAATAATAATACTCAACTCAAACGATAGTTCAAATATCAGTTAAAACTCCAAGTTTGAGTAAAATATAGCTGAGTTCATAAAATAATATAAATCACACGGACTGAGTTCAGATAATATTTCAAATAGTGAGGAAAATAGTGATGATAGTTCATAAAGAGTTCAAACAATCGGTAATAAGCCCCAAGTATGGCAATGAGCCCAAGTCATAATGATAACAACAAATCATTTGCAAATACGCGATAAAAACCAACAACCGGGATGAACCAAGTCACGATCCCCAATGGTGCTCTACACCACATTCAGGTCCAGCGTGCAAGTCACCTCAATATAGCACTAAGATGTGCCAATCCGGGGTTTTAAACCCTCAGAATATCATTCACAAGTATTACTCACCTCAAGCCGGCCGATAATCTAGCTCGCCAAGCCTTTCCCTCTCAAATCTACCTCCTCGCGTATAGAATCTGATCAAAACCATAAGGATACGTCACAATAGGCCAATAAATCATAACCCAATCGAAAAGACTAGAAAAATAACAAAAACCACGAAGTTGGAAAAACCCAAGACCCGATCCCACTTCTCGAACAATTACGAAATTCACGATTCCAAAATTCTCGTCTCACCACGAGTCCATACATATCAAATACACATGAATCAGAGTCCATTTGTCCCTTCAAATCGTCAATTTAGACTCTTTTAGGCTTCAAGCCTTAACCTCCATTTCTACCATTTAATTCCTTGAAATTTGAGTGTTTAATCCTTGTTTTTATACCATAACAACACTATTCGAGGCTACAAATTCATACCTGATAGAATCTCCTTTGAAATCTCTTCAAATCGCCCAAAATCGCCTCTTTTCGAAGTCCCAAAATGTTTTTCTTACTTTTGAAATTACGATAACATTGTTCATTAAACCCTCAGCATTTTTTGCTTCTGTTGTCCCGCTACCGCTTCTGCAGACTTTTTACCACTTTTGCGGTTATCATTAAACCTCCCAAAAATCGTTTTTGTAACCTTGCATCCACTTCTGCGGTATTCCAACTTCCGCTCCTGCGATTATTTTTCCGTTTTTGCGGAACCGCGAACGCGACTAGTTTCCGCTTTTGCGGAATTCACCTGAGCTCCCCCTTGACCACTTCTGCGGCTCTCCCATCGCATCTGCAGAACATCTTAAGCGGCTCCTTTTTTGCAGATGCGGAAACAACAGAAACTTCCCATATCAGCTACAACACAAAGCTTCCAACCTCCGTTTAATCATCCGAATTCACCCCGAGGCCCCCGGGACCTCAACCAAAAGATCCAACACATCTAACAACCTTATAAATACTTGTTCCAATCCTCGAAACACGTCAAACAATGCTAAAACCAATAAATTACATCGGATTCAAGCCGATTTTTCATCAAAACTTCTAAAATGCGAATTCAATAAAAAAATCCGACCAAACGACGTTCAAATGACATGAAAATTTGCAGACATATCCAAAATCATCTAATAAAGCTACTACAACTCAAGGAATTCCATTCCGACCCTCGGATCAAAATCTCACCTACCAACTGGAATTCGCCAAAATTCTGACTTCGCCAATTCAAGCCTATTTCTACATCGGGCCTCCAAATTCGATTCTGATCGCACTCCTAAGTGACAAATCATCCCCCAAAGCTAACCGAGCCACCAGAATTCACATTCGAGCCCTCTAACTACATAGTCAACTTCCAGTTAACTTTTCTAAAACTAGCTTCCTTCTAAGAGGCTATGTGCCTTTCAATCAAAACCAATTCAATTACACCCGATCGACTCTAATACTGATATTGAAACAGGAAGCAACACAATAAGAGGGAAATAGGGCGGTAACTCATGTGACGACGGGTCATCACATCCTCCCCAACTTAAACAAACGCTCGTCCTAGAGCGTACCCAGAGTTGTACTAGAAGCAACCCAATAGTTGAATAACCTTACCAAGCATATACTCGGGGTGATCCCACGTCACCCTATCTCATATGTGTCCCGATAACACAATATAGCTAGAATTTCACAGTCCATCTAAACCATAAACCACATTGCACTTCCCGAAATCATACACCAGATTCGAACCTCACGTCTGTATTCAAAATAAACCCGAACCAACTATAATAACACATACTCACCACTCCAGGTGAGACCATATGATATATTACACAACCCAAACACTCGAGACGATGGCCTTTATTCACAGCAATTGCCCACAATAATCAAATATCGATAGAAAAGCCTTTTTATTAGGTAAAGTCTTGTTCCAACACTTTCATATAATGCCAATGGCAACTGAAACACGTGATATACCGAACCCATCACTCAGATCAACAATTCATAAATCCATTTTCCTCTTGACTGATACTTACAACAGATTTTCGAGCCAAACCTTGGTATTACCTTTCTAACAAGCTGAAATCAAATTTGTTCGTACTCATTAATGACTCCAATGATCACACCAACCACCCCTCTGGTGAGATGACACCTCGACACAGGCCTAAGACACAACTTGCGTAATACATGTACCAGTGAGAAGTAGTCTGAACATACTTAAATCATGACAATGACTCAAATGAAAGGGTTGTACCTCAAGCTCAACAGCACCATTACAACACAAAACTGAGATCCCGTCTCACATCATAGAAATAGAGTACCTGAATCCTCCTCGAAAGGTCATAACTTCATGTGGCCTTGCAACAATGCGCGATTCTAACCAAACACTATTACCCATGAAGCCCCTCAGGTCACCATGCTCAACATCAACAACCAAGCACATGTGATGTCTGAAACCAACACAATTCATTATACCCACAGTGAAATAAATAATATACAATATTCAATCCTGAGAGGACACAACCGATGCGCTATTCGCCGAGAAACACCCAATATAGACTTTCCTCATAAATCATGAAGTAATGCATACAAAGTAACATATAGAAAACCATTCTCAACATCACACTATTGCAGCATGCAACCCGATCCAGATAACATACCTGTGGCGGCGTGCCACCCGATCCACACAAGTATCTCACATAGGGAGATGCACATCGAGCCAAATTTGCTCATTATAACAAAATACCGAGTATCGGTCGTAGGCATACTAAGTACGTAATGATATCTACTTATAGCGTTGTAAGCTACAAAACTCAACTTCCACTATGAACCTTGATAGCACCGCACTATACGTGCCTACGATTCAAAAATCATGACGCCTCACAACACAGAAAATCACTCATAGATCTTCCCAGATCACTAGCAGGCTAAAAACGATCGAATCAACCAATCATTCATCAATACAATTCGGGGCCAACCAAGCCAACTCAGCTAAACATTTATCCAATCAGCTTACCAACAAACTCATTACCAAAAAGCCTGAAGCTGCTCCTTCCTCTACTATAACTCACGCCGGAGCCGTATGGTATGGTGCCCGACATTAAATCAATACCGAAATCCACAATCTCGCCTGGCGATATGCCCGACCACAAGGAACGCATCCGAAAAGTCCTCCAATACCGGAACTGAATCAATGGTAGAAACATCTATAATTACATCCGGCACAAAGGTCCAATTCAGGAAAACAATCCTTCCTAGTCGTCCGCTAGTCTTTGGAACACAACCATTCTCCTAGAACATAGTCCGATGCACATCGCCACGCAACTCGTGGCACTTTCTGACAAAACTCATAGCACAATAGTCTAGAATAATCCAACACTGAGACAACCAGTCTACACCCCAATATCATAACCAAATTCTAACATACCATGCAAAGAATAATCTACTCGGACCTCCAATTTTTCAATAACCGTTAAACGGTGCTGATACATACGTTTTACAACCACTGCCTACTCGGATCACGAGAACTTCTAGTCTCCAACACATATAACACATGAATCACTATGCCTGACCCCACACTCCGCCGTATGAGTACATAACACACATCAAGTATCCATTCATACCACGAAAAATATTCAAAAATTTCCTTGCGCCATCAACAACTCAATTATCAACAGTCTATCCAATAAGAGAATATCGTAATACCACCAAAGTATTACCAGTTTACATTACCTTACCCCTTTTCTGAACATATACCCCCCGCCAAATCACTAGCATAGCAATACCATCTTCCTTAATCATCTGAAGATCGATTCTTAAATCTTCTGCAACTGCCTGTGCTGCTTATGAATTTAATGTCTTTCCATTCAGAACTGAACCGTAACCTTACACACACAAATCCCAATCCTCCACAACATATAGCATATACCATACCATACTAGGATAACATGAGAACTTCATCCCCCTTTTCTTAACCATAAATATCTACGTACTCCTCTAGTCAAGAACTCTCCATCAAACCCATCTGGAGGAGAAATCACTACACTTTCCATGCTTCGCATGCCCAAAGACAATATATATACATCTCGAAATCCCAGTAAAGACTGAACAAGAATCCTCTCCCAACTCTATTGCACAAGCTAAACCGCTAGGACTGAATCCTTCTACCTAAACCAAGCTAAGAAAATTGCCAACACTTAAGAGCGTTGCTGCACAATACCTGTAAGGATCATTACCTCGAACACATACAATAATTAATCATATCCTTACCATACCGATTCGGTTCATTATCAAGCTATCTCATTTATCCAATTTCCTTCCTGATTCATCTTTAATTTGATATTCTCTCTTGTTGTAGCACCACAATATCTCACCCAGGCTTACCACATGAGACTCGCACATAAGACCACTCTGTCTAAGACCCATAGGCCACTGAATACCCTCTCAAACGTTTTTCCCAGAAATACCACATTCTAAAATACTTTACTTGGAAGAACTTCCTGCGAATCTGAATTCGTTGCCATTACCTTCCAAACACGGATACATAGAATCCCATAATTAACATAAAATACCACAAGTCTTGATCTTTCTAATGAAAACACAGTCTCTAGCCACATACACAAACTTAAGATACCTTATTGTTACATACAAAATCTTGAACACAGTAAAACCATTCTCGAGAGTCATTCACTCTTATTTAGCTGTAATTCACCTGCCCTAAATGAACAGAACCATTTGTGCCTTATTAGTACTCTGACACCGCAGAGATACAAACAACCATCTTTCTTCTCTATACACTGAGCATTCCTTACCAATAGAGTCTCAATACATCCTAGTATTTTCTCATATTTATGAAATCACCATATATCCTTTGTAAAAAATTTCCTTCACACGTGCCATCCTCGGCTCAATCTCTATAACCTGAATTGATCTGCCATCATACCTCAAAACGAAACCAACATAGCACATAACCGTGCAATCAGCTGACCAACAGCAACCTCCCCAACTTGTCTCGAAGCCGTATATCAAGGCACTCTTAACAACTCATAGCACTTTTACTCAATTGATGCCACAATGCCACAGTGAGATCAAACTCAAATCATTTACAAGTTTTGTGACTACACATATCATCTAGCACTGACATTCTCTGCAAACCTCGCATTCATTTCCACATTAGCTGAGTCCACTTTCTTAAGCATCCCAAATTCTTAAATTTCAACACATACCCTTTCATTACACATGAGATCTTCTAACATACACATAAGGGTCATACCCCTCAAAAACTCTTTGCAGGAGATAACCCACCTGCTTCGCCTCATTTCATTATTTCAACATGCCTTCCACCATTATATATGTTACACAATCAATTAGTCTTCCTAAGTCTGAACCCATACCGCCACATATATTGCCCCTCATTTTCCAACTATGGGATACGAAAATATTCTTCACGCGCCCATAACTCGTGGCTACACAACATATCGCAATAGGAAAAAGGACACTTAACAGTTCATCTATTATCCAACAGACTTCTTCGTCACTACCAAAATCATATAGATACACCTCGCAGTACTATCATACTCATCACATGAATGCCCAACAGCCATTCCAGCGAATAAGGACAATATTGAACAAATAAGTTCAAAATACTTGCTCACACAATCAACACCTCGGTGCTTTAGCCATAAGCAAAGATCCGGCCTCAAGTCCTCCAGACTGGCCTAATATACTCACAATGATTACTCCTCGCCCCTCGATCGGGAAATCACAAGCCATCAAGGCGCATATACCACTGAGCGCTCGCATGAGCATACAGACATGTGGAAGGAATTTCAAGAGGTATATCTCAAGCTGAATCAAGTACGCACGATAAGAATTACAAGAAAGTGAAGTTTTCCTAAAGGTTTTGCAGCCTCTCGAGGATAAATACAGACGTCTCCATACCGATCCGCGAGACTCTACTAAACCGGCTCATGATTCACGAGAGCAAGTAACCTAGGCTCTAATACCAACTTGTCACGGCCCCAAACCCGGTCGTGGTGGCGCCCAGCACACTACTAGGCAAGCCCGACCAATAACCATATATTCAACCCAATTACCAACCAATTTTTGATTAGTGAAATTGTGACCATTAAGCCATTAAACAAATATGGAGATACCAAATTGAATACCAATGTTAAGCAAAAAAAACAAAATATAGCCCAACCCTGGACACGGTGTCACGAATAAGAGCCTCTACATAATAGAATAGCATCCTACCACATAAATTGCCTAAATGCCAAAAAGTTCACAATATAAAAGACAAGGATAAAAGGAAGAGTCGATGGCTGCGAATGTCATGCAGCGACCTCACTCTCCTGAATAAGCAAACCTGCTGATCACTGAATGTCTACTCAGCTTGTGCAGAAGGACCTGGATCTACACACATAGTGCAGGGAGTAAAGTGAGTACTTCCAACTCAGTGGTAATAAAAGTGAATAACACTGAAAGCATAAAATCCCAAAAGGGCACAAATAATATTATCTTAAGTAGTAAACCAAATAATCAGTAGAAATCCATGAAAGCATAGCAAAACATTATCTTGAAAGGAATCAAATAAACAAGATTACACAAGTAGGGTCAGTCATTATTACCTGACGGGTCAGCCATTATTGCCTCACCAAAATGTATTTTAGTGTTATTGTTACCACTAGTCAGTCATTGTTACCTGACTGGTCAGTCATTGTTACCTGACCGAAACACATATGATAGTGTCATTGATACCACTATTCATTTCAAAGGGGTACCCCACGCTCACTATGGGTGTGCAGACTTCGGAGGGCTCCTTCAGCCCAAGCGCTATCAATAAGGCCTGAAAGCCTGAATAATATCAATACAAGGCCTGAAAGCCTACTCTCAATACACTTGAAGCCTGAAATCTCCTCGCATAACACTCGAGGCCTGAAAGCCTTCTCACATATCACTCGAGGCCAGAAAACCTCCTCACATCACTCCTCATGCCCTTACATATGGCCTTCGGCCTCAATCAGTCCAAAAATGGTCAAAAAGCCCCTCGAGCATCAGTAAATAAATAATACTCAGCTCAAATGATAGTTCAAATATCAGTTAAAACTGCAAGTTTGAGTAAAATATAGATGAGTTAATAAAATAATATAAATCACACGGACTGGGTTCAGGTAATATTTCATATAGTGAGGGAAACAGTAATGATAGTTCATAAAGAGTTCAAACAATCGGTAATAAGCCTGAATTATGGCAATGAGCCCAAGTCATAATGATAACAACAAATCATTTGCAAATAAGCGGTAAAAACCAACAACCGGGATGGACCAAGTCACGATCCCCAACGGTGCTCTACCACACGCTCAGGTCCAGCATGCAAGTCACCTCAATATAGCACTAAGACGTGTCAATCCGGGGTTTTAAGCCCTCAGAATATCATTCACAAGTATTACTCACCTCAAGCCGGCCGATAATCTAGCTCGCCAAGCCTTTACCTCTCAAATCTACCTCCTCGCGTATAGAATCTGATCAAAACCATAAGGATATGTCACAATAGGCCAATAAATCATAACTCAATCGAAAAGACTCGAAAAACAAGAAAAATCATGAAATTGGCAAAACCCGAGCCATGGGCCTACTTCTTGAAAAATTATGAAATTTATGATTCCGGAATTCTTGTCTCGCCACGTGTCCATACATATCAAATACACAAGAATCGGAGTCTATTTGACCCCTCAAATCGTCAATTTAGACTCTCTTAGGCTTCAAGCCCTAAACTCTATTTTTACCCTTTAATTCCTTGAATTTTCAGTGTTTAATCCTTGCTTTTATACCATAATAACACTATTCGAGGCTACAAATTCATATTTGATGGAATCTCCTTCGAAATCTGTGACGACCCAAAGGGTCATCATTTATTTTCTTCATTTGTTCCGTGCTTCCGAGGCCTTGAAAACCTCATTTAATATTGCCTCAATTTTCGTGCACAGTCCGGGCATGTAGCCAAAAAAATTTTATGTTGAAATATGTGAATTCTGTGAAAAATTTGAAGAATTTTGATATTAATACGATTATAGTTGACTTTGGTCAATATTTTGGTAAACAGACTCGGACCCGAGTCGGACTGTCTTGGAAGGTCCATAGAAAAATATGGGATTCGGGCATGTTCCCGGAGTTGAAATCCGAGGTCTAGAACCTGAGTAAAAGAATTTCTCTTTAAATTATTTTTGTAAAATTATTAAGAAAAATGAAAATGAAAATTGATTAACAGACTATGGTATCGGGATCATATTTTGGTTCCGACACCCAATACAAGTCTTATATATTATTTAAGCGCTTCCTGTGAAGTTTGGTTGAAAACAGATGTCGTTTGACGTGTTTCGAACTAAAAATAGGAAATTTCGAAGTTATGAACTTGATGTTGAAATTGATGTTAATTTAGCAATTTGATCGCTCGAGCAAGTTTGTATGATATTTTTGAGTTAGTGTATGTGATTGGTTAGGAACCCCGAGGGCTCGGGGGTGTTTCGGAGGTGTGTCGGGGTGATTTTTCCCTTAGAAATATTGCAGATTTTGCTTCAGCTGTGCAGGACCCTTTTACTCATTGCTATTGCGACGCTTCCTACGCGTTCGCATAGCTATGGGTTCCCCCTTCGTCACGTTCGCATTCATTGACCCGCGTTCGCGTAGAGTCAATTGACTCTAAGGACTCAGTCCCCTTTACTCTTCGTGTTCGCGTAGTGAGTCACGCCTTCACATAGTTATGGCCCTTTCCCCTACGCGTTCACGATCCTGTCCACACATTCGCATATAAGCCAGTCCCAGACCCCCTGCTTTTTCCTCTACGCGTTCGCGATTAGCCCCGTGCGAACGCGATGCTTTGCCTAGTGTACCCTTTGTCACACCTCCCTTTTTACTACCCCGAAACATGCGCAAGGTGTATAAATACGCTTGTAGGGTATACCCCGACGCTCAATTACCCGAGACGGATAAAATAACGTGAGGGAAGGAGTTTTTCCAATTTAAGGACAATCGGTTCGGGATATATTTAGAGATTAATCAGAGTCGCCACTTGGGAATGACAATGGTGTCCCAAGTCACCGGTTAATCCCGAATCCGAGGAATTTTGACTCTTTGAAATGTCTGCGAAGCAGAGGTCCGGATAAGGAACTCTGTTAACCCGGGAGAAGGTGTTAGGCACTCCCGGATTCCGTGGTTTTAGCACGGTCGCTCCACTGTCGTTTTGACTTTTATTTGACTCAGTTATAGATTAACAACATAATGTACTTTTGCGTTAAATATTATTTTTTAGGAATTGGCGACATCGCGGAAACACGCCTCAAGTCATACCGCAACCAGTACGCCTATGACTTTTGGAGTATTTCGGCTTTGCCGAGATTTGGATTTGAGTCGCACCAAGTGCACACTCGTTCATAGGAAGGTATATTAAAATCATGCCCTAAAATAATGTCTATCGGCTTTTAAATATTTTGGGAGAAGCTATGGAATTGGCTATTAGCTTTCCCGGATCTAATTGTGTTTATATCATTACTAAATGGGGGCCCCGGTGTTATTCGGACGAGGCTCGTCCCAAATTATTTATTAAAAGGTACTAATATTTGGCTAAGTTTTCTATATTTGTTTTTTGCCTTAATCGTAATACTAATTCTATAGTAATCCAGGCCCGTCGAATTCTTATTACTTATTGGGCCTGGTCTTCTTTTCGTTTAGCATGGATCGGCATTGGTCCAGGCCTTTAAGGCCCAGGCAGTCTCCAGGCTATTTTGGGGCTTAAGCTTGCTGCCTTATTAACTTCACATTGAAGTTTAGAGATAGTTTGCATAATGAGCCAAAAAACTGATAAAATGTGATACGAAATAACAGTAAATGCAAGAACTATAAAACGTTAATCAACTGTATTTAAGAATTGAAATTAAATTGATTTTATTCATTGAAAAAGTAGAGCTATTGTACAGGAAATTCTATAGTTACAACTAATTAGGAGAACTAATTTAACAGGCTACTTTTTATCCACCCCTCTGTTGATCTAATTGCCAGCCATACTACCAGATTACTACACTAAAGAAATTTGCACAATGTTTATTATTAGAGTTTGCTAATTGCTGCTTAAGGGTTGAAAATAATTCTAAAAGACTGTCTATTATAGGAAATCGAAGAATAATTAAACCGATTAACTACAAATTATTTAAGACTACATGATTAACTACACCCTTCATCACCATCAATTCATCCTATTTGAACCCCTTCGATATCTAATCACTCCCTCTATTGAGTATTCATAACTGGATTTTGACCCTTAGAATTAATTGAACTATCCAAGCAGAATTTAAACATCCCAGTTACTCAATTACAGTGATCCTAAGCATCTACGTGATTTTTGAGAAAAACGTTCATACTACTGATTTTACCAAGGCCTTATTACCAGATTATTAATGTTGCAGATATTACTAATTAACTTATGTTTTAGAGCATTTTCCTAATTAAACTAAGTGTTAAGCTATCTATGCTACACTACCACTATACTACTATCTATTACATTGTATCTGTTTTTCCTTGATCTCTGTTACGCTATACTTAAAATTAGAAATGAATTACAAATAGACAAATGAATAACTTAAATCTTCATTTCATTCAACGGAATCTCTACAGCTCATACTGGATAGAAGAATACCTGGATCAAATGGAAAAAAAATCCAATGAGTCTAAGGGATGAAGAAGTAAGTAATCAGCAATGGTTCACAAGGCAATGCAACAGTGATGAAAGAGGCACAGCAATCACAGCAACACAAAAGCACAACAACACAAACGAGCAGTGATTCAAGGCAGAAAACTCAGAGAAAACCCAATAGAAAACCCAGAAATTCTACTGTTGTATCGCTATTTCTATCTCTCCAGCTTTGTATTCAATGAATTTCAGTATTAATGTATTTTCAGATTACTCTCAGAATTGGAACCCCAAATATTTCAGACTTATCTACCGTGGAATCCCAAATATTAGTTCAGATTGTTATCCAGTGGAATCCCCTTTTTTCAGCCCCTCTTTTGAGATATTTATAGCTAACTTCTAGGGCTGAATACTTGGGGAGGAAGTAATGGGATTAATCCCACTTCTCCCCTCCTAAAATTACCTATTCTACACTTTGGTCCCTATTTTCAGTTATCAAAACCCTTCCAGCATGTGCTGGAAGGTTCCAAAAGATTCCTTTTAGGGCCTTTTACTAGTATAACCTTAGGGGTTTGAGATTTTTACAGATTTCCCATTTTTAGGAGACCATTATACCCCTAAATCTCTGCAAAATTGCAGAAATCAGGAGTATAAATGTCCCTATTACCCTCCTAAGTTCTTACTAGTTACTATTTTACCTTTTCAATTCCCAATTGTGCCCCTAAGGGCACTGCTGATTTACCAGCTTGCCTAGGGCAGATTTTAGCTAGTTTTGAACCTATTTAACTAATAGCCAGCCCTGGCATTAGTATTTAAGGGCTGGCCAGGTTTATTCTTAAGAGCTATTTCAATTTTAGCCACCTTTAAGTTAATTTCAGTCAATTAAGACCATTTATTCCTAATTAAAGCTAATTGCAGGCATAGCCTGTTTTATTGTTATGATTAACCTATTTAAAAGTTAGCCAGTCTCAAGTTGAGACTTAGCTTGGGCTATCAAAGCCACTTACTGGACAGCTGGGCCCAAAACCTTTACAGGTTTGGCCACTTTGCTGTTCAGGGCTCAATATAGAGCCTGGGCTAGTCTGCATTTGCAGACATAGCCCTTTGCACAACCAGCCACTGTTAAACAGTGAGCTGTGTGTTAGGGCTCACAGAATTGGTCAACCCTTTGCAAGGTTGACCATTCTTAGGCCAATTATTAAACTTATAGCCTAGTTATGATCATTTTCAGTTTATACCTATTTAAAAACTAACCACTTTCATGGAACCTAATGCTAACAGCTATAACCAATCCACCTAAGGTCTAGATGATCAATCAAACATTCATAAGAAGCCAAATCTAGCAAAACTTAAGCATTCTTAACATGAATTGCACACGGAAACACATATGATCTAAGAAGCATGCATTAACCAACTCAAATTCAGAGGGAACAGTAGATATGGTTGAATTTTAGTCAACTAACTCATCCTATCAGATTGTATGTGATGCAGTGTGAATTTGTGTCAATTCATACCTAGTTGTTACTAATTCCAATCATATGAAAGTTTGATCAATTTTAGATCCTTTAGAATTCAGGGCACAGTTACACATATAAGCACAGGCTTTTATAGAGATGACAATTAGGAACCAATTTCAAACTCTAAATCTAGAATCATGATAACCCAATGAAACAGGAAAAGTATGAAACTAAAGCCAGACATGTGAAGAATCCTAGTCATGCTCTCAATATGAATCAGGAACTAGCAGCCAATAAGTCAGACAAAGCATCATAACAGGACCTCAACATAACAGTCTAAAGATGAGCCAACTAAGAAGCCTCAAGACTAATTATCAGAGCAACTTGCACAAAAATAAATTATGGAGTGATGGGAAGATAATCAACCAGAACCAAATCATGGACAAGTGCATGGCAGACAAGATAAAGAAATGAAGTAAAGAAGAGCATGGAGATGAAGAAAAGAGAGATGTGTAGAAACAGTAGAAAGACTAGACCATGAAAGCCTAGAAAGAAACTCAGTTCCATGAATCATTACAGTCAAAGGCAACAAGAGTAGTTAAAATGACACAGATGGGCTGAATTTCTCAATATTAAAGTGAAAAGCCATGTGATCAAAACAAAGCACATAAAAGATAAAATCCTATCACTAAAAGGGCCAAGAGAACACAGGGACATGTAGGAGATGAACAAGCTAAGGAATCAGGGTGGCCACAGGGAAATAGACAAGACTCACAGCATGAGAAGATAAACAGAAGGGTCCTAGACTAACATGAGAAGCACAGGACAGAGATGAAAATCATAAAACCCAACATAAGCTCTATGACTAACATGTTCAAAGGAACTACTCCAGAATTTAAAGAAGAAACAGGTTAATAGATGAGGATATACAGGGTCTTATACTAGCATGCGAAGCTCAAATTTGAGATAAGAAAAGAGTCACTAAAAGAGAGCCAAGAATAGCCTTACAACTATCATATGAAATGCAAATCAATCAGAACATGCAAGGCATCATGAAGAGAAAAGCAATCATGCTTGTTGAACACTATCGAATCAATAACCCCAATACCAAGAAGATGAAGAAGAAAAATATAGATTCTTAAACTCAGAAGAAGCAGAATATACATAGAATTCTAGTGATAAACAGTCAAACACTGGATAATAGAAAGATGATTATAAACCCTAATACTAACAGGATCTTGAAAGAACATGTTAAAGCATACGAAATCAAACAAATAAGGCATGAAACAAAAAAAAGAAACTAAGGTGATAATCTACGTCTATTGGAGAAACATGCAAAGCAAATAATGACGAACAGAAACAAACAAACATTCATAAGCATGCAAAATCAAACTAAATACACAAAATCAAACAAAAAGAAAGCAGACAAGGGATCAGGGACTTAGCTCGCGGGGCCTGTCCCCCGAGCTTCCTAATCTCTTTCTTTTTCTCTATTTTACTCTTTCTCATCTCTCAGACCTCCTCTTTTCATCTTTCTTGTTTCCTTTTCTTCTTTATTCAATTCCAGATCTCTCTTTTTTTTCGATTTTCTTTTTCTGATTTTCTTCTAAGGCTTAAAGGGGAAGCCTTTTAGGATTCTGGGTTATAGGGGGTGTTTTAGGAGGTGTAAAAGATGAAGTCTTGATTGGGTTCGAATCTTGGGGTCGCCGGAGTTAGGGTTCCGACGACCTTTTTTGGGATATTCGAAGCGATACGGGAAGATTCGAGGGTAGTCATTGGTATGGGTGGATAGATCTAGTGGAGAGGCGTCGATTGGCATTGGTTTCAGGTGGTTCTCCATACTTTGGTGGTCACCGGTGTAACTCCGGTGACCGGGGTTTTGAAGAACGGTGTGTTTTTCTGGGGTTTTTGGGTGTGTTATGGCATGAAGATGAAGGAGAAGAAGATGGGAGGCCGGCGACCACCGTGGAAGGTGGTGGCCGCCATGGCCGCCTAGGGTTTCCTGATGAAGACGAGAGAGAGAAGAGAAGGGAGAAGTGAGGCGGCTAGGTTAGAAATTTGGCAAAAATGATAACCATTCTCGGACATAAGCCTTATATAGGCCATGTGTCCGAGATAATCTCGATCGTCCATTGAAGAGAGATCAACGGTCCTGGTTGAGCGTTACTTAAACGCCGCCGTTTTTGCTTCTAATGAGACTAAGGTCTCACACCTTTGGATCAAATCACATAAACGGCTGAGATTAAATCTCAGCAATTAATTAAACCAAATAATTCCCTTAATATTCTCGGCCGTTAGATACACCAAAACGAACGGCCATGATCAACACAATTAAAAGCCAGGCGGGCCAGGTGACTGGGCTTAATTCACTGGGCCACTGGTTTGGACTTTCAGCTGGCCCAATTTATTATACAACCTATTTCTTTTGTATTTTTCAACTTTAATAATTTTTATGCACCTTTCTTTTATACTTTTTTTTTCTTTTTCCTTTTATGAAAAATTATAAATCCTAATCTACTAATTACTCTAATTTTCTAATATTTTTTGTAATTTTTCTGCTATTTTTCCTTTATTTTCTCCTATTTAGGCTATTTTGCTAATTTTCTAATTAACTAAACTAACAAACCAATTACTACTATTTTTTTGATTTTTTCTAATTTTTACTTATTCAAACACACAAAAATATAACTAATTTCAAGCAAAGCAAGTAATTGCACTCAAAAATATATTTATTTTGATTTTGGAATTATTTGCCTGGTGCAAAAATCATGTGCTCACACCCTTCGCGAACGCCACGAAGAGTTTCAGTGCAAAGACAAGTGAGCAGTAATGAGAGATTTTTGCACATCGGCATATTCCGTGAAAGCATTTTTGAAAACCTTTTGACCGCACCTTGCTTTAGAGGTTGCCTACATATCCTGGGCTAAACAGGAATCAGGTCAGTGTAGTTCGGGAAGGTCTGGCAGTTTTAAAAACTACCAGACTCACTGTTGCATTGACACTGTTGAGACCTGCTGACTTACTCCTTATTACACCGGGGGGAAATGTAAAATGAAGAAGCTATTCTAAGCTATGATCCTACAATTACAATTGTTCCTAATCTAGCTTTTGTTCTTCTTCCCATTCCGGTGATGCAGAATCTTCCTCTTTTTTGTTGATTTTCTTGTTTTTCTTGATGACTCTCTTTTTTGTTGATTTTCTTGTTTTTCTTGATCCCGAGCTGAACTTGCTCAAAACAAAACAACAAACTACCTCTCTTTTTTTCTTTTTCTGCCCCAGTGTGGGCTTTTAAATATATAAACCATGATGATGCGAGAAAATATTCCCGTATTTGAAGGTGGGCGCCTAACGAAATTTAAACGTGCAATGCGATGCGAGAAAATATTCCCGTATTTGAAGGTGGGCGCCTAACGAAATTGAAACGTGCAATGCGATTGGAGAAAATATTCCCGAATTTGAAGGTGGGCGCCTAACGAAATTAAACGTGCAATGCGATTGCGAGAAAGTATTCCCGAATTTGAAGGTGGGCGCCTAACGGAATTGAAACGTGCAATGCGAATGCAGAAAATATTCCCGAATTTGAAGGTGGGCGCCTAACGGAAATTAAACGTGCAATGCGAATGCGGAAAGTATTCCCGAATTTGAAGGTGGGCGCCTAACAGAAATTAAACATGCAATGCGAATGCAGAAAGTATTCCGAATTTGAAGGTGGGCACCTAACAGAATGTAAACATGCAATGCAAATGCAAGAAAAGTATTCCCAAATTTGAAGGTGGGCGCCTAACGGAAATTTAAACGTGCAATGCGAATGCGAGAAAATATTCCCGAATTTGAAGGTGGGCGCCTAACCGAAATTAAACGTGCAATGCAAATGCAGAAAATATTCCCGAATTTGAAGGTGGGCGCCTAACGGAATTGAAACGTGCAATGCGAATGCAGAAAATATTCCCGAATTTGAAGGTGGGCGCCTAACAGAAATTAAACATGCAATGCGAATGCAGAAAATATTCCCGAATTTGAAGGTGGGCGCCTAACAGAAATTTAAACGTGCAATGCGAATGCAGAAAAATATTCCCGAATTTGAAGGTGGGCGCCTAACAGAAATTTAAACGTGCAATGCGAATGCAGAAAATATTCCCGAATTTGAAGGTGGGCGCCTAACAGAAATTTAAACGTGCAATGCGAATGCAGAAAATATTCCCGAATTTGAAGGTGGGCGCCTAACAGAATTTAAACGTGCAATGCAAATGCAGAAAATATTCCCGTATTTGAAGGTGGGCGCCTAACAGAATTTAAACGTGCAATGCAAATGCAGAAAATATTCCCTCAGCCTGAGGACTGGGGAGTGGATTTTAAAAGATGTTACCTTCCTCTTTTTGGTATTTTCTTTTACCAACTTGTCTCTCGCCTGTGAATTTCTCCACTTATTCGGCAGGCTTTCTCTTTTTGGTATTTTAATTTTCCACATTGGTCACATTCACTTTAAAGTGATTAGTGACAATTGTTCCCGCATGAAACAAAATTTATTAGATATAAACTGCTGGCAACTGGCATCTGCCGTCCCCACTTCTTATTGCTTCCTTTGTTTTTGCTTTTTCATGTTGCATGGCTTTCGACTTCTTGTCCCTTGCAGACTCTTTTTGTATTTTCTCATTTTTTCCATTTTTGTTTGGTTTTCTTTTCTTTGGCCATGTTTGCCAAGCTTCTTTATTCCTTTCCCCAATCTTCCATTCTTTCTGATCCAGTGTTATTTTAACTTCCATTACCAGGAGCTGGTAGTTAGCTCTCAAAAGGGTAAACAATGAAATGCAGAAAAAATGAAAGAAAGGTAAGGGTATTTTGGAGAGATGACGGAACTTATCTGGGTGTTTGCTGGCTGATTCGGCTGACCATGCCATGTATTTAAACTCTGACCCAGTTCGTTCCAATCATTATTCTAACTCTGAATTGCCTTTGACCCAAACCAATACTCTTTTTTGTTGTCTTTTTCTTTTGATAGTCCTCACGATCGCCTTACGGTGCCTCGAAAGGTTTTCACCAATAAGACTCTCTCGTTTATTCTCTCAACCTCACAATCATCTCACAGTGCCGATTAAGGTTTTCACTGATGAGACTCTCTCATTTTATTTCTCTCAACCTCACAATCGCCTCACAGTGCCGGTTAAGGTTTTCACTGATGAGACTCTCTCATTTTTTTTTTTCCATTTTTCCTTTTTGTATTTTGTTTTCTGTTCCATGGGTATTGTCTGATGCTTCGCTCCTCCTTCGTTGTATTCGCTATCATTTCAGAATTGATCAGAAGGTCTTTCTTTGGACTATAACGTGGCTTTGGACGGGTTAAGAAAGAAAGATATAAAGGCTCAAAATTTCAACAAGGGTTAAAAATATTTACAACTCTCGGAATTATTAAAACATAACTTCTGCCCCAGTTTCAATATGTGGGGAATTTTTGGATTTTTCCTTTATTGTGACTGAACCTCAGAGAGGCTGCCTACGTACCCTTTCGGGATCAAGTCAGACGTAGTTCATCCAACTTTATAAGTTAGATGGATTTCTTTTTGACTTTTTCCCGATTTTTGTCTTTTTCTCTTTTTTTTCATTTTTTTTTTTTCATTTTTCATTTTGTCAATTTCGATCTTATTGCGCTAGAGCGATTCCGAGAGAGGGATATGAAAGAATTCATTCTAAGGCTCAAAGGGGTTAACAATGGATAAAGTGTTTGGATAGAGAATAAAATGCCTTCGTCATTTCAATTCCAAAATCACAACAAAATACAAAACATACAATTGAAAAGGAATCATACATAATATCTTTTGACTGCATCTGAATTGATAGCAGTCTCTACGCACTTTCCTTCAACATCAGTTAAGTATAATGCTCCATTGGACAACACCCGTGATACCACGAACGGTCCCTGCCAATTCGGTGCAAACTTGCCTTTTGCCTCTGCCCAATGTGGCAAGATACGCCTCAATACCAGTTGTCCGACTTCAAACTTTCGAGGTCGTACCTTCTTATTATATGCTCTGGCCATTCTCCGCTGATACAACTGTCCATGGCAGACTGCGGCCAATCTTTTCTCATCAATCAAATTCAACTGTTCTAACCGGGCCTTTACCCATTCATCATCATCTATCTCAGATTCGGCTATAATTCGCAATGACGGTATTTCTATTTCGGCAGGTATAACGGCCTCTGTTCCATACACCAGGGTATAAGGTGTGGTTCCGATAGAAGTACGTACCGTCGTGCGGTAACCCATGAGAGCAAAGGGTAACTTTTCATGCCACTGCCTGGATCCCTCCACCATTTTCCGGAGAATCTTCTTGATGTTTTTATTTGCCGCCTCTACTGCACCATTTGCCTTTGGCCTGTAAGGTGTGGAATTACGGTGCGTGATCTTAAACCTTTCACAAACTTCTGCCATGAGATGACTGTTTAAATTGGCTCCATTGTCTGTGATAATCACCTTGGGGATTCCAAATCGGCATATGATATTTTCGTGCACAAAATCCACCACCGCTTTCTTCGTCACCGCCTTAAATGTCTTAGCTTCGACCCACTTGGTGAAATAATCAATTGCAACCAGGATAAACCTATGCCCATTAGAAGCGGCTGGATCTATTGGGCCGATGACATCCATGCCCCAAGCAACAAAGGGCCATGGTGCTGACATTGTGTGCAACTCATAAGGCGGGGAGTGGATCAGATCCCCATGTACCTGGCATTGATGGCATTTCTTTACATACCCGATACAATCACGCTCCATCGTGAGCCAGTAGTATCCTGCTCTCAAAATCTTCTTTGCTAACACATATCCGCTCATGTGAGGTCCGCATACTCCAGCATGTACTTCAATCATAATTTCATTTGCTTGTTGTGCATCTACACACCGCAATAAACCCAAATCTGGTGTTCTTTTGTATACCACTCCTCCACTGAAGAAAAATCCATTGGCTAGACGCCTGATGGCTCTCTTTTGGTCTCCTGTGGCTTGCTCCGGGTATTTACCAGCTTTCAAGTATTCTCTAATATCATGATACCACGGCTCTCCATCCGACTCTTCTTCCACAACGAAGCAATAAGCATTCTGATCTCGGACTTGGATCTGGAGCGGATCTATATATGTCTTGTCCGGATGACGCAACATAGAGGACAATGTGGCCAAAGCATCTGCAATCTCATTGTGCATTCTCGGGATATGCTTGAATTCTATAGATTGGAATCTTTGAGACAACTCATGCAAACAATACCGATATGGTATCAATTTCAAATCTCGTGTCTCCCATTCCCCTTGAATTTGGTGTACCAAGAGATCCGAGTCACCCATGACCAAAATCTCTTGAATACCCATGTCAATCGCCATCCTTAATCCCAAGATGCACGCCTCATATTCGGCCATATTGTTGGTACAGAAAAATCGAAGCTGAGTTGGTTACGGGATAGTGTTGACCCATACTTGAAATAAGTACCGCTCCGATTCCAACGCCCCTGCTGTTGACAGCTCCGTCAAAGTACATTTTCCATCCTGGCCTCTCCTCTTGCTCCGTCTCCTCGACAAGCATTGCCTCTTCATCCGGAAAGTATGTTTTCAGTGGCTCATACTCATCATCCACCGGATTCTCGGCTAAGTGGTCCGCAATAGCTTGTGCCTTCATTGTCGTACGAGTCACATAAACAATGTCAAATTCTGTGAGCAGAATCTGCCATTTGGCCAGTCTTCCCGTAGGCATGGGCTTCTGAAAGATATACTTGAGAGGATCCAATCGTGATATCAAGTACGTAGTGTATGCTGACAAATAATGCTTTAGCTTCTGAGCCACCCAAATCAATGCACAACAAGTTCTCTCCAGTTGGGTATACTTCACCTCGTAAGATGTAAACTTTTTGTTGAGGTAGTAGATGGCTTGTTCCTTCTTGCCTGTCTCATCATGTTGACCCAGTACACAACCGAAAGAGTGATCTAGCACCGTCAAATACAAAATCAGAGGACGCCCTGGTTCTGGAGGAACTAACACCGGAGGATTGGCCAAATATTCTTTGATCTTGTCAAAGGCTTCCTGACATTCGTCGGTCCATTTCACTGCTGCATCTTTCTTCAGCAACTTGAAAATTGGCTCGCATGTTGATGTTAACTGAGCGATATACCGACTAATGTAATTCAACCTTCCTAATAAGCTCATGACCTCCTTCTTGTTCTTCGGCGGAGGTAGACTTTGAATAGCTTTGATCTTTGATGGATCCAGTTCAATACCTCGCCGGCTCACAATAAACCCCAGTAATTTCCCTGAAGGTACTCCAAAGGCGCATTTTGCCGGATTGAGCTTTAAGTTGTACCTTCGAAGTCTTTGGAAGAACTTCCTCAGATCTCTCACATGATCAGGTTGTTTTCTGGACTTTATGATGACATCGTCCACATATACTTCAATTTCTCGATGCATCATATCATGGAACATTGTGGTCATTGCCCTCATGTAGGTTGCCCCGGCATTCTTCAATCCAAACGGCATTACTCTGTAACAGTACGTTCCCCAAGGTGTAATGAAGGCAGTTTTCTCAGCATCTTCTTCGTCCATAAGGATCTGGTGATAACCTGCATAACAATCCACAAACGAACCGATTTCATGCTTGGCGCAATTGTCGATCAATATGTGAATGTTTGGCAATGGGAAGTCATCCTTCGGACTGGCTTTGTTGAGGTCTCTATAGTCTACACACACTCTGGTTTTGCCATTTTTTTTCGGGACCGGCACAACATTTGCCAACCAGGTGGGGTATTTGGTAACTCTTATGACCTTTGCCTCAAACTGCTTATTCACCTCTTCCTTTATCTTCACGCTAATGTCCGTTTTGAATTTTCTCAGCTTTTGTTTTACTGGCCGGCATTCCGAGTAGATGGGCAACTTATGTACCACGAGATCTGTGCTAAGCCCGGGCATGTCATCATAGGACCAGGCAAAAATGTCCTTAAATTCATGTAACAACCTTATCAATTCATCCCTGAGGGGTGCCTCCAAATGCACACTAATCTTTGTTTCTCGGACATCATCTTCACTCCCCAAATTTACAGATTCCGTATCACTTAGATTCGGTTTGGGTTTTTCCTCGTATTGTTTCATGTCCTTACTTATTTCCTCCAGGGCTTCCTCATCCTCACATTCTATTTCACTCTCTTCCTCGATTTCCTGTATAGTAACATGATTGTCGGAACTGGGTCCAGAATCCTTCACGCATGACATGGCATTGGAATCAACACATGCAAAACTGTACAAAAGGAAAAATAAAGAAAAATAAGGCAAAAGTGAAGAAAAAGGAAAAACTGCATTTCATTAATAAAAGAAACGAACAATGTTCGGGATACATGGTGATGATGAGGGGGAATGGGGAAATTATAAAATAACAACTTTCGGGGAACAATGATGAAATTTTGAGCTAACTACCAAGACTCCTTTCTGATAAGGAAAAGAGTAGCCTCCCAATTGTTCAATGTGAATCCGGGCCCCACAAATTGCACGTCCATGTTGCTCGTGCCTTCCCCTGCTTCAATCGTATTCACCTCCCAGAACAATTTCTTAAAACCAAGCCTTTCTTCATCAAGTTGGGTCTTAATGCACTTTGCTGCAGCAGATGGTTGATGTTTTGTACCAGGCCCGATAAAGATGTCGGATAATTTGGGTATGGGTTTGGGCAAGGTCCAGTTTCTCTTGGCTTTAGAGGCTCTTTGGATATCGGCAAAGGTGGGTTTGAACCCTAAGCCGAATGTACCTTTATTCTCCGGAAGCTGAACTGGTTGAGTGACTCCTTGCAGTGTTTTGCCTAATCCCCTCCCCGGTGTGAATCCATTTTTCAACATTTCTCTGGCCACCATTATAGCAGTTGGTGCCACCATCGGGGTTGGTAACTTTTCTCCTTCAGCAACTTTGTTCACTTCTACAGCATCCGTCACTTGGTAGACCCAAGGACCCCGATCCCCATCAATACCGTCAAAAGGTGCTACCACATTACAAGCATTTTCCTCTCCGTGTACAACAATCTCTTGCTGCTCCCATTCAAACTTGACCATCTGGTGTAGAGAAGATGGTACCGCTTTGGCCGCATGAATCCAGGGTCGACCCAACAGCAAGTTATATGATACGGCAATATCAAGCACCATGAACTCCATCGTAAAATCAACGGGACCGATGGTCACTTCCAAAATAATATCCCCCAACGTGTTCTTACCTCCGCCGTCAAACCCTCTCACATTGATACTGTTTCTCCGGATTCTATCCGGGCTAATGTTCAGCTTCCCTAGAGTTGACAGCGGGCAGATGTTTGCGCTCGATCCATTGTCAATCAATACCCTGGTCACAACTGACTCTTCACTCTTCACTGTGAGGTATAATGCTTTGTTGTGTTCGGTTCCTTCCACCGGCAGCTCCCTATCAGAAAAGGTAATCCTGTTGGACTCGAAAATTTTGCTGGTAATCTTCTCCAAATGACACACTGAAATCTTCTCCGGAACATGAGCCTCATTTAAAATCTTCATAAGAGCCTTCCGGTGCTCCTCCGAATGTATCAACAAAGATAACAAAGAAATCTGGGCCGGGGTCTTTCTTAACTGCTCAACCACTGAGTACTCTTGTGACTTCATTTTCTTAAGAAATTCCTCTGCTTCCTCCTCCGTCACTGGCTTCTTCAGTTGACTTTCTTTTACCGTTTTCATCTTTCTCAGTTCCTCTGGAGCAAAACACCTTCCAGGATCGAGTAAGTCCATGCGTTTCGTTAATTTCACCAGAAATCTCTTTTCCCTTATAAACTACTGTTACCTTATTATAGTTCCAAGGCACAATCTTTGTATTCACCACCGGCATTTGCACTACTGGTTTTATGATTACTGGCTCTGCACTTGCTCCTTTCACAGTTACGATCGTCTTTGCACCTGGAACTACCACCTTTAGACCTCCCATCACTACTGGCTTTGGTTTCTCAATAATTGCTTCCTCTTTCACAATTTCTTTCTCTAACTTGTCACTCGACTTTATCATCATGACGGCCTGAGATGGTTTTTGATTGCCATCACCCTGCACCAGTTCTATCATATTTGTTTCGTGATGATTCGGCAATGGATTCTAGGTAATGTTTGGGGCCTCGGGAGCCTGCACTTCAATTCTCCTCTCATCGATAAGATCTTGAATGGCATTCTTTAATTGCCAACACTTCTCGGTATCGTGGCCCAACGTTCCTGAACAATATTCACATCTGACAGAAGAATCAAGATTTTTCGGGAGTGGGTTCGGATTTTTTGGTGCGATTGGTCTCACCATCCCCAATTCTTTCAACCTGTGGAAAAGACTGGTATATGACTCTCCGAGAGGAGTGAATGTTCTTCTTGCTTTGTTTCTCCAATCAGCGTCCGGCCTGGGTCTATTCTGGTTTCGGTAAGGTTTAGGGGTTGGGTATGTGTTTTGGGTATGGTACACATTGTGTGGAGCTTGAGCTCTCCACACGTGGGGCGGTGGTGGTGGATAAGCTTGGGTTTGAGGGTGATGGTAATGTGGTACAGTCGGTGGGTATGGTGGTGGTGGTGGGTTATATGGGCTTGGTGCATTGTAGGGATTTGGCGGGTAAGATGGTGGTGGTGGATTATATGGGGTTGACGGGTTTGGTGGGTGTTGGCGGTAAGGTCTAGGTGGGTTATAATGTGGGTTGCGACTCCATGACCTGCTTTCAATGGTTGATACTTCTTCTTTCTTCTTCTTTCCCATCACTCCTCCACTTCCACTCTGTATAGCTTGATTAGTGGCTTTGATAGCCGAAAAACTCATAATCTTGTTTGTCTTCAAACCCTCTTCTACAAAACTTCCCATTTTCACAACTTCGTTGAAACTTTTCCCGATTGCAGACACTAGATGGCCGTAGTACGTTGGCTCCAAAGCTTGCAGAAAACAGTCCACCATCTCACCTTCTTTCATTGGCGGATCCACTCTAGCGGCCTTGTTCCCTCCATCTAAAACCGTATTCTCTAAAGCTCTCTCCTGGCTTTTTCTCCAACTTGGTAAGGGATAACCTGTCGGGTATGATCTCCAAATTGTACTGAAAGTGACTAGCGAAAGCTTGCGCTAAGTCATCCCAAACGAACCATCTTGTGTGGTCCTGTCGGGTATACCATTCCAAGGCTGATCCGCTTAGACTTTGGCTGAAGTACGCCATCAACAATTCATCTCTTCCTCCCGCGCCTTTCATCTTGCTACAATATCCTCTTAGATGAGCTACCGGATCCCCAAGTCCGTCGTACATGTCGAACTTTGGCAACTTGAAACCCACAGGAAGTTGCACGTCGGGGAACAAACACAGGTCTTTGTAGGCTACACTTACTTGCCCTCCTAGCCCTTGCATGTTGCGGAAAGCATTCTCAAGACTTTTGACTTTCCGAGCCATCTCTTCCTGCCCGGCACTTGCTTCTATCATAGGAGCGTGAGACTCGTGTTGTCTGAAAGTCGGCTCCGGAGGGTAATAGTGAGAATCCTGGATATGGAACATCGGTTCACTAGAAGACTTGTGGATAACAGCGGGCGGAGGTGCCACGTATACAGGAGCAACTTGTGGTACAGGAGGTGGTGCTTGCTTGGTTGGAGGTGGTGGCATTTGGGAGGTGGAAGCATAGTAGTGAGGGTAGTCGGGGTAGGTGGAAGACGAGTTCATTGTTGGTGGCTCCGGGTTAGGATTGGCTGGAGGGACATATGCAGGGTTAGCAGGGTAGGCTGGTAATGGTTGACCTCTTGACCAAGCTTGGTACATTTCAGCCATCTGCTGCCTTAACTTGTACATTTCTTCTTTCATCCCTGCCACATCCACGATCTCTTCTTCGTGAGCAGGGTCTACAATGGTTGCCTCGATCTCCTGGGATACAGCCTTTGTCATCTTTTTGGATCTGGTGTTGTATGAGTGGGTAGCCAGTATGCCAGTTGCCTAGAAAATCTGGACTCACAAACATCAACACTTGTTAGTTGTTAGCGCACGAATAAGATGAAACGACTTAAAAAACAAACACATTTGCTCGAATCGTTATGCATCATCCCGGCCGCTGCTCATTTCAATCATCTTCTTTCTTTTCCCGCTCTTTTGTTTTCTTTCTTTCTTTTCTTCTTTTCTTTTCTTTTTGCTTTTTCTCTTTTCTTGCTTTTTCCTTTTTCTTTTCTTGCTTTTTTCTCTTTTTTTTTCTTGCCGTTTTCATAATCACGCTCCTATTTATTTGCCTAGCGGATATGAAGGAAATGACATAAAGTAAAAGAATTGGTAACAACACTTTGTTTTCTCATTGATAATTCAAAACCTTGATTACAAAGTGATGTTTAAGGAAAGGAAAAAAAAGATGATGCATGACCTAAGAGTACATTAATGCACCTAGTGCCCGCGAGGCATCGTTCGGCCTTGCCGCGGGCCTATATGCTAAACCCCTTTGAAGCCTATCCAGGTCGGCCATGACTTGTTGTACAAAATACTTCACTGCAGAAACAAAAGTCCTCCGAGTCATATCTTCACAAAGTTGAGTCTTTCGGGTGATGTACTGGGCGATGCGAACAATCTTTTCTCTGATGACCCCCTTTTCTTGTAATAACCGGCTTATTTGTTGATTGCGAGCGTCCAAGACATGTTGGTTGTCCTTTTGCACCTGTTGTAGCTCCAATTTTAATCTAGCCATGGTCGTGTAGCAATGTTCTCTTTCTTCCTCAAGATCTTTGATAATCTTGTTGCTCTTAGCCGTGGCTGAGATCATTTTCTTTCTAAGTTGAGCTATTTCAACATCATGCTTGCCTTGTAGCTGCCGAACAAACTTGGCTCTTTCCTCGGCGTCTTTGTCCATTTGCTTCCGAGCCTTGGCTAACTCTTTTTCAGCTACGTCCAAATCAAAGCTGTAGTCATTCACTTTCCGCCGGAGAATCTCAATTAACTTTGCATCCCGGGCTGAACGGACTGGAGTCTCGTATGCAATTTTCATTTGAGCTATTTGAGCCTTCAATATATCATTTTCTTTTTTCAGCTGTTTCTTTTCCCCTTCATCGGATGCTGCTTGTAAGCCGCTTTCGAAATGAAGATTTCTCAGTTTATCTTCCAACAGACTGATCTTTGCCTTATATTCCTTTTCCTTGGCCGCCCATTTCTGATTCTCCTCGGATTGCTCTATCAGGTCTTGCAAGTGAGGTCTCTTCGAAAGACGTTCGTGTTCAACCCCTCGTCGGTACCATGTGGAGTATCCAGGTGACATCTCCCCCTTTGCTCTATTCGGCACACAAGTATCAATCTTCAAATTTTGGCACTCATTCCAGATTTGCCGGATTTTTGCTTCCGGAATTGCCCGTCCGGACCAATCTTCACAGCTTGCACACTGAGGTCCCCATCTCTTGGAATAATTTGACACCGACCCAACTGTCGCAGGGCCCTGTATGGGGCATAGGGTTGTATACTCTTCAAACCCATGATCAAAAACGGCGATCCCTCCGTTGGCATGTATATCACCTCGTCAAGAGGCAACCAATCATACGCCCAATCGATTTGACCGTCAGTTAGTGATCGAAGATACACAATCCAGCCTTGGACTCCCTCGGGCAACTTTTCTTCTTTTGTCCTTGCATTGAACTCTTCCAAACATGTCCGATCGGCCGAACCATAGCTCGAGAAGGAAGGGTGGTGGCACAAATGCTCAATTAGCCAAATTTGCAAGATCAAGTTACACCCTTCGAAGAAAGTAGCCCCCGCTTTGCACGCAGTCAGAGCTCGATAGATATCCGCAACAATCATTGGGGCCAAAGTACAGTTTTCTTGTACTATCAGTGTGGTAGCTACCCCGGCGACTTTTATATTGATATGGCCATCTTTCCTCGGGAATACAACAACTCCAAGAAATGCCACCAAAAATGCGAACCTCCGGTGTTCTTCCCATTTCGCCCGGTTGGACTTACAGCATAATTTGTTGGTTGGGTCGTTGAAACCCCCAACGTGTCCAAACCTGTTGTAGATGAAGCCTAAAGAACAAAATCCTTCGGCCAGATCTTCATTATGAACATTCCGAGCGATTTTCAAAGAGTCGAGGAAACGATGTACTGTCACCATCCTCGGAGATACCGGGTATTTTCCTTTCAGCGGAACCTCGGTCTTCCCAATGTAAAAGGCAATCTCTTCTAAAGTAGGGGTAAGCTCAAAATCTGGGAAATGAAATACGTTGTGTGCCGAATCCCAAAACGAAACCAACGCTCTAATCACATCACCCCGAGGAACTATCTCGAGTAACCCCGTAAGGCCCTTCAAGTACTTTTTGACCCAGTCTTGACCATCGGATCCCATGTCCTGCCACCATAACCTCGGCTCCAAAGGGATTTTATTTAGGGAAAATTGTTCATTCATCATCGTGCTCGTCCTGCACATTTATTAAGGTGATTTTATTTAGAAAAGGAAAAATCTTTTTTCGATGCAAATTTTCAATTTTTGAATAAAAGAAAATGAAAATGACTTTCGAAGTGGCCATTTTTGCAAAAACAGCCTTTCGTCGTCCTTTCGGAACATTCGGCCATTTCCAAAAATGGCAATCACCTCGATTATTTGAAAAGAAAATCTTTTTGGTCTTTTCCTAAAAGTGTGGTTGGACCCGTTTAAGGGTTGCCTACGTATCCCACCTAATGGCGAGAATCAAACCTTGCGTAGTTCGGTCAGATTATTTGACCAATTATTTCAACAAAAATGTTCCACCTATTTTTTTTCAAATTTTCAAATTTTCCGGATACCTATTTTCTACAAATCATTATTTTCCTCTCTCTCTTTTTTTCTTTTTCAACAATTTTTCCAATCTCGGGATTTCCGCCGGTCCGCATAACGATCGAGGACAATAAAATGCAACACATAGTATGCTCGGTCTTTTCAATACCGGGTCACCTGTCCTAGACGGACCCAACCCCTGTGTTGAGTCCCCTAAGTCAGACATGATGCAAATAATCGTCCTAGACCTATGTTCAAAATCTTACGGTTTCATGGATTGCTAGACCGTGCACCCGAGCGGACAACTCGAATCGAGGAGGGGGCTACGTACCGGTGACCCGCGGAGTCAATCGGCTTTGTAACTTATCCGGCCTCTGTTTTCTTAATTTAAGGTGACTTTAACAAAAAGGGGAGTCTCAACCAGTAAGCACATCCCCGAGGGAGAAGAGAGAAGGGTTTTCGGCACAATTTTATATATACAGTCCGGATAATATCAAAGCGATAAAACACATAGCATGTTGTTCAAATCATATAATGAAGTCAAGTAAAAACGCGAACGGCAGTTCTAAGGAGCTCGAGTTCTTAAACCCTGAAACCGAAATTCAGGGTTGGATCCCCAGCAGAGTCGCCAGAGCTGTCACACCTCCCTTTTTACTACCCCGAAACATGCGCAAGGTGTATAAATACGCTTGTAGGGTATACCCCGACGCTCAATTACCCGAGACGGATAAAATAACGTGAGGGAAGGAGTTTTTCCAATTTAAGGACAATCGGTTCGGGATATATTTAGAGATTAATCGAGTCGCCACTTGGGAATGACAATGGTGTCCCAAGTCACCGGTTAATCCCGAATCCGAGGAATTTTGACTCTTTGAAATGTATGCGAAGCAGAGGTCCGGATAAGGAACTCTGTTAACCCGGGAGAAGGTGTTAGGCACTCCCGGATTCCGTGGTTTTAGCACGGTCGCTCCACTGTCGTTTTGACTTTTATTTGACTCAGTTATAGATTAACAACATAATGTACTTTTGCGTTAAATATTATTTTTTAGGAATTGGCGACATCGCGGAAACACGCCTCGAGTCATACCGCAACCAGTACGCCTATGACTTTTGGAGTATTTCGGCTTTGCCGAGATTTGGATTTGAGTCGCACCAAGTGCACACTCGTTCATAGGAAGGTATATTAAAATCATGCCCTAAAATAATGTCTATCGGCTTTTAAATATTTTGGGAGAAGCTATGGAATTGGCTATTAGCTTTCCCGGATCTAATTGTGTTTATATCATTACTAAATGGGGGCCCCGGTGTTATTCGGACGAGGCTCGTCCCAAATTATTTATTAAAAGGTACTAATATTTGGCTAAGTTTTCTATATTTGTTTTTTGCCTTAATCGTAATACTAATTCTATAGTAATCCAGGCCCGTCGAATTCTTATTACTTATTGGGCCTGGTCTTCTTTTCGTTTAGCATGGATCGGCATTGGTCCAGGCCTTTAAGGCCCAGGCAGTCTCCAGGCTATTTTGGGGCTTAAGCTTGCTGCCTTATTAACTTCACATTGAAGTTTAGAGATAGTTTGCATAATGAGCCAAAAAACTGATAAAATGTGATACGAAATAACAGTAAATGCAAGAACTATAAAACGTTAATCAACTGTATTTAAGAATTGAAATTAAATTGATTTTATTCATTGAAAAAGTAGAGCTATTGTACAGGAAATTCTATAGTTACAACTAATTAGGAGAACTAATTTAACAGGCTACTTTTTATCCACCCCTCTGTTGATCTAATTGCCAGCCATACTACCAGATTACTACACTAAAGAAATTTGCACAATGTTTATTATTAGAGTTTGCTAATTGCTGCTTAAGGGTTGAAAATAATTCTAAAAGACTGTCTATTATAGGAAATCGAAGAATAATTAAACCGATTAACTACAAATTATTTAAGACTACATGATTAACTACACCCTTCATCACCATCAATTCATCCTATTTGAACCCCTTCGATATCTAATCACTCCCTCTATTGAGTATTCATAACTGGATTTTGACCCTTAGAATTAATTGAACTATCCAAGCAGAATTTAAACATCCCAGTTACTCAATTACAGTGATCCTAAGCATCTACGTGATTTTTGAGAAAAACGTTCATACTACTGATTTTACCAAGGCCTTATTACCAGATTATTAATGTTGCAGATATTACTAATTAACTTATGTTTTAGAGCATTTTCCTAATTAAACTAAGTGTTAAGCTATCTATGCTACACTACCACTATACTACTATCTATTACATTGTATCTGTTTTTCCTTGATCTCTGTTACGCTATACTACAAATTAGAAATGAATTACAAATAGACAAATGAATAACTTAAATCTTCATTTCATTTCATTCAACGGAATCTCTACAGCTCATACTGGATAGAAGAATACCTGGATCAAATGGAAAAAAAATCCAATGAGTCTAAGGGATGAAGAAGTAAGTAATCAGCAATGGTTCACAAGGCAATGCAACAGTGATGAAAGAGGCACAGCAATCACAGCAACACAAAAGCACAGCAACACAAACGAGCAGTGATTCAAGGCAGAAAACCCAGAGAAAACTCAATAGAAAACCCAGAAATTCTACTGTTGTATCGCTATTTCTATCTCTCCAGCTTTGTATTCAATGAATTTCAGTATTAATGTATTTTCAGATTACTCTCAGAATTGGAACCCCAAATATTTCAGACTTATCTACCGTGGAATCCCAAATATTAGTTCAGATTGTTATCCAGTGGAATCCCCCTTTTTCAGCCCCTCTTTTGAGATATTTATAGCTAACCTTTTAGGGCTGAATACTTGGGGAGGAAGCAATGGGATTAATCCCACTTCCCCCCTCCTAAAATTACCTATTCTACACTTTAGTCCCATTTTCAGTTACTAAAATCCTTCCAGCATGTGCTGGAAGGTTCTAAAGATTCTCTTTTATGGCCTTTTACTAGTATAACCTTAGGGGTTTGAGATTTTTACTGATTTCCCATTTTTAGGAGACCATTATACCCCTAAATCTCTGCCAAATTGCAGAAATCAGGAGCATAAATGTCCCTATTACCCTCCTAAGTTCTTACTAGTTACTATTTTACCTTTTCAATTCCCAATTGTGCCCCTAAGGGCACTGTTGATTTACTAGCTTTGCCTAGGGCAGACTTCAACTAATTTTGCACCTATTTAACTAATAGCCAGCCCTGGCATTAGTATTTAAGGGCTGGCCAGGTTTATTCTTAAGAGCTATTTCAATTTTAGCCACCTTTAAGTTAATTTCAGTCAATTAAGACCATTTATTCCTAATTAAAGCTAATTGCAGGCATAGCCTGTTTTATTGTTATGATTAACCTATTTAAAAGTTAGCCAGTCTCAAGTTGAGACTTAGCTTGGGCTATCAAAGCCACATACTGAACAGCTGGGCCCAAAACCTTTACAGGTTTGGCCACTTTGCTGTTCAGGGCTCAATATAGAGCTTGGGCTAGTCTGCATTTGCAAACATAGCCCTTTGCACAACCAGCCACTGTTAAACAGTGAGCTGTGTGTTAGGGCTCACATAATTGGTCAACCCTTTGCAAGGTTGACCATTCTTAGGCCAATTATTAAACCTATAGCCTAATTATGATCATTTTCAGTTTATACCTATTTAAAAACTAACCACTTTCATGGAACCTAATGCTAACAACTATAACCAATCCACCTAAGGTCTAGATGATCAATCAAACATTCATAAGAAGCCAAATCTAGCAAAACTTAAGCATTCTTAACATGAATTGCACACGGAAACACATATGATCTAAGAAGCATGCATTAACCAACTCAAATTCAGAGGGAACAGTAGATATGGTTGAATTTTAGTCAACTAACTCATCCTATCAGATTGTATGTGATGCAGTGTGAATTTGTGTCAATTCATACCTAGTTATTACTAATTCCAATCATATGAAAGTTTGATCAATTTTAGATCCTTTAGAATTCGTGGCACAGTTACACATATAAGCACAGGCTTTTATAGAGATGACAATTAGGAACCAATTTCAAACTCTAAATCTAGAATCATGATAACCCAATGAAACAGGAAAAGTATGAAACTAAAGCCAGACATGTGAAGAATCCTAGTCATGCTCTCAATATGAATCAGGAACTAGCAGCCAATAAGTCAGACAAAGCATCATAACAGGACCTCAACATAACAGTCTAAAGATGAGCCAACTAAGAAGCCTCAAGACTAATTATCAGAGCAACTTGCACAAAAATAAATTATGGAGTGATGGGAAGATAATCAACCAGAACCAAATCATGGACAAGTGCATGGCAGACAAGATAAAGAAATGAAGTAAAGAAGAGCATGGAGATGAAGAAAAGAGAGATGTGTAGAAACAGTAGAAAGACTAGACCATGAAAGCCTAGAAAGAAACTCAGTTCCATGAATCATTACAGTCAAAGGCAACAAGAGTAGTTAAAATGACACAGATGGGCTGAATTTCTCAATATTAAAGTGAAAAGCCATGTGATCAAAACAAAGCACATAAAAGATAAAATCCTATCACTAAAAGGGCCAAGAGAACACAGGGACATGTAGGAGATGAACAAGCTAAGGAATCAGGGTGGCCACAGGGAAATAGACAAGACTCACAGCATGAGAAGATAAACAGAAGGGTCCTAGACTAACATGAGAAGCACAGGACAGAGATGAAAATCATAAAACCCAACATAAGCTCTATGACTAACATGTTCAAAGGAACTACTCCAGAATTTAAAGAAGAAACAGGTTAATAGATGAGGATATACAGGGTCTTATACTAGCATGCGAAGCTCAAATTTGAGATAAGAAAAGAGTCACTAAAAGAGAGCCAAGAATAGCCTTACAACTATCATATGAAATGCAAATCAATCAGAACATGCAAGGCATCATGAAGAGAAAAGCAATCATGCTTGTTGAACACTATCGAATCAATAACCCCAATACCAAGAAGATGAAGAAGAAAAATATAGATTCTTAAACTCAGAAGAAGCAGAATATACATAGAATTCTAGTGATAAACAGTCAAACACTGGATAATAGAAAGATGATTATAAACCCTAATACTAACAGGATCTTGAAAGAACATGTTAAAGCATACGAAATCAAACAAATAAGGCATGAAACAAAAAAAGAAACTAAGGTGATAATCTACGTCTATTGGAGAAACATGCAAAGCAAATAATGACGAACAGAAACAAACAAACATTCATAAGCATGCAAAATCAAACTAAATACACAAAATCAAACAAAAAGAAAGCAGACAAGGGATCAGGGACTTAGCTCGCGGGGCCTGTCCCCCGAGCTTCCTAATCTCTTTCTTTTTCTCTATTTTACTCTTTCTCATCTCTCAGACCTCCTCTTTTCATCTTTCTTGTTTCCTTTTCTTCTTTATTCAATTCCAGATCTCTCTTTTTTTTTCGATTTTCTTTTTCTGATTTTCTTCTAAGGCTTAAAGGGGAAGCCTTTTAGGATTCTGGGTTATAGGGGGTGTTTTAGGAGGTGTAAAAGATGAAGTCTTGATTGGGTTCGAATCTTGGGGTCGCCGGAGTTAGGGTTCCGACGACCCTTTTTGGGATATTCGAAGCGATACGGGAAGATTCGAGGGTAGTCATTGGTATGGGTGGATAGATCTAGTGGAGAGGCGTCGATTGGCATTGGTTTCAGGTGGTTCTCCATACTTTGGTGGTCACCGGTGTAACTCCGGTGACCGGGGTTTTGAAGAACGGTGTGTTTTTCTGGGGTTTTTGGGTGTGTTATGGCATGAAGATGAAGGAGAAGAAGATGGGAGAGGTTAGAAAGGCCGGCGACCACCGTGGAAGGTGGTGGCCGCCATGGCCGCCTAGGGTTTCCTGATGAAGACGAGAGAGAGAAGAGAAGGGAGAAGTGAGGCGGCTAGGTTAGAAATTTGGCAAAAATGATAACCATTCTCGGACATAAGCCTTATATAGGCCATGTGTCCGAGATAATCTCGATCGTCCATTGAAGAGAGATCAACGGTCCTGGTTGAGCGTTACTTAAACGCCGCCGTTTTTGCTTCTAATGAGACTAAGGTCTCACACCTTTGGATCAAATCACATAAACGGCTGAGATTAAATCTCAGCAATTAATTAAACCAAATAATTCCCTTAATATTCTCGGCCATTAGATACACCAAAACGAACGGCCATGATCAACACAATTAAAAGCCAGGCGGGCCAGGTGACTGGGCTTAATTCACTGGGCCACTGGTTTGGACTTTCATCTGGCCCAATTTATTATACAACCTATTTCTTTTGTATTTTTCAACTTTAATAATTTTTATGCACCTTTCTTTTATACTTTTTTTTTCTTTTTCCTTTTATGAAAAATTATAAATCCTAATCTACTAATTACTCTAATTTTCTAATATTTTTTGTAATTTTTCTGCTATTTTTCCTTTATTTTCTCCTATTTAGGCTATTTTGCTAATTTTCTAATTAACTAAACTAACAAACCAATTACTACTATTTTTTTGATTTTTTCTAATTTTTACTTATTCAAACACACAAAAATATAACTAATTTCAAGCAAAGCAAGTAATTGCACTCAAAAATATATTTATTTTGATTTTGGAATTATTTGCCTGGTGCAAAAATCATGTGCTCACACCCTTCGCGAACGCGGTCCATCTCAAGCGAACGCGAAGGGTAATTTTGCCCAGTTAAATTTTTATAAACGGGACAGAACCAGTGTACTCGGATTTTTCACTCTTTTATCACGAACCTTCTTCTCTCCCAAGCCCTAGGAAGCCATTAACGCCCCCAAGCTTCAAGACCCTTTGAGTAAGTAAATTCCCGCTTATTTCCTTCACTTTTCTTTCATTAATTAACTAGTTTCTAAGACTAAATTATGAAATCAAGGTAGAAATCATGGGTTTTGAGTAAAGTTAGGTTTTTGAGAATTTTCGGTAATTCAACCCCAATTTGGGTTCGAATATTAAAACAAATTATATCTTTGGATTCGTGGGGTTATGGGTGAATTTATTTTAGTTTGAACCGTGTGTTTTGACCAAGTGAGCCCGGGGTTGGTTTTCCGAGTTTTGGACAGCATGTTAGAAAGACTTTAATTAGGCAATTGGGCTAGTTTGTTGAGTAAAATTGATAATATTAAATAAATTATGTATAGATACAATTGAATTGGAGCGAAACTTGAAAGGAAAGGCATTGCTTGAGGACTGAGTTGGCAGTAAACCTTCGAGGTAAGTGTTTGATCTATCCTAGCTTGAGGGAATATGATTAGAGTATAATAAATTGCTATTTTCTAAATGATCGAGTGTGGTGTATAGGCGTGGTGATTAGTGTCTATACACCGGAGTCTAGCATGAGCGTGAGTCGTTGTTTGTACATGTTGTGAACTAATGTGGAACTCTCCTAAGCTAAATTATAATTTGCTACAAATGTGAAGAGTTCGAGAATAAATTGTGAAATATTGATATTTTGGAGCGTTGGCTCGAATGATAAATATTATTGAAGTAAAGTTGAAAGTATTGAAAGGAATTATGATTAATCCCTTGCCGGGATGATTAAATTACTGAACCCTTGCCAGGTTGTGAAAGTTATTGTTATTGTTCCCTTGCCGGGACCTTATTGTTGTTATTGTTACTCTCTTGTCGGGACGGTACTTGTTGTTTATTTATTCTTCTTGCCCGTTTGGTTGTGACTGACGTTGGGTGAGGAAGAGTGATAGTGCACGAAGGGTCATTTCGTGCTATTTTCGATTTTAATTGCATGAAGGGTCATTCCGTGCTATGTTGTGACTATTTACGCACGTAGGTACATTTCTCGCTCTGATTTGATTATATTTGCACGAAGGGTCATTCCGTGCCATGAAATGAGAGTTATGTGAGGGAAAGCACGAAGGGTGATCTCGTACATTTTTATATGATTGTTTGGGTGAGAATGAGAGTAAAAGCACAAAGGGTGATGCCGTGCAACTATTAAATTTCTTATTTTGTGATAATTATTATTACGCTCTGTTTCTATTACATTGATGAATTATATATTCAACTGTGCTCCCCATAGCATGTTCCTTCCCTTTTATTTATTTAGTTCAGTATTTCTGTTATTTTTTGGTACAAATGTATATAGAACTGCACATGTTTATGTGAGTGTCTGGTCCTAGCCTTGTCACTACTTCGCTGGGATAGGCCATGCACTTACCAACAAATGGGGTCGGTTGTGCTGATACTATATTTCTCTGCGTTTTTGCACAGGTCCAGGTTTTGAGCAGCAGCAGCAGTAGTAGTTCGATAGCAGGATTTCATTACTACGAGACTGAGGTAGCATGCAGGCGTCCGCAGGCCCGACATCTCTTCTTATACTTTTCATTTATAGTATAGTCTCATTGTTTCGAGACAGATGGTTGTTATATTTTTTTCAGACCATTATATGTAGTATACTCTTAGTGGTTCGTGAGCTTGTGACACCAGATCTTGGGTAGAGGATTTAAGTTGAGTTTTTCACATTTATTTCAAATTTATGAAAGTAGACTTCCGCAGTTAAATGTTATTATTATTATTCATGTTATTAAATTGACAACATGATAGTTTTATTAATGAAAAAATGGTGAGTAAATTGGCTTGCCTAGCTGCCACGAGTAGACGCCATCACGATCCCGATGGTGAAATCCGGGTCGTGACAAAATCTCTTCAAATCGCCCAAAATTGCCTCTTCCCGAAGTCCCAAAATATTTTTCTAACTTCAGAAATTTTGATAACACTGTTCATTAAACCCTCAGCATTTTTTGCTTCTGCGGTCCTGCTACCGCTTATGCGGGACCACTTCTGCAGACTTTTGACCGCTTTTGCGGTTATCATTAAACCTCCCAAAAATTGTTTTTGCAACCTTGCATCCACTTCTGCGATTTTCCAACTTCCACTCCTGCGGTTATTTTTCCGCTTTTGCGGAACCGCGAACGCGACTAGTTTCCGCTTTTGTGGAATTCACCTAGGCTCCCCCTTGGCCTCTTCTGCATCTCTCTCACCGCATCTGCGGAACCGCTTAAGCGGCTCCTTTTCCGCAGATGCGGAAACAACAGAATATTCACATATCAGCTGCAACACAAAGCTTCCAACCTCCATTTAATCATCTGAATTCACCCCTAGGCCTGGGGACCTCAACCAAAAGCTCCAACACATCTATCAACCTTATAAACACTTGTTCCAATCCTCGAAACACGTCAAATAATGCTAAAATCAATAAATTACATCGGATTCAAACCTAGTTTTTATCAAAACTTCCGGAATGCGCATTCAATCAAAACCCAACCAAACGACGTCTGAATGACCTGATTTGCAAACATATTCGAAATCACCTAATGAAGCTACTGCAACTCTCGGAATTCTATTCTGACCATCGGATCAAAATCCCACCTACTAACTGGAATTCGCCAAAATTTCGACTTCGCCAATTCAAGCCTATTTCTACACCAGACCTCTAAATTAAATTTTGATCACACTCCTAAGTCACAAACTATCCCCCTAAGCTAACCGAGCCACCGAAATTTACATCCGATCTATGTAACCACATAGTCAACTTCCGGTTGACTTTTCTAAAACCAGCTTTCTTCTAAGAGGCTATGTGCCTTATTTTTAACCAAAACCAATTCAATTACACCCGATTGATTGTAATACTATTATTAAAATATGAATTAACACAATAAGGGGCAAACGGGATGGTAACTCACGTGACAACGGGCCTGGTCGTCATAGTAAATTCTGATGGTTCGAATAGCTTCATTAGGTGATTTGAGACTTAGGAGCATGTTCGAAATGTATTTTAGAGGTATGTGATAGATATAGTCTTGAATTGGAATAAATAAAAATTTGACATTTTTGGTTGGCAATAAAGATTTTGATATCGAGGTCGAAATAAAATTTCAAAAATTAGAATAGGTCCATTATGTCATTTGGGACGTGTATGCAAAATTTCAGATCATTCGGACAAGGTTTGATAGGCTTTTTGATTGAATTCGGAATTCAAAAGTTTTAGAAATTCTTAGGCTTGAATCCTATATTGATTTAATGTTTTGATGTTATTTTGAGAGTTCCTAAGGTGTGATGACCCGACCCGTCGTCTCATGAGTTACTGCTCCATTTTCCCCATTTTATGCTTCTTCATGTTTCATTATCACTATTCGGTATGTTATAGTTGATTTGGATTGGTATTGGTAGAAAATGAGACACTTAGTCTCTTTTAAGAAGACTTAAGTTGGAAAAGTCAACCGGACATTGACTTATGAGTTAGAAGGCTCGGATGTGATTTCTGGTGATTCGGTTAGCTTTGATAAGTGATTTGTGACTTAGGAGTGTGATCGGAATTGATTTTGGAGGTCCGGTGTAGAATTAGGCTTGAATTGCCAAAGTTAGCATTTTTAGTGAATTCCGATTGATGGGTGAGATTTTGATTCGAGGGTTGGAATGGAATTCTGAGAGTTGTTGTAGCTTAGTTATGTAATTTTTGATGTGTGTGCAAAATTATAGGTCATTCGTACATCGTTTAGTCGGGTTTTTGATCGAAAGTGCATTTCGGAAGTTTTGAGAAACTTAGGCTTGAATTAGATGAGTTTGAGTAATTTGATCTTGTTTGAGGTGTTTTGATGACTGGAGCAAGTTTGAATGATGTTATGGGATACATTGTCATGTTTGGTTGAGGGCCCGAGGGCCTCGGGTGGGTTTCGAAGGGTCAACCGGACCACTTTATGCCTTAAAAGATAGGAAAGAATTTCTGGTTCAGAGTTGCAGGATTTTGTTCTCTGCAATCGCATAGGTGCGATTTGTGGGGCTGTGTTGTTGTTCATTGTGGTCGCACAGAGGAGGCCGCAATTGCATTGAGTATTTGGGATGTGTGTTACGATCGCACGGAGGTTGATGCATTCGCATAGCATTAATTTAGAGCTGAGAAGAATTTGTGCAGTGCGATCGCAGAGGGTCATTTGCGATCGCATAGAAGGAGTTTCAAACCTTGGCAGAATGTTTTAAAATAATCCATCCACGATTTTGGGGCTCATTTACCCCATTATTGGTTTTTTTGAGAGCTTTTTGAAGGAAATTGAAGAGGGATTCAAGGAGAATTGATTGGAGGTAAGATTTTTGAACTTAAAACTTATTTTTATTGTGAAATTGGTCTAGAAATTTATTGAAATTAAGCCTAAAATTGATGAACTAGGGCTTGGGATTTTGAAAATTTAAATTGTGATTTGATGGGTCATTTGAGCTCGGATTTGAGAGTAATTGGTATGTATAAACTCGTGAGAGGATGAGGAATCCATTGATGTTAATTTGCTGATTTTTTCGAGGAGTGGGCAATGATGTTAATTTGTTAATTTGCTGATTTGATGGGTTATTTGAGCTCGGGTTTTGCTAATTTCGAGATTTTATCTATATTTCGATTGGGTTATGTTCCCTTAGCCTATTGTGATGTATCCACTCTGATTTTGGATAGATTTGACACACGTGGAGGCCGGTTTGAGGGGCAAAGGCGTCGCGAGCTAGAGATTTCACTAGTTCGAGGTGAGTAATGATTATAAATGATATCATGAGGGTTTAAAACGCTAGATTACACATTATAGTGATATATTGAGGTGACTTGCACGCCGGATAGTGGGCTTGGGGTAGAGCAGCGCTGGGGTGGGTAGAGCAGCGCTGGGGATTGTTACTTGGTCTGTCCGATTGATGAATTTACTGCGTATTTGACTGGAACTTATTTGTTATCACTGTTGTTTGGGTTGATTGCCATATTTGGGCTTTGTGCTAATTATTTGAACCCTTTAGGGTTTATTTTCATTGTTTCCACACTGTTTTGACTTATTACTTGAACTCAGACATATTATTTCTCCACTATTTCACAAGTCAGCCACTTTTACTCAGATTGAGTCTTAAATGATATTTAAAATGATAATCTGGGCTGGAGACTATTATTTTACTAAGGCATACACTGAGGGATGTGAGTGTTACAACCCATATCCACACACATTAGTTCATTCCATAAGTTAGATAACACAAATCCAAGAAGGAATTATCCTTGAGATGATAAGAAGTTAATCCGATTAATCTTAAGTGATACAAGGATGCATAAGGGTGATTAACAAGTATTAGAAGTTAAACGAATCAAGGATGATGTAACTCGTACTTTTGGGTAAACCTATAAATGCTTAGTATACTTAGGAGGTCATGATTTAAGGTATTTGAATCATATAATATCCATATCATAAGTCTTGAAGTCAAACGAGTTATGAAACAAAAGTCGACAAAAGTTGTTGCAACTTAGGTTCATAGTTTTACCTAAACTTTAGGTCAAATGTTATTAAGTCTTTCTCCCAATATACTTGGAATTAAGGGGTTATCTACCCACCAAATTGAAGATCTATGAGTCTAGTTTCCAACGCATTAAACGGTTTAGCAATACGACATTGGAATAGAGAGATATAGACATTTTCGTGAGACTGCACAAGCTGCTAGGTGCAAGTAGGTGAGTCAGCTACTTGGTTAAATGTCGGCCCAAAAGAGGGAATTTCGGGTCAGAAAAGGAGCCCATTAAAAGGCTTATCTTCTGCAATATATCCCTCTTTATATTTCACAAATAACCAGACCTAAAACCCTGCAAACTTCCTCCCAAAAATTATCCACAAACCCTAATTGATTTTCCCTCTCTTTCAAGTTCAAATTGGGGGTAAACACTAGAGTTTGAAGAACCAAGTTAAAGGCTGAGTTATCCAACAATAAAGGTGAGTTTACTGCTATATTTCATACATTTATTCTGCTGTAAATTCATGGTAATTAGTTATATACATGTAAGAACTCACGGGACGGTGATCGGAAGCCGTGAGTTCAAGTTATTCACTTGTAGCGGACTGTTTTGTGGACTGTTTTGTGTTGCTGTTGGGCTGCGTTTTTATTACTGTTTTGTGGAGTTTTGGAGGAGGCAGGGTGTGGAGAAACACCATATATATGTTGGGTTGTGGTCTGCTAGTTCTGCATAATATTTTTGGGTCGTTTGATACGACTATAGTAGTCGTCGTATGTATGATGTGATTAGGTTGTGTGTGGACTGTTTTGGGAGGCTCAATATGTTTATTATTGATATTGTTTAGGCTATTTGGTGATTGTTTTGAATGGTGTGAAGTCATATATATAGGGGAGGTGCTGTCCGTTTCATCACAAAATAGCTTGTGATTGGTACATAATAGTTGCGACGCTTAAACGTTAACGATAGTGTCATTTCTCCTATTGTAGACTAAGGAGTCGTGATGTTTGCATAGCTTGAGGTTGTGGAAGTATATACAAGGTATGTGAGGCTATCCCTTTCCTTCTTTTGCACGACTCCAATTGTACATAATGTAATGAATGAGCTTCCAAAGATACTCTATTCTTAGAAGCTAGCAGTACTTACATTGTTTCCCCTCTTATGGAACGATTGATGTTGATGTTGCTTCTCTTATTCTTATGTTATCAATCTTGTTGGTACTTCCTGATTCCTATAAGGTTCATAGTGAAGAGTTAGTTCTAATAAGGTGTACATAGGATACCGACCTTACGTCACTCCGAAAGGTCTACAAGGTGTTTTCATGAGTCGAGCATGCATTATATATATGTATCTATTTTAATCTACCGAGCCGCACTATAGTCGGCCGGGTACGGCACCTATTATGCAACCACTGATCAGTTGGGTTTTACCGAGCTCCACGTGGCCGGGTACGATTCTACCGAGCCTTATAATGGCCGGGTATATTTTTACCGAGCCTATTACGGCCGGGTACGATATGATGATGATGATGCCCACAGAGGCGTATGTTTTAAAAGATTATGTATTTATACATATGTATCATGTATTTCATGTCAGTAGCCCTCAGAGGTACTCGGATGTTACAGGTTGTATATTCTCTATCCCTGCTTACATTACTGTTCGTATTTATGGTTCTCTGCCTTACATACTCAGTACTTTATTCGTACTGACGTCCTTTTATTTGTGGACGCTGCATGTCGTGCTGCAGGTCCTGATAGACAGGCAGGTGCAGCTCCCCCATCACAGTAGGTTGTCCAATTCAGCGGTGATTGGCGAGATCCCTTCTCCGGACTTGCCTTGGTCTTGGTATGCATTTTTGTTATAGACATTATGGGTATGTCGGGGCCCTGTTCCGGCTATGTTGCAGCACTTATGTTCCTTTAGAGGCTCATAGACAAGTGTCGACTCATGTATAGTTTGGTATGCCTTGTCGGCTGGTTTTTGTTGTATAGTCTTTCATTTTAGCGTGGTAGCTTGTACTATATGTATATAGTTTCTTGATTGTGTGGTCATCCCATGTTATGTAGGTTCATGCAATCATATTTTATTGTTGGTTGTTCATGATCCATGTCTACCATTTATATTGGTCTCGTCAGCCTAAATGATAATAAAAAAGGTTAGATAAAATGTACGTTGGTGCTCGGCAAGTATGGTTGGGTGCTAGTCATGGTCCTCCAGTTTGGGTCGTGACAGTGAGGCGGAGAGCATCGATGGAAGGATTATATATGGATCGGACTACATGCTGCAATAGTATATTATATGAATCGGACTGCACGCCGCAGTAGTATATTATATGGATCGGACTACACGCTGCAGTAGTATATTATATGCGAAATGCACGTCGCATTATGTATATATTGGATCGGACTGCACACCACAGTGATATAGTGCTTGGGCTGTAAGAACCCCTCCGAAGTCTGAACCCCCACAGTGAGCGTAGGTACCCATATGGATCGGGCAACACGCCGCAGCGAGCTATGGATCGGGCTGCACGCTGCAACGATATGTGGATCGTGCTGCACGCCGCAGCGGTTACTATGTGATATTGTTCTAAGAGTGACCTGAGAGAGAGAGCCCGGGGGCTAAGAGTGTTGTTGAGAGTGAGCCCGATGAGCTGGTTCAGTTTGAGATATTGCCCGAGGGGCGAACTTTTACGTGCACATTTTGATACTTCTTTGCCTTTTTCCTATCATACTGTGGTATTTGTGACCGAGAGGTAAATTTTTTGTGCTAATCAGCACTAACTAATTTGAAATTGTTTCTTAATTATTGAAAACAGCTTGAGGAGTAGAACTACGAATAGACAAAAAATCGAAGCTACATAGTCTGTACCTCTCCTACTCCTAGTAGGGATAATAAATGGAGGGAGCTCATCAAGATCACTACCTTATGAGGGTCTGATGATAAAGAATGGTTTAACGAATGAGAAGAAATCTTTAGTGGTGAAGATACATGAAAAAAAATATAAAGAACTACAAGAAAAGTTAAAAATATGAATGTAGGGAAGAAGAAAGGAATTTTCGAAGTTGAGTGCGATGAGGTATTTACAAGAGAAGGCAACCACCATCAAAGATGGTAATTATGAACTGTAATCATGGAACCGTCACTTCATGACTGATGCAGCCGCAAAAAAACCCTAAAAAGTTTTGGAAACTACATAACCAATTGCAACAAGACATGTGTCTTGAGCATTAAACATACATGATGTATGTTTTACCGATTCTGAAGACGGCATTATGATAATCGGGAAAAGGCGACAAAGAATTCCCGCCATAAAAGTTTACCACTTTCCAAATATTCAATTGAGAATATTTAAATAGTGGGAGACTATCTGTATCGGTAAAAAAAGGTATGACACGCAGACCATCAGTGAGGTGACAAGTGGCACTTTCAGTTGAGTCAATAAAAAACCAAAAAGTCACAAACGAAATATCCCTGATGTTTCATCAGAAGAGGTATCGGTCATGACAGTTCAAAAAGAAGAAATAGGCACATGATAAATCAAGACTATAAAAGTGAAAGATTTGTGAATCTGTTATAAGGAAGGGAATTCGATATTGATCTTGATTACAGGAAATCTTTAGTTATCATTATAACCGTTACAATTAAATATGATATTGGACAATCAAGATAATTAATGCCATTAACAAGCCAGAATTATGTAAGAAAACTGTTAAAATTGTACAGCTTTATGTAAGGACTCGTTCCTCATATGTAAAAGCATATGAATATATTTTAATATATGCAATCAGTCTTTTACTTTATTCAAGTGCTTAAACCGCAATTCTAGGAGAGATTAGCAACGAACATTAAGCTTTCTTTCCTTATCTATTATTTTTATAATTTTTTCTGTTCTTTGAATTACCAAAAAGGTGAAGTAATTTTGGTTACTGGTAATTTTTTTCTAATATAAACTTTGATCGAGAAATCTATTTTTGGGTTAAAGAACTTCCTCTATTTCAATTAAGATGATACATTTTACTTATCGAGAGTCAAACTATGTAAAGTTTGGCCAATATTTTAATTTTTTTATCATATTAACATCAGAAAATTATAATTTATAGTACTTTTTGTATAGCTTTTGATTATCTAAATTTTAATTTTAAAAACTAAGTTGAACTTGTCCTATTTAGCTTAAGTTTAGTCAAATTGACTTTCGATACGAAATGTATCATCAAAATTAAAATAGAGGAGGTGTATGGAAAAGTAAGATGTATGCACAATATTTGAATTATCTACCCGAATGTACAATACGAGTCCAAAAGATTAAAAAGGGAGACAAGTTTAGCTACCAACTAGTAATATTTAAGTTATTTGGATTGTATGTAATAATATTAAATTTAACATTTTCTCAGTAAATATAAATAATCGTTGGATATTAACTACATGGAAAAAGTTAACCATTTCTTTTATTTTTTATTTTCTGATACAGTTCTTATCGGTGTCATTGGACCCTAAAAATAGTCAGAAAATAAAATAATAACTCATATTTATGGCAAATAATCAAATGGTCACACAATCAATGACTCTTTGGATAAGACTTAACTCTTTTACTACTACTTGAACTCTTATTTGGTGTGTTGATATCTCTTTAAAAAATTCTTTCTTAAAATTTTAGATTCTAAAACATTATTTTTCATAATAATTATTTTTATAATAATGTAATTGAATATTATTTTTAATTCAAAATTCATTTTAGTTGGCTATCTAAAATATAAAAAGTTCTTTAGCTAGTAATCTTTTTTACTCCATTTTGATATTTGACATTAACTATATTAAGTATCTGATTTATTTGAGTTATATATAAATAACAAAAACATTTGAACCTTATGATTATAGATAATCTTCAGATATTAATTAAGAAAGACTATATGAAAAAAGACTAACATTTTCTCAATTCTCGTAGTAACAACTTTATTTTTGTACTATTCTCATAGGTGTCACTGGAACCTAAAAATAACTACAAAGTGAAATAGTAACTCATATTTATGGCAAAACACAAAGGTTGACACGATATAAACGATTCTTTAATTACGACGTGACTCTTATACTACAACTTGAACTCTTATTTGGTATGATTTTATCATTCAAAAAATATATCTATTTTGAAATGTTAATGTCTAAAACTTTATATATATTATAATAACGATTATCTTTGTAATGATGCAAGTATAGATATTATCCGTAATTTAAAATTCACTTTCTAAAAATTTAAATGATATTTTTAGCCGGATTTAGTTCAGTACTACTCCACTTTAAGTTTATCGATATCTCTAGTCCTAGAATTTGAATTTTATATATATATATAATTTATTCTTTGAATCATTAAATGTTATATTAGTTGATTATTATTATTATTATTATAAAATATTGCATATATTATATTAAAATTATCAAATAGTTTATTTTTCGACATCATACTTGGCTTAGCCTCAATGCAAACTATTCAAATTGTATTCCAATTCAAATTGGAATATCATATTAGTTTGTTAGTAATAGTGATTTTTTAAAAACGACACATAATGTAAATTAAAAATAAAATTATTCTTAGTTATCTTTATCTTATAATCTATGTATTTGAGTTGAAAAAGATATTTAAAATCGATGAGATTAACTTTAAACAAATTTATACTCAATAAAGATGAACATAAGAAGAAATTTATTGTCATCTTTTATTCTCGTTTTTAGATCTTTCTAACATTTTTTCAATATTTATTTTCTTTTATCTTATTTTTTATATCATTATTTCTTTTGTTTAAAAAAATTAATTTATTTCACTATAAAAGGATGTGTTTTAATTATAAAAAATTATCTACATATGAACATTAATTATATTTTGGTCATTGGTTTTATATTTTCTTTTGGCTTTATCTAATCAGTCTAAATAGGTGCTTACCCGACCACTTAAATTAAAAAATTAAATGATGGGTAATTTATATATAATCCATATATAATATGTATATAATCGTGTGTTGTCAGTATATCATCTGTTTATATTAGCTATAAAAAGTAAATAATAGACATGGTCTGATATTATGTAAATATTCCATAAGATTTCGGTTTTTGAGTTTATCCATGACATAACTTCTATTAAAATAATTTTAAAACCATTTACTAATGTTCAAAAAATCTTATCTTTTTATTATCTTTGAAATAAAAAAAAAGTAAAGAGATTTTTCGAAATAATTTGTTTACATTTAAAAAAAATATTTCACGTCATACCAATTTTTTCTTTATATATACTCTTTATTACACTTAAAAATCGCTGTAGAAACTATCAATTAGAAATCAATTTATCTCTTGTTTAGTTTGAAACAAAAACTTTCACATAATCTAATAATTCAAAACTAATATTATTTTTATACCCTTGCAATATTGGCTTGACTACAGCTAAATGAAGGGGTTTCAGCTTATACCATTTAATTCCTTAAATGTGCTAGATTGAAATTAATGATAGCAGTTGTATAACCAAAGTTTTGTTGTTTGCTTGATGTCCATTTATGCAAAATAATCTTCTAGAATAAAAAAGAAATAACTTGTTTTTTAATATTGACTAATTTTGTGATGTTTCTTTCTCCAGCATATATGTTTACTTCGTTATATATGTAAGTAAACTTTATTTGATTTTGTAATTTTTTTTGTTATTAGATAAACATAGACGTGTACCCTATATGGATATTATATTTGTATTTAACTAAAATAGTAAAATATAGAATAAAATTACCATATACTATTAACATTTAATAGTTTGCCACTTGGCTTAACTATAATGTCAATTATATATGATAACTTTTTTGCATATATATATATATATATATATATATATATGTGTGTGTGTGTGTGTGTGTGTGTGTGTATAAATGGAAGAAATTAATATCCTAAACCAAAATATGGAAAGTAAAATTCCGGCATATATGAAAATTAAAATCCGAAACAAGACATTCATTCAGTATTTTTTGGTATTCTTTGGTCCAATTAATTTAGATTCACCATATAATTCATTAAATAAAAAATTACTTACTTTTCAAAAATTATCCTGAGGATCAAAACGTCTAATTACTTTTAGCTTTTTACGTAACTTAAAAATGTAAGAATATTATTTATGTTCACGTGTAAAATCGTGTTAATTATATATCAAAATTATATCGACAATTAGGGTATAATTTAAGTGTGTAACTTATTTTTTTTTTCGGATAATTACATGTTAGATTTACTATTTTCTCAATAATTTGGTGAATATTATGCATCCTATACAATTCTTGTATTGTGAATTTGTGATAGTATTATTCAAACCACTTATTCAAATTCATCTTTCATGTCGAAAAAGGAAGGAAAAAAGAAAAAGACAAAGAAAATGAGAAGGTTGTAAAAATATATACTATTATAATATGTTTGTGATAAAAGGCCTTTGATGCCATAAATTGATGGCTGCGTTTTAGCTTTTTCGACGTCAAGGGTTTCGAGTCGACAGCGGTAATTCCCAATTTCTCTATAATCCGTTTATCGAATTTCAGTTTCAATTTCAGTTTCAACTTTTTATGATTTATTTCTAGAATAAAGATTCAATTTTAATAATAGATCACAAAAAGGCGATTTTTATCTCAGCTGTTCAATCGATTTCAGGTTTAATTTCTCTTCCGATTTCTAATGAAAACAATTTGTTAATTTTCCCTTTACCTCCCGATTTGCATATAATCACTGATTTTGTCGATCTTGCATATTTGTATATGTATGTAAAACTTGAAAGAAAATTATGTGTGTGCGCGCGCGCCCGTGGGTGTGTTCGTGCAAAATCTGTATCTGTGCGTGCGTGTGCGTGTGTGTGAAGGTGGCTCTGTGCAGAGGCGGAGCCAGAATTTGAAGCTTGTGGGTTCGGGATTCTTGTTCGTTTATGTTAGTGGGTTCTAAATTAACAATTTATGCATATTCAATGAATTTTTTAACACAAATACAGGTTTTAGACCAAAGTTTCTGGGTTCGACTGCCCGCAAGTGCTATGCTAGCTCCGCCCCTACTCTGTGTGTGTGTGTGTGTATTCACTGCCTTTAGATGCTGGCTCTGTTGATTGATATGTTTGATTAACCTTTTGTTGCCATTCCAAAGTACTCTTTGTCTCTAATAAATCTTCTCTTGAAAAATCTGTTGGTTTGTTTCTGTTTCACTAAGTACAATGACCAAATTTCAGCTGTAATTGCTCAGAGAGGACATCTTGACATTGCTGAACAAACTTTTTATCTAGCTTATAAATCAATTGTTTACTTTTATGCACATGCTAGGAATTTCATGTCTTGCTCCAGTTCCTAGAAGCTTCTTTTCTTAGAATGATAATAGTGTATAGGCAGCTGGCGCACACCTTTACTATTCCTCTGGGTACTTGATACCTCCCATACAAGTTTCGTGGTAATTGTCCACGAAGGCCTAACTAGATGAGAAGAAATCACTAGTTTTTTTTCTCTCCACTGGAGTTTGGTTCCCGAAAGCTTATTTCCTGGCATCTGACTTAATTAAAGGACATTCTAACAAGGCTTCAAAATGGAGTTCAACTATTTGAGGTCCTTCCATTCACTTTTTCAAATGTCTTGCTGTAGGACTTTTGAAAAGTTGAATGTTCTTCAAAGTCTCAATTAGTATAGTTTTCAACTTGCATTCAAGGAATATGGACCCAGACCCCACCTGTTGGCTGGGTATGTTGTTGTATTCAAGGAATATGGAGCAAATTATACTTACAATTATAACTCTATGCCGGACTTCTCATCTTGCTGCATTATTATGCTTTCTTCAGGGAAAACAAAAGGAAGAAACACAAGCACGGACTTGTTTTATGCGTGAAATCACTCTGGATATATAACTATTTCTTTGCAAATATAGCACTATGTTAGTTTTCTGCTGCTATCTCGGTGCAATGAGCTATAGTAACTTAAAAATTTTGTTGTTTTGATCGATCAAATGGGATTAGTTAAGATGGGATATAGAACAGCTGAGTATTCACACTTATTGTTAGTAATTTGTTTTTGACTTCTTGCTGCTGACTTGTGTTTTTGAATGCGCTTTACAGTAACTTGAGCTATGGGAAAGAGGAAGTCAAAATCAAAGCCACCTCCAAAGAAGAGGATGGACAAACTTGACACTGTTTTCAGCTGTCCTTTCTGTAGTCATGGAACCAGCGTGGAATGTCGCATGTAAGTTAATCATAAAGCAGTCTCATATCCAAAAAAAATTCTGCATAGGCATGGGATAAATTAAGCTTTTCCCTCTTCGCCTTCTTACCAGTCAATATTGCTAGATGCAGATTATAACTCCTACAATAGTCCTTTAGAAAGGTCTTGCTGAATTATGTCATCCCCTCCCCCTTCTTCCACCAGCCAAAAAATCAATAAATAAAAGTAAGGAGTGTAATAAGTTTCGGTCCAGCTTTATACATGCCGTGCCTGCTAGTTTTTACATGGAAGTGTTTAGTTGCATCTCTCGGCGTATTTAAAAAATTTCAACTCATCATGAAAAACATGCATTACTTCTCATTCTTGGTCAGCAATTAATTTAACTTGCAATTGCTTTTGGCTCATTCTTATGACAAGTTCATTTTCCCTTGTATTCAGTGATATGAAAAACTTGATTGGCGAGGCAAATTGCAGGATCTGCCAAGAGAGCTTCAGCACCACTGTCACAGGTATATCTGGACATTAGTTTTCTCGTGTATCTATTAATTTATTTACGCTTTTGTTATGTTACTTGATTAGATGATTAAAAGCACTGGGCTGAAAAATTCAACACATAACTTGTAATGTTCATGAAAGATTAGTCAGAGAAATGGGACTAGGCAACTAGCTTATTTGAGTAATCCTTATCGATATGTTCAATCAGTGGCATCAATAGGATTTTTCATAAGCGGTGTCACAATTTTAAAGTGAACAAATAAACAAAACACTACTAACAAGTAACAACATCATATATAAAAAAAAGAACACAATTTGAATCATATTAATAGAACACAACTCAAGTATATTACTACTACTTTTTTCGGTTTGTTTTTTGAAAAGTATTCAAAAATAACCTTATTGGAAATAATACTAAATACTATTTGTTCTATATAAAGTACCTAATAACCACTAAAAGTTCCTCATTTATTTTATTTGACAAATTGTTCTTAATCAATTTGATCGGCAAGAAAGAAGATGAAAGCAAAAAGAAAAAGAATAACAACTATTTATGGAAGCAGCAGCATCCTTTTCAACTAGTTTAAATAATTATTGACACTAGAGTTCACAAAAGTGACTCCGGATCAAATGGCTAGACCTTTTGTTAGCTTCTAAGAGGTCAACGGTTCAAACCCTGTCAACACAATGTAATCTGTTTTGTAAACGAGGGACAAAAATTTCGAAATAATAAATGAAGCTTCCAAGCTTCAAATCCACGGCCTCTACTGGAAAACTGAGGCGCCTGACCGAAAGAGCTACACAATTATTTGTGCCAAGTGGTGTCACATTATTTATCCGCATTTTTATTTTTGCTTTTTAATTATATATACATATTTAGTAAAATTTTGCGACCAAAGTGGTCATGTGGCACCCTTGAAGGATCGGTTTTCTGTCAGATAAACTGCAAATTGCATTCACTTGTGTTAACCCGATTTTATGTTGGCAAAAGATGTTGCCCTTCCTTCATTTATCTTAATCTTTACCGGTTTAATGTCTCATTTAAGACCTGCTCACCTGCATACACAAGTATAGCTTCCTAACAAATTAAACATTCAATTGATGTCGGAAATTACCATTTGGATGTACTGAGTTGGCTAACAAGTTTTTTTGTGTTTTTCTCCTTGCAGCACTAACAGAGCCTATTGATATGTAAGTGCACCTAACCTTGCCTTTGACTTCTTCAGTGGTGGATGTACAATGTTAGCCGTGGGTTTGGCAACCCCCACTACCTTCATCTTGAAATTATATAGAGTCGAACCATTTTAAGTAGTACATGTTATTATACTAAATTTGCACGGATTTACTGTGAATTCTAAATCCGCTTCTGTTTTTCTTTTCTCTTCTCAGATATAGTGAATGGATTGACGAGTGTGAACGAGTCAACAACTATGAGGAAGATGATGTTTCCTACAAGTTAGATCCGAATGAATGATCTGCTTCAAGAATGTGCAGACTGTTGAGTAGCCAGAAATGAATTTAAAGCTGCCTTAAGCTTGAGTTCAGTTTTGGATTCCAATAAGTAGCTCCATTTAAGAGGTTTTCTATGTCCAAATAGTTTGAAACAGAGTCAGTTGCTATCTTGTTTGTGTTTTGCTCCTGCAATTATAGCTAGTTTATATGAGACTGCCTTAATGATGTGAACCTAATGTTTAGTAGGTTTATTTCTCCTATTACATGATGCCTAGGTACATGTTAATCCCTTCATTACCCTTAGTAAGGGATGTAAATGGATACCTCTTCTGAAGTGTTCCATATATGTGTGAATAAATAATCTTTTTAAAGAAACAATAGATATATATATATATATATATATATATATATATATATATATATATATATATATATAGGTAGGTAGACTAATAACAAGAAGTCTTAGTCCAAATAGTTGTGGCAAAATAGATAAGAAAGCAGTTATCCATCCATATTATCAACTAAAAATGGTTTGGTTAATGAACATGAATAAGATTCATATTATTCACTTATTCACTTAAAATGGATAATTAATGGATTTAACTTTTGCATTTCTAAAGACTCAAATTGGGGATTTCGGAGATTAGGAATTTTCCCAAAAATGATCATATTCATATTATCTGGTGGGTAATATATTTTCTATCCGTATTGAAATATATGTCGGGTCGGATAATTTTTCCATTTTTGCATTACTTGTTTTCGACCAGCTTGTATCCAATTCGACATATATAGCCTGTTTTCCATCCCTAGTCCCAAACAAATAAAGGATGTCGATGGTACAAAAAGGAAGCATTAAAACCACCACTGCCAATCAGCCATGGATACAGCCTCACTTACAAGTCGAAATGTGATTACAAGCTGACAGTTTAACCAATGATTACAGAGTAATCTGTTTAAATCTGGGATTGTTTTGTTGCATGTTAACCATATCTAAAACTCAAAAGGTTACAGCTTTTTCTGCAGCAATATGCGCCAAGAACGTAACAACATATGTCCTTTTAGACACGAGAATTAATTATTTGTAGCTTATAGTAAGATTCCCCTATATGTTTGAACAACATGCTTAACAAATAATGAAGGGAGTGTATTGAAGGAAATTTGCTAGAAATGCTAGCATATAAAGTGTCCCGAATGAAAAAGTTCGAACTTAAAGATCAAAATTTTGCAATTATGTAGCAGTTGCGCGAAGGTAGGCTGTGGCGTAAGCCTATGTCAATGGCACAAAGTCGGTCATGACAAGCCTGTGTGGCCCGAGGTCAGCCATGGCATGGCCCGAGGTCAGCAGTGGCATGGTCAGTCGACCGTGGCATGCCTATGTATTAGAAGCTTGAATGCACTGCCAAAGTCCTATACAAGGACCAAGATTAGACCAAACTCTTATGCTGAACATGGTTAGAAAGCGAACTAAATAACCATTCAAGATAGATACGCTTAAAATCAAATACATATGGAGTAATATTAGAATTTAAAATCTAAACATCAGTGTTCTTTTCAGAAGAAAAAGAAAACGAATTGTCTTCTACTTCAGACGCCATCTTGAAATGTAGTCATCATCATCTATAGAATGGTAAACCATTCATTCACCATTTATTAAAATTCTTTTAGTTGTATGTACACCATCATCTCTTTCCTTTAATTTAAGAGTAAGAAAGTGATCTCTTTCAATTTTAGAAATCTATTTATCCAACTACGTTATGTAACCTGAAATATTATACCTATATAGTCAAAAATTTCTCTAAGGGTGTTCAAATTAAAAAGAAATAAAAATATTATGTGATAAAAGATATTTAATATATGTTATATACCTCTAAAAATCTAACATTTACATATATATACAATGTGTTTTGCTGCTCGCATCTCAACCAATCCATAAGTAGTTGCTACATCATACCAACAGTCCAACACAACACAAGAATCTGATAACTCCATTCACTAAAGCTCAAAACTAATGGAGAGAAATCACCTAACGTGTTATTGTTTCATACCAATTAAAGTTTTGTATAGGTTAAAAGGAGCTCTCTTTCCACTTGAGTGTAGGCCTACATGAACATAGTTGCTAAAAAAAAGTAAATAAGAATATGTATCTGATTGCCTGATTGGGCTTAAAATAATGTTTTACACCAAATAGAGCCTCAAACCATGCATTTAAAGTTGTCCATCCTATTAATCATACCTACAGTGTAACCATGTAAAACAGCAACAGATCTTGAAGAATATGACCATTACAAATTACCATTTACATGTGGTCACCAAGTCTGACACTATAACATCAATACATTTAGTGTCAATTTGACTCCAAAATATGTAAATGAGAAGACCAAGTAAATTGGGTTTTCATTTTCAAGCAGTAAAATGTGCTCCATAATTAGATGAGACCGCGTCTCAGATGACAATGAAATATTGACCACAAGCCCATGGAAATGGGAGGCATCCCGTTGGCCCTGACTAATTAAGTAAGCAGAAGCCGAGCAACTTGCCCACCAATATGATTTTTGAATCTAAGATGAAACTGGTGTATAATACACAGGCGAAAAGCCTCTTGTTTGAAAAGCATCGATGCATGTATCTAATTAGGTAATGAAGTAGCCATCCAAATCGTCTACAAGATAGTCATAAGGTTCACCGGTCCCATAATCAAACCCTTCACAAGTTGGAACCATTGGAATTGGAGCAGCTTGAATGTTTCCCACATTCTTCAAACTAGCAGCCTTTGCTCTGCCCTTAACAGTTCGCTTGTTGTCCAAAGGAAATTCAGCAGTAAGTCTTCCCATTTGCTTTTGCAAATCAGAAACTGATACATTGGTTACTTTCCCTTTGGGGATCTTTTTCCCATCAACAAGCTTCAGTTCCAATCTGTACAAGGCACATGCATCGTATTTGTTGATCTCATACTCGTAAAGATGCCATTCCAGATTTTTCATCGGTTGTGGATCCATGTAGTAGGATCTTTTCAGCCCTCCATATTCATTCATCATTTGCTTCCTTGACTCGTGCCAACCCCGTCCATTATAATCAGGCAATGACCTCTGCTTTCTGTTTCCACTTTCAAACGCTCTTCGAGGCTTATCAAAGAAAAGCCACTCCCTAATTGTTTCACCTTCAACAACTTTAAGATCAAAGAGCTCTGCAGAAGCATAAGCAAACAACCGATATCAGATTTTACAAGTAAAGAAAATCCGGCAATGAGAATACAGAAATGCCACAGCACTCTTACCGGGTGCATTCCAGGGGGATTTTGCCGTGGCAGCACCCTCACACTCAGGAACACCAACATCTTTTCCATGTGCTTTTGCACCAAGAGCTTGAAAAAGCAAGTTATCCTTTAAGCCGATACCCATTGGCCGAACAACTGGAGGCCTCCCGGGATAACCTTCATTAGGTGCAAGAGAAGCATGATAGTCACTGCAGTAGTCTTGAGACTTCTGACACCAGTCTGATCCCATTGCAGGTCGGGGGCAATCCCAGAGTGCACATTTCGGCCCCAGGAAAGCAGACGCTGGAGGACTAATATGAATAGGAGGCAAAGCATCCTCTAGGCAAAGATTTAAAGCATCAAATCCAGGTAAGTACTGCTGATCGTATTCTTGATGCAAATCAAAAGAATGGTAATCCAATTGGGTTGCAATGCCAAGATTGTTAATTCCCACATTGCTAACCACTAAAGGCAAGCCTTTGCATTGATCAACCAACTGGAAACCTTGCTCCTGCAGCACCTGAGTTGCATTAAAACCCTACAGCAAACAAATCGCTTAACAGGTAAGAATTAACTGATCACTTAACAGGCTTGCTAAACTAGCTGGAAAACAAAAAAATTGCAGGAAGCCTAATCTTAACTTCTTAGAAATCAGCCAAAAAAGGAGAGAAACAAGAAAAACTATCTGAAAAGAGGGTCAGGAGGCTATTTACATAAATGAAAAACATGAAGTAGAGGATAATGGTCACGAGGAAAGATCAGAAAAGACTGGACCGACAACAGCATTAAGAGAGCTTCGAGCATGATAACAGCCAAGATGGACATCTATAGAAGGGCTACAAGACCAGCACTATACTTACAAGGGAATGTCGGGGCTTAGAGGGCCCACATATCTCCAAGATGAGCATTTTAAAAAAACAAATGTTAAGATTGAAGTCCAGACATTAAAAAAAACGACAAGATCACAAAAGATCATAAGCTCTAAGTGTGACACTATGATGATTCAACATGCTTTTGGATGACAGATAGACCAAAATCATATGAAGGAATATTGTGTTAAAAGACCCACAAGCTCAGAAGCAATGCAAACTCATCTAAAAACCACAACGCAGCACAAATATAGAAGGATTCATATAGGCAATACCATCAAGTTGATATTAAGGATTAGTTATTGGTAGCAAGGTAATTAAAAGTCATCGCCTTGTTTCTTAAAGCGATGAAGTGAAGCAAAGGGTTATCACTTCATCAATGAAGCTATGCACATCAAAGAAGTATGTGTTTCAGACAACAACAACAACAACAACAACCCATTATATTCCCACAAAGTGGGGTCTGGGGAGGGTAATATGTAGTCAGGCCTTAACTCTACCCAAGAGGGCAGAGAGGCTGTTTCCCATCGACCCTCGGCGCAGGGGAAAGAAAGGCAAACAAAAACAAAAACAAAAACAGCATTAGTTACACCAGCATACATCGCATAAATAATTAACTAAACATAAGAGACATACGTACCATAAATAAACCGGCATGCAATAATAATAAAACAGTAACTACCAGAAATGACTACTATAAGAGAACGCAAACTAATTCTCTATGGGTGGCCCTACCACACCTCACCCACCCCGGGAAAGGAGTACGAAAAATCTAGAAGCCCCTACCTTACAACCCTGATACTAGACCTCCAGACTTTCCTATCAAGGGTCATGTCCTCGGAAATCCGCATCCTGGCCATGTCCTGTCTAATTACCTCTCCCCAGTATCTCTTAGGCCTCCCTCTGCCTCGCCTCACACCGACCACCGCTAGCCGCTCACAGCTCCTCACCGGGGCATCGGGCCTTCTCCTCCGCACATGCCCGAACCACCGAAGCCTCGCCTCTCGCATCTTCTCATCCACTAGGGCCACCCCCACCTTCTCCCGAATAACTTCGTTCCTAATCTTGTCTAACCTGGTGAGCCCACACATAAGCATCCTCATCTCCGCAACCTTCATCCTCTGAATATGAGATTTCTTCACCGGCCAACACTATGTCTCATACAGCATGGCAGGTCTAACCACAGCTCTATAAAACTTCCCCTTGAGTTTCTGTGGCACTTTCTTATCACACAAGACTCCTGATGCAAGCCTCCACTTCGACCACCCCGCCGCTATACGGTGAGAGACATCCCACAATGACACTTAAAGTGGTCCCAGTAAGAAGCTATCGATTCTTTAAATCTCAACTTTGAGAAGTTGATTAAGATCAATATTATAATACATTGAACGCTGAAATTAGTTATGTAAATTGCAATTTGATTATTATGGTACTAAATACATACTCCCTCCGTTCCAGTTTATGTGAACCTATTTCTTTTTTGGTCTGTTCCCAAAAGAATGACCCCTTTCTAATATTGAAAACAATTTAGCTTAAAGTTACAATTCTACCCTTAGTGAGAAGCTTTTATAACCACACAAATACTCTGGACCCCTTTTTGATTTGTTTATGACCACAAATTTCAAAAGACTTCAATTTTTTTCTTAAACTCCGTGTCCAACCAAACAGATTCACATAAATTGGAACGGAAGGAGTATAAGTTTTGATGTTTTTAAATTTCATAACTAGTGCGTTTAAGTGAGAGATTTAGAAAACCCCTAGTTTCTCAGTCTAAAAGCTGCCTTAAAAGACAAATTTTTAAGTATTATAATGGAAAGAGCCTAAATAGTGCATAATGGATATAGAGGAATCATACAGGAGAAACACAGTTGATTGATTGATATATATGGAGGAAAGGATTTCCAAATCCTAGATTAGCTGGATATATCATCACGAAGCACAATGTGGCTGTAAGTGATATCTACTGAGGTGGTGAAACTTCTTAGAGCACTATGGCACGGAAGAAAAAGCCAGCTACTGCTGGGAAAACTTTTAACATATATACTAAGAGCGATCTGGAGAAGCATCCAAGAACAAAAATTCTCTCTCCCAATCAGAAGAGTCCAGCATATGCACAAGATGAATGTAAAATGCATACGGCATACCTCTTGAAAACCAGTAACACTAACTTTTTGAGCATCAGGCTCAGGCTTAGGTGCAGCTAATGCACTGGTCGCATCATCTTCTTCCTCACCAAGTAACAGTCTATAGATGTCTGATGATGAAACAAGGCTTCCTCCCTGCAAGTCACCCATGAATGTAAAACCCGTAATTGTATATCTCTACACCACCAATACTTGAAGACAGAAGCCTACTTAACAATATTACATTTACATTAACGAATCTACCAAAAACGAAGACAGGAAACATAAGTTCACACATAGCCTACTATGCTCATAAATACTGTCTTTTCATTAACACAGTAAGACTGATTTGCAAGTCGTTATAAACCTAAACTTCCTAAAACCATGTGCTCAAGCATGCGTCAAGATATAACATCATTAAAAACATAAGCTTACATATAAGAAGACATGATGCAAAAAGAATTTCTTGGTGATGCACACACCTGTATAAGAGTAAATACAGAGAACTTCTAGTACTTTTTATTTTTGTTTTTATTTTGTAAAATGTTGCCTAAGATGAATCCAAATGAAGAGATATGGTCAGTGAGGATTTATATAGCCGATCCAACTCGTTTAGGACTGAGGCGTCGTTATTGCGGTTGTAATGTGCGTACAAAGGACAGGTACAAAAATGTAAAAACTCTTGGTGTACTCGGACATAAAAGGGCATAAGTGTTTGTTCTTGCCTGCAAAGAAGAAGCCGGGGATGGCTCATTGAGCTCAGCTTTCCATTCACGCAGCATTTGGTGGACTTGCTCTTCAAGCAACCCAACATCATAACTTCGGCTTTCCTTCCTTGCAGATTGTAGATTAGTTAACACACCTTGCAGATCATCGACACGGTTCTTTGCCCTGTCCTTGAAGAGCTGGTGAGACGCAGACTTGCACGCACCCCTCTTCGAAACCTTCCTCATCCAATCAATCAGAACAATACCCTCAACTCCTCACCTGCAAAAACCAACAAGTAAAAATACTTAGCTCTAAATATCCTATTATGTTTTCAATTTCTCTTAAAATCCATATCCAGCACAAAACCAAAGCCAAAAGTAACAAATAAGATACTGGTACAAATTTCCTGTTAGAAAACCAATACCCCTAGCGAGAAAAAAAAACACAAAACCCAAAAAGGCATAATCAAATGCACGGGCCGATGTAGGCTTTAAGATATGGGTTCGACATAACTTAGTAGCTTCGGCCCAAATCCTGTATATTATGTGTTAAGAAATTTACTAACTATGTACAAAAGTTAAATTTTACTAGCACTAGGTAGTTGTCCTAAAATCCAGAAGCACAAAGTTCAAATCCTGGATCTGCCTCCAATCAAATGCATAACTAAAATTCAAACATTAATTTCTTATAAGAACCCAGTATTTCCCACAAGCACAAAAAGGAGCCCAATTATGACTATACCTCATCACAAACAAAAATTCCAAAAAAAACCCAAAATCAGTAATGAACGAGTACCCAACTAATAAAACCTTCAAAATGAGTAAGAAAACTTGATCCTACTAAACATCCCAGAAAGCTACACGATCTCGATGTGGAAAAAACAACTTACAAACCCCTAATTTTTGGAATTAAAAAGCAATTGCAGCATCAGATTCTACTCAATTTATGAATATATAAAGCACAAAAAGCAGAATAAAAATGGAAATGGGTGTTACGGGGGGGGGGGTTGTTAATACCTGTTAGCGGTTCGTGGGTAGAGAGAAGAACCGAACGAATGTAAGTGAAGATAGAAAAAGGTATAGAGAGAGTGAGACTGCTGTCCTCTTTCTATAATTTGTTGGAATTTTGATTTGAGATTTATGTGTTAGAACTAGAAGCAGAAGACTGGTTAGTGGTTTCTATCAAATACCTAAAGAATAAAAAGCAACAATCTGGTGACAATTCATGTATACGCGGCAAACGCATGAGAGGAGGGGATATATGCTTTGCTTTTTTGAATTTCCTTTTATACCCACCACCCTCCTTTTTTTTTGTTAAAAAGTTTAAACTAGAACCAATATTTTCATTCAAGGAATTTAAAATATAAAAAAGCAAAAAACGTTTAGATTATAAGGATATTAACATCTATTTTATATATTTTATAATTTTGGCATGGTTATATCGTTTAATTTTTCTCTAGCTCTTGGATCATATCGGGTCTTGAATCTGTATCAGCTTTATATTTTGGATTTTTAGTTGAGGTAGGCATTAAATTATCCTAAGCTGAATTATGTGGTATCTTTGTCCTCGAGTGTTTCACTTGTGATTGCAACTAAATTGATATCCCGCACCGCCCGTTAATCTCCTCTTATATTTCGTATTCCCCATTATGATTGGAATTTAATCACTTGATGCAATGTTGACAAGACCACATCTATATCATGAATCCATGGTCTTCCTAAAATTATGTTATAGGTCATATCAGCATCTACCACTTGGAATATAGTGTTTTTTACGACACCTTCTACGAACGTTGCCAGCATGATTTTACCTTTCGTGACGACACTTCAATTATCGAACCCAAACAACAAGAGCCTTGGCTATGATGTGATCAGTTGCTTTCATTCTATTCACTACTCTCAGTAGTATGATATTTACTGAGCTACTGGATCAATCAAAACTTATCTAACATTAGTATCATAAACAAGTAAAGATATTATTAGTACATCGTGATGATGGATGATCAAGTCGTCCACATCTTCGTCGTCAAACATTATGTTTTCCCGTTTCAAAACTTGACTAACCCGTTTTCGGGGTAACAATGATTTTGGATATATTTTTTGCCATCGTGTACGTTACCCCATTGACTTTTTCATCCCCAATTATAATATTTACCGTCCTTTTTTGGTGACGGAATTTTGGTGGTTCTTGCGTGCTTTTCATGTAAAATTATTTCTCCTTTTTCACTAAACATATCAGTGAGGTAGCCTTCCTTCAATAGATGTTCAACTTTTTCTTGCAGGGTCCTACAATATGTTATTCGATGGTCATGATCATTGTGAAATTCTCGCTAAAATTCCTGGCTTATTTTGTTGGGATTTGATCTCATCTCTTTCGGCCATCGTACTTTGTCACTCATTACTCTCATAACAACTACTAACTCAGATGTATTGAGGCTGAAATTGTAATCTCCTATCCTGATCGAGAGTTTGGATCATATTTCTTGTTGTGTCTCGTTCCTTATTGAATCGGGATCGTCTCTTTTTATCTTGATCTTGAATCAAACCGTACTTGTTCTTGTTTTGATCAAGAATATCATCCCACGGGTCCCATATAAGGCTTGTACCCATTCTTACCAGACCTCGTTTCTATCTATGAATGTCTAGATTCGAACCTTTCCTATACCTTTGGCTGAGATACCGTATCTTTTTTTATTTGTAACTTTGTGCTATACATGTTGCATACGTCATTCTAGGTGGTTGAAGTGAACTCATGCAGACTTTCTTTCAATTTCCTTGTGGCTTCTGAACTTTTCTCATTTAGAATACTTGTAAATGTCATAGCTGCCTAGTTGTCAGGTACTCGCGGTAGCATTATCCTCTCCCGCTAGAATTTATCTACAAATTTCCTTAGCAATTTCATACTTTCTTGCTTCACTTTGAAGATATCTTTCATTCTTTTTTTCTACTTTTTGGGCTCCTGAATATGCTTTTATAAATAAATATGTAAGCTCAGCAAAATAGTCAATAAAAAATTTAGGTCAGAGTGAATGCCAAATTTTTCTGTTTCTTCTTTTTCAATTATCAAATACGGTACCTTCTGTAATCAATCTCGTGAATATTTTAGTCGCACCTCATTATTCTTTTTTATTTATCCGATACAATTACTATTTGTCAGCATATCGTTAATTCGCGTGTCATGCTCATTTTTCCACCAAATATATTATATTCTTTGAAAGGTTATTATAAGAGAACAAGTTGTAGCTCACAACATAGTATTAATTTCATATAATGAGCATTACTTGATCACAACTTAAATGCACGTAACACAAAAACAAAATTAAACCACAGAAAATTAATAAATTTAACTAGAAAATCTTACGTATGATTTGCGTTTAAACTATTTCTTTTTTATTTGGGGATGGGACTAGGAATTATATGAAGGCGTTATAAATAAATTTTATCTTAATTTGGTTAATAGATATAAGGATAATGCTACAAATGTATTAATGCTCTATTTTCTTTGAATGATACCATAATATGCCTTTCATATAAGGAACAATAGAACTTTTGGTCACTCAATTATTTGTAAAATTCTGATTTCAGCCCTTGTAATGTATGGTAAAACACATATAACCTTCAATATACTGCAAGGTGCACTTTTGATCCATATATTTGTAAATATTCACACATTTAATGAATTATGTACTGTAGAACTGTTCAACTGCTCATGTTTATATAAAATTTGTATTGGCACTCTATATTTTGATGATAATTAGTTCTAAAAATAGTCTGATTTTTCCTATATAAAGGGAAACATAAGAATAGTTAGGTGTTTGGATTGACTTTTAAGCTGGTCAAATCAGCTTTTAAGCTCTTTTTAAGTGTTTGACTAAGTTAAAAAGTGCTTAAAATAAGTTAAAAACAACTTAAAACAAGTCAAAAGCAATTAGCTAGGCAATCCTAACTTATTATTTTTGGCTTGAAAGCTATTTCGGCTGAAAATCCACTTTTTAAGGCAATCCAAATAGACTCTAAATGATGGCAGGCAAAGGGACAGACCTAGGTTTTTTTTTTTTTTTGGGGGGGTGGGGTTGTGGGGGGTTGTAGCTGGAATATAGTTATATTGACTAGGGGTAAGGACAAAATTAGAATCTTGTTCCCAATATGAAAGTTGAGGTCTACAATCTCATGGTGCAATTCTTACTCCTGTTATTGGAATGTCAATTTCTTTCTTAATGCAGATGACAATCTCTCTTCAAAAGGAAAAAAAAAAAAAAAAAAATATATATATATATATATATATATATATATATATATATATATATATATATATATATATACATATACACGTATTCCTCCCCTTAATTTACCACTTAACTATCGTGAATTGATATAATTTCCTGTAAATACCGAGTTTGATTAAGTTTTTCTTATCGTTCTCCCGGATCCCAGACCCCACTATATGAGCTTATACTGGGTATGTTGTAGTTTGTCCTGGATGTAAAAAAAAAAATAAAAAAAATAAAAAAAAAGAAGAAGAAGAAGAAGGCGTCTATCAGTCAAATTATTAAAATGTCTATTGCCAAGATGGATAGATTCCTTGACACAACCTTATTATAAGAGAATAACTTTTGCAAGTTGTTTCAAATTGGATTTTGAAATTTGCGCGGTGCACAAAGTATTCTGTATTCCCACATGTCTTCCCACATGGTCTGGGAAGGGCCGCATGTATAGGTGTGTGATGCAGACAGCCTACCCTAATGCAAGCATTAATGGTTGCTTCCACGGTTCGAACCCGTAACTTAATTTCACATGGTGACAACTTTACCGTTGCTTGATGCTTCCACGATTCGAACCCGTAACATATATGTCACATGATGACACCGTTGCTCCAAGGCTCCCCTTCCGCGTTCTTGAAGGGCTGCAATATTACTAAATCAAAGAACATTGATTCCCATGACACTTCTCATCAAGAACCAAAGTGCTGAATATGACTCTTTTTTAATGATGTGGAACTAAGAGATTGGTCCTTTTTGTCACCCAAACTAGAATATGAAGCCTTTATATGAGCAGCATCCAGATCCATCAGCTGAAAGGCCTTTTTGTGGGTGAATAAATTAAAGAGAAAGAACAAGGCAAGGAAAGCATAAAGGGTACACTCCATTATCATTTTCAAGATTCCCTATAGTCAATTCTTGATGCTGCCCTTTGGTACTGAACTGACAAAAGGATCAATACTGATATTTGCAATCTATAATAATTTTTGCAGATAAGGAGCATCTGAACATACACTAGCATCAACATCAGATGCTGGTTGAAGCGATCACTCCGAATCTATAGTGAAACCAGAAATTTTCTCAAGGACATTTCAAACTTGAAAGAAGTAAAAAAAAATCCCGACAAAGGGTGTACAATATATGTTATGTACCTCTAAAACCTGATATTTTACCTATATACGCGGTGTAATTTTTAGACAAAGAATGGTCAATGACTATCTTACCAAAGTGTAGCTTCGCCCCTGCTCCGAATTCCCCATAATTCAAAGTTTTCATTCTATAAACATGGCACGAAACAAAGGTTGCACAGCAAAATTTAGGCTACTTTCACCAAATTTAACATGGAGGGGAACAAATGAAGCTCTAAAATGGTTGCCCTTCAACCTCTAATATTCTTAACAACAATGGCTAGTTCAAGATTCAACTTTATTTACAGTGAGTAGGCAAAAAGCTTAGACCGCGCTTTCCTTGAAATAGTCAAATAGGACTTTGATCTAAAGAATGAAAGGGGACAATATGATTCCTAATGTTAGCCAAAACTGAGCAAACAGATCATGCTGGTGTTGCTATCTTGCCTTCTTTAACATGAGGATGTCTGAGACTGAACATACCAGCAAGTCCCTTTTCCCTTGCTAGCTGTTCTAGTTCTTGAATTTTGCTTTTGAGGCCCTCCATCTCCTTTTCCAATGCTTCATCTTGTTGCCTCAATTTCTGAAATACACACGTTTGAACTGAGATATAACTTGAACACATATATCTTGGATAAATGGTTTGCATGTTCTTACACGAAATAAGAAACTTTTTGAATTTCTGTTTAGGTAGAACATAAAATGAACATAGTTCTATTGAATACCACCCCTCTTAAATTTGCAGAGATAAATCAACAGACTAATGCACGTTGTCGTCATCCAAGGCAATCAGATTTAGATAGAATTTGAAACACAAAAAAGGAGAGATGACAAAGTACATATTTTGGATAATAGATAAAGCATACTATAGAGTATGCCAAGACGAGAATAAGAAGAATATGAGAGGACTACCTCCATTTCTTGCCTACGAAGTTCCTCCTTCTTAGCCTCTGACCGAGCACTTCTCTGCACCTCAAATGCAAGAGCAGCAACTGCGACCTGTTCACCAAATTGCAAAAGTTGCACAAAGATTAGAAGATGCACTAGAAGTAGATGGAAGGCAGGTCACATTTCAAGGGTTAAAGTTGGCTACAAGTCTCAAGAGATGGAAGACATAGAAATGATGCCCTTAGAGATTGGTCATGTGTGTGGTTGATGCCCTGAACAGAAATAGACAAAGAAAATGCAACCTCCTAGTCATAAGGTGGTAACTATTACCCTTGTGCCAAATCTTACTGTGCCAGCAAGTACAAGACATCACAATTGTCAGGACTTGCGGCTTATTCTTTTCAAGAACTTAATGCGGTCATTGAACAAACATTTTTTGAGTAAGTAAGTAGATAAATCCGATCATTCATTAAAATGTTAGTACTTCAAAAAACACCCAAAACCATCCTAAAAACTTCCCAGGCCTTCTCTTATCTTCCTCCACTGACATATATTTGGCTACTGCACTATCAGATTGTCAAATGTCTATTGCATATGCTATTTTGGAATTAAAGGAGTTCTCTGTCAAAGGGCCTTTCAATAGCTTTATCCATAAGAAAATAAATGTTGCAAGAACTCAATGTAGAGAATCCAAATATTGTCAAATGCATGAAATAGCAGAGGCAACTCTGACCTTCAAACCCGTATTGCCATCACAGGTTGCTGAGACTTTAATTTCTTCGAAGCAAATTAGCCAAAGCAATAATTCTATAATTATCAAGACTCACATATTGTGCACATGCACGAAGCTTGCTATGTATATTGAGATAAGAGAATTCCTAAACAAGGTGGTACTTGTCTCTTGGCTCTTTGTGCCTTATTTACTAGCAGTGGCTTTCTGGTAGAATCAACACTAGTGAAGTTGTACAGAGAATATTTAGAAGTCATGTTGGTCTAGGCAAGTCACACACATCAATGGAAGACAAGTGCTATAAGTGTATTATGTGTCAGCGGACTTCTACAGAGAAGGATTTGGTGATTGTATTGGACTAGGCTATTCTCGTACTTATGGAAGATAAATGTTAATGATCATGGACTTTGAGACTTAAGTGGACTATTAAAAAAAATTCAAATGAATGGTAGTCTGGAAACCATGGATCAAGTTTTACATGCTTAAAATTTGTATCATTCGATGGTTGGCAAAGCTTGTCTGCGCTCTCACAACAATTAACACGTGTAATAGATAAGAATAGCTAACTTTGCAAATATTATTGCAAAAATCGAGTGGGAAAATAACAATACCGAGAAAACAAAAAATTCCCCCAGAAGATCAACAGCTGCTTGAACCGCTTTCTCTTCATTCAAAGGTCGTATTCCAACATCAGTTGCATGGCCATAAAGCCGTCTTTGCATGGTTGTTGTCATTCGGTGATTCGCCTGGTTTCAGCAATGGATGTAATGAAAAAAATTATCTATATTAGGAGAAACTCTTAACAAGTCAAAGTAAAAGCAGAAGTGGAGAATAACTTTCTGAAAGAGTGAAGGCTACTAGAGTATTCACATCTGAACAAGATATGGGCATATGCATTGAACATATCTAGAAAATATTCAGAGAGTGATGCAAGAGTGCATGTAAACAATTGCAGACAAACTCATGAACAATAATACAAGCCAGAATTAACCACAAATATGAGACTTATTCAGTAAAATCATCTAAGACATAAGAGTCCCTTAATGGAGATACCGCTAGCACCTTTGGACACACAATAGTCTTCAAAAATGACCATGACACTTGTGATTAGTCACAGTTTGTTATTAATATGTTAATACAATCTTGTCAATGTCTAGATCACATTTTGGTTTTACAACTTAATCCATATAAAATTTATAGCAGTCAATTGTAAGTATGTTATAAGAGGCGGGTAGTCTTTCTAACAGAGCAATCATGCCCTTGCACAACAATAAGATTTGCACTCTTGCAGCGACTTATTGCAATTTTATGTCTCTATACTACCACCACTTGAGCAGAGACTTGCCAGCATTTGAAAATCAGCACATCTCTGTTCATGTCAATTTGAGACCATTTCTCAATGTACGGCTCCAGCAAAGAGCAGCCACCCAGCTTTAGGAAATGGACACACTTTCTAAACTAGCACTTGTATCCAGTATTTGTACTATCAAATTAAAAAACGAGGAACTTTATACCCTCTCCAAAAATCCCTTCATTATGCAACTCAACTCATAGCTACACAGAGAGGTTATGATGACGGAACAAAAATACCTCTTGGTTGACCTGTGCAAAAAAAACCTTCCAAGTATTGATACATTGAGCCCTCTAAAACAATCCAATCTTTTTTTTTTGCGCAACTCGAGTATTCCACCTAGTTACCTGCTATCTCCTACCAACACAGGAAATAAAATGATCCAACCATTTGGCAAAGCCAAATGTGGATCACAACCAACAAAAGGTGGTAAAATCCCCCAACAATTCTTCCACAAATAATTGAATGTCACATAGGAACAAAACTAGAATCGATAAGTTCTCACCAATTTAACAGAAGATTCCATAATTCTGTGACATTTTTTTTTATTTCCCACCCGATGTCTGGTACCTGCTTTGGAGGCAGACTACTCCAGATTCGTGGTAGGAAGTACAATTTGGCGATAAAGCACTCCTAACCAAAAGTGACCCTTTTCTCATGGCTCGCAATCATCGACTCAACTCCTCCTATTTGAGTGTCGCAAACCACAATTGACCCAAGACTGGCCAAAGAACATTATGGGTTCGACTTCGTGATTTTACCATCTGCCCATTTAATTTAATTAGGTTTGAAATTTTATTATTTGCTTATTTAGTGCATTTTTAATATTTCAAGCTATTGGGTTCGGATGAACCTGATACAAACTAAGGAGAAACACATCCCAAAAGCTAGCTATTGAGGAGCGAGAGCTATATAAACCCCACATTGAACACATTGTAATACCGATATGGCACTCTGAGTCTCATACCTTGCAATGTACCATAACAGAACCCACCCTAAGAACAAGGATTGTGATAGGTTACTTTTAAAATGGTTAAATGATGATTGAATCCAAAAAATTCATATAATCAGACATCAACTAGTTTGAAATTCACATGATTCATCCAGTCATCAACAAAACAAAAATACAGTAACACAAACAACAAAGATAAACAAAACTGGAATCATAACAGGAAAGAAAAATAAAACATTTATAGTAATATAATTGAAGGGTTTATAAGATATTGGGATTATTAATACCTGGGCAATGCTGATGATCAAATGACGGAACTTGGGGTGCAAGCCAGCTTCTTTCTTGAGCCTAGCCGCAATGGGTTTGCTTAAAGTCTTTAAAGCAAGTGTCCCTAACTTCATTAATGGGAGAACCATCACTTTCGGTTTTTGAGTTCTCTGCTTTGTTACTGTCCCACTAATTGCTTGATTTGGGTATTTTAATGACATCAATTAAAAGGTAAAGACTATCATTTCGAAGAAATTTTTTGTATTTATATCTTGATTATTTGTTTGTTGAGAACTAAGATATTGACCAAGAAGCGGAAGGTTCATTTTCTTGATGAATAAGCTAAATGCTTGGAACCTTTTTTCTTTTTTCACCAACTTGTGCGGAAGGTTAGTTGTGGAAATTCCAAAATGGCAGTTAGGAGGAAATGCATTAATATTAGGGTCGAATTATTCAATACACTATGTTTGGTCGAACCGAAAAAATTAGTTTATTTTGAAGAAAAAAATAAAAAATACTTTTGGTCAAACTTTTAAAAAATTATTTCTAAGTATATTTTTCTCGTAAGTGATTTTCAAAAAAGTACTTTTAGAGATACTATTTTTTCTGCTTCTACTCGGAAGTATTTTTTCCCTCTGAAAATTTGGCCAAACACTTTAACTTAGAAAAATAAAACTTTTGCTTTGAAGCAAAAAAAATTCTTTTGGCTTGAAGAAGCTTGGCCAAACAAGCTCTAATACTCGTTTCGATTTAATTTAAGTGAATGTATTTAACTGTTAAAATTTAAGAAATAAAAGAAAATTTTAAATTTTTTGATCTAAAATAAATCACCGAAATTTGTCTGACTAAAATCATCCCATTAAAAGGTAAAAGGAGAAATTTAAAATTGAATTGTACAATTCTTTTTTGAACTTACTAAAAAAAGTGTCAATTAAATTAGTATAAATAAAATAATATTGTTAGTTCCTTGGTTATTGGTTGATTGATTTTAGTCCTTGTGATATCTCATTAAGCATATTAAAGCATATTAAACCTTTAATTAATTAAAATGTGTACTTTTGGTCCTTTTACTTGTCAATATTCATTTATTTATCATAATTAATAGGGAAATTTTCATATTAAAACAACTAGGCATCCTCCTTTTCAACTTTATAGCTCATATTTCAATTTATAATTGAGTAGCCCAACATTTAGAGGCCCATATCCGAAAAAAGTACATTATTTCCGTTTTTTGGGAGTGAGAAGCGGGATTTTCTATGATTCTTTCCAATCTTCTTCCCCAAGTACTTCAAAAACGAGATCTTCCGATCAATGCAGCTCCAAAAATTCTAGAATTTCTTCTTCATCTCAAATTAACAGCAAATCAAACACGAAAAGTGAAATTTTTTTTTCTGCAAATCAACGCAATTTTCTTTTTCGCTGTAATTTTGATTTCAATTTTTTGTTCGATGGAGATTTTTCCAGTTTACATTCTTCATAGTGGTGAATGGGAAGAAAATAAGTTTATCAATTTCGTCAGCGATTGTGTAATAATCGAGTCGACATTCAGCTACAACAATTTAGTTGCAGCTATTTCGGAACAGATTAGGATCGATATTGAGTTAGATACAATAGAGATTAACTTTATCCCAAATGTTAGTTTGCCACCGATCCTGATTTACAACTATACATGTGTTAAGGTGTATATCGAATTAAAGAAGAAAAACTTGAATTTCACTTAATATCCCTTGTTTGTGACAGTGAAAGAGATTAATGATAATTGTTTCATTGCTACAAGTTCTAGTTGTGTAATTGCTATAAGTTTCAGCTGTTTGGTTATTACAAGTTCGAATTCTAGAGATGTATCCACAATTGATAGTACTGAGATTATTGATATCGAATTTATTAAAAATACGAAATTTAGTAAAAATACGGGAATAATAGATGATACATTGAACGAATTTGTTGAGGAAGATCAAGTTTATAAGGATAAAGAGATAGTCGTCGGTGTGATGGAGAACTTGGTTGTACGTGAGAGGTTCCAATTCAATGTGAAGAGACCAAACGCAACAAAATATGTAAATAATGATATATTTTGTTCCATATATATGTATAAAGTAGTATATATTTGAATATAGGTATTAGAATTAGTATATATGTAGTTATGTTTTTGTATACAAGTGCATTTAGAAGTTGAATGATCTTTAATCCTAGGTATCGCCTTATGTGTATGGATGACAATTGTGCTTGGAGTTTCAAATCTTCTGTCGTTTTCTGTCACGATCCCAAACCCGGTCGTGATGGCGCCCAACACACTGCTAGGCCAGCCCGACCAATCAACAGAACTCACGGAGCTATAAGCTCACTTTTAACCATTTTAGACATAAGCAAAGATAGAACAACAGTAATGGAATAACCAAGTACGGGGATCACGTCCCAAAACCAACAAAAAGACTCCCCAAAGACTAGGGGTCACTGTGAGCACGTGATTTTTGCACCGGGCAAATAATTCCAAAATCAAAATAAATATGTTTTTGAGTGCAATTACTTGTTTTGTTTGAAATTAGCTATACTTTATGTGTTTGAATAAATAGAAATTAGAAAAAATCAAAAAAAATTAGGCTAGGTAATTATTTTGTTTTAATTAATTAATTTAAAGAAGAAAATTAGCAAAAAAAAAAATAGTTCTCAATAGCGGAAATTAGAGAAAAATAGTAGAAAACTGCAAAAAATATTAGGTAATTAGAATAAATAGGAGATTAAGTTTTTATAATATTCCATAAAAAGAAAAAAATAATAATTAAAATCAGAAAAAATACAAAATATAGGTGGTATAATATGGTTGGGCTGATTTGGATTGAATTGAACAGGCCCAAGAAGTGGCCCGTCTGATTCATATAAAGGATCAATCTCAGTCATCCGTCTTGTTTAATCCAATGGCTGAGATAAAAGGACGGATTAATTAATTAGTCAATTAAATAAGGATTGATCCCAGCCGTCCATTGGAAATGATCTGACGGAAGGAGCCGTTGTTCTTATTTGAAACAATGCGGCGTCGTTTAGTTGTGACAAAGCTCGACCGTTGATCATCACTGATCTAACGGTTGAGATCACCTTAGGTTGTCCGAGTATATAAGGTTTGTGTCTCGTTTGAGACAAGCCATTACATACACTCGTGAACCTAGCCGCCCTCGAAGCCTCTTCTTCTCCCCTCTTCGTCTTCAGTCTCCAACAAGAAACCCTAGCCGTCCATGGCGGCCACCACTCTCCACGGTGGTCGCCGGCTACACCCCACACCCCAGAACCTTCATCTTCATCTTCTTCACCTCAAATAACGCCAGAAACCCTAAAACAAACCATTTTCTCTAAACTCCGGTCACCGGAATCTTCGCCGGTGATCACTAAACAACGAGAACCGTCCCCAAACCTACGCCAATCGCTTCCTCTTCACCTGATCTATCCAACCGTACCACCCATACCCCTCGAATATCCCTTGAACTCTTCGAATATCCAAAATAAGGTCGCCGGAAACCCAACTCCGGCGACTCCAAAACTTGAACCGCCCAAAGACCTTATCTTTTACCTTCTCAAACGTCCCTCTGCAACTTGAAACTCATAAAGGCTTCGTCTTGAAGTCCAAATAAGAAAAGCCAGAAACAAAAATGAATAAAAGAAATAAGAAAAAGGGAAAATGAAACGGAAAAAAAAAAGGGAATAAAAGGGTCTGAGAGAGAGTTCGAGAGAGAATGAGTAAAAGTGAAAGAAGAAGGGAATCTCAGGGGACCGGCCCTGCAAGCTAAGTCCCTTTCCTTCTCTTTATGCTTGTTTTCTTTCGTTTGACTCATGTTTTTCTGTTTTATATCTTTTTGTCTTGATGTTTTTTTGTTTTGTTTATTTCTCTGTTTTAAAGATCTCGATGTCCCATGTGTTTCTTCATCTTTTGTGGGTATTAGGGTTCTTCATCCTGTTGATTTTAGATATTTCTTTTATTATTCTGCATGTTTAAGTTCTTGTACTGGTTTAATTATTTGACTCTCATCCTTTGCCATCTTTGTTTAGGTTGTCTTTTGTTTATCATGACTGCTCTTCTTGTTGTTTCTTTGCATGTCTAGTTTTAGTGTTTGTGTTCTTTCATTAAGATTGTTTCATGGTTTACTTCTCTGTTCTCAAAGGTGCTTCCTCTTCTTCTTCACCCTTTGTCTATAGTTAAGGTTTTCCTTTAAAGATGATTTATATCACCTCTTGTGTTCTTTCATTTGCATTTTAGTGGTGGCTTGTCTTTTTGTTACTAAGTATGACGGACTTTAGAATTGCTCTTCACTCCTTCTTCATGTCCTTTCCTCTTCTTCATCTTCATCTTATCCATCACACGCTTATGTTAGATTAGAGTTAGTATTTGAAAAGTTTTAGATTTAGTAATTTCTGGCTATTATCATTCCTGTTTTACTATGTTATAACCAAGTCATAGTAGTTTAATTGTTCTGATTGCTCTGTGGGATTCACCCCTAATGTGTCTATGCCAAATGAGCTTTGAGTATGCTTTAAGTCTTTCAGTAAGTCATTCAACATAAAATGTTTTCCAACTAAGCCTGTTCAATGTTTAATTGGCACTTTGTCATTGAGAATTAAGTTTGTAAAATCTGATTGATTGAGATTCAACAATACTCAACCTTTCCTCTGAGTTTTGATTAGTTAGTGGACAAATTTGATTTCATTTGGCCATGTATGCAATTATCTGTTGAAATAGGCTATGTTTGCAATGGTTCTGTGATAATGAATACTGTTAATACCTTCATGCTAGGGTGAATTGGTTATAGCTGTTAGAACTAGACTCCTAGAAATGACTAATTTTTAAATAGGTTATTAACTGAAAATCACAAAAATAGGCTACAAGTTGAATAAGTGACCAAGAGGGGTCAATTTTGCAATTGATCCACTCTGTTAGGTCCCTCACACCGGCCAACACTTGAAGGTGGCTAGTTGTGTAATAACTGGCTAAGTCTGCAAATGCACACTTGCCCAGGCTCTATTTTGAGCCCTGAACTTTAGGTGGCTAAGTCTGCAAAGACTTTAGTCCAGCCTATGTTCAGTAATTGGGCTTCAATTGCCCAGACTAAGTCTCAACTTGAGATTGGCCATTAGTTTAATAGTCTGATTGCTTTAATTAAGCAGGCTAGTCCTGCAATTAAGTTTAATTGACCTGAAAATCACAAAAATAGGCTTTAAGTTTAATAATTGGCCTAAGAGTGGCCAACCTTGCAAAAGGTTGACCAATTCTATAAGGCCCTAACACACAGCCCACCTTAAAAGAGGGCTAGTTGTGCAAAGTGGCTATGTCTGCAAATGCAGACTTGCCCAGGCTCTCTTTTGAGCCCTGAACACTAAAGTGGCCAAGCCTGCAAAGGCTTTGGGCCCAACTGTTCAACAATTGGGTTTAATTACCCAAGCCAAGTCTCAACTTGAGACTTGCTAGTTTTTTAAATAGTTAAATTCAATAATAAAGCAAGCTAGTCCTCCAATTAGTTTAAAATTGAAGTAATGTGGTCTTAACTAATTGGAATTAAGCTAAATAGGCTAAAATTGAAATAGTTCTCAATAGTAGACCTGGCCAGCCCTTAAATACCAATGCAAGGGCTGGCTATTAGTTAAATAAGTCCCAAAGAAGCTGAAACTTGACCTAGGCGGGTCAGGTAAATCAGCTATGTCTTTGAGGGCATATAGGGAACTTGAAATAGTATTCTGGTAAATAATTTAGAACATAAGAGGGTAAGGGAGTCATTTGTACCCCTGATTTCTGCAATTTTGCAGAGATTTAAGGGTATAATGGTCTCCCTAAAATGGGATATCTGTAAAAATCTCAAACCCTTAGGGCTACATTTGGTAAAAACCCACAAAAAGGAATCTTTAGAACCTTCCAGCACATGCTGGAAGGGTTTCTGCTAACTGAATTGGGGGTTTAAGTGTATATTTCATAAATTTTAGAGGGGGAGAAGTGGGATTAATCCCATAACTTTCTCCCCAAGTTTCAGCCCTTGGCCTAGCTATACATACACCTTAAAAAGGGGCTGAAAGGGGGTTCGAAATTTTGGGCAATCTGATATACATCTAGGCTGGTTTTTACAAAAGCTTCAGAGATAAAAATAGTAATATAACAGTAGGATTTCTGGGATTTCTTTTGAGTTAGAATCTATCAATTGCTTCTGGTTTTGGGTTCTCTGCTCGATCATCTGCCTGGGTTTCTACTTGTTTGCTTGTTGATGGGTTCTCTGTTATTGTTGCTTGTGGTTTTGCCTTGTGGATCTTCAATCACTGTTGCATTGCTGTTTGGATCTATTGCTGTTACTTATCTGCCTAATCCCTTAGACTCATCGGCTTCCTTTTGCTGATCCAGGTACCTTTCTTCATTTGAAGCTGTAATGACAAGTTTATTGAGATAGAAATGAAGACATTGATCCTGATTATATGTTGTTATTGTAATTCATAGTCTAATATTGTTAATAGATTTAGTATAGCATGTAACGGAGTGAAAACAGAAACAAAGGCATTGTAATAGCAGTTGTATAGTAGTATTATAACCATAGTCATAAATCACCTAGCTTAAATAGGTTAAAAAAACTTTAAAACACAGGTTAGTTAATAATAGTTTCAAAACCAGAAATCACTCATTCACAGTAGATTCATAAGTCTTAATCACATATCAGACGTCATTTAAACATATATAACTTTAAAAATAGAGAATGCTAGATCAAATAGTGCTCCAATCATGATTTAAGCTAATAATCTGATAACAATGAAATCAGTAGCATTATATATTAGTCTCTGAGTTATCCATTTACGAGTATCGATATATTTTAACTAGAATCCTGTTTGTAGTGTAAAAATGCTTAGTATATAATGGAATTGGTAATATAATTACACGTGAGTAGTTAATCAGTTAGTTAGATCCATAGTTAATTAGTTTAATCATTCTTTAAGTTTATATATATAATCATATCGCCTTCTCAGAATAGGTATTAACCTCAAACACTAGTGCAAGAAGAAGCAGTCTGTTAGTTTTGGTTTATGGCAATAAATAGTTAATTTATAGTTGATGTCTGATGAATTGATGTATTGATTTCCTTTACTGAATAAATAAAAATGCCCTTTGTTTCAAATGTATATCTCTGTTCTTCTACTTCAACCATTGCAATTGTTATTTAGTTTAAGCCTAGTGTATATTATGGGCCTAAATCGCTATATGAAGTTAACGAGGCCAGCGAGCAGAAATACGAAAATGACCTGGGTCTCGAATACCCGGGCAGTCCAAACGTGTGTTCAATGAAGAGAAGACCAGGCCCTTTGAATAACAGAAACCCGATGGGCTTGGAATACTTGGTAAAAACGATTAAGGAAAAAACAATTAGAAAAATATAGTATATATTCCTTAGGATTGAACTTTAAAATTGATTTGGGATGAGCCTTGCCCGACTTTAAACAAGCGGGGCCCCCATTTAGTAATGGTTTAACATAATTAGACTCGGGAAGACTACTAGCTAATTCCATAGTCTTACCCAAAACAATTAAAAGCCGATAGACTATTTTAGGACACGATCTTAATATACTTTCCATTGAATGAGTGTGCACTTGGTGCGACTCAAATCCAAATCTCGGCAAAGCTGAAATACACCGAAAGTCATAAGCGTACTGGTTGCGGTATGACTCGAGGCGTGTTTTCGCAATGCCGCAAATTCCTTAAAAATAATACTTAACGTAAAAAGCACTATATGTTGTTAAAATCTGTAATTGAGTCAAACAAGAGTCGAGAACAACATTTGAGCAACCGTGCTAAAACTACGGAACCCGGGAATGTCTAACACCTTCTCCCGGGTTAACAGAGTTCCTTATCCGGGATCTTTGCTTCAAAGACATTTTTAAGAGTCAAATTCCTCGGATTCGAGATTAACCGGTGACTTGGGACACCATTATCTTTCTCAAGTGGCGACTCTGATTAATCTCAAATAAAATCCCGAACCGATTGTCCTTTAATTGGAAAAACTCCTTCCCTTACGTTATTTTATCCGTTTCGGGTATCTGAGCGTCCGGGTATACCCTACGAGCATATTTATATGCTTATTTTCCTAAAAGTGGGGTAGTAAAAAGGGAGGTGTGACAGTCACGAGTCATGAGCCTCTACAGAGTATACAAAGTGTAATAGTGTCTACAACAGAGCTCAAGTGCGGAAATAGATATCAACATGAATAAAAGTAAGCTGGAAAGAGAGTCAGGTCCTGCGGACGCGGCAGCTACCTTGACTATCCAGAAAAGTAACTCCGAGCAGCTACTGGGTAAGGGCTGCTGTGACGTACCTGGATCTGCACACAAGGTGCAGGAAGTAAAGTGAGTACTTCCAGACTCAATGGTGATAAGCAGGGGTAAGACAACGAATGTAAGAAATCACAATATAGCACTAAGTAAAGCTATAATCAAAATACCCTGCAACAGTATCAACATGGCAGTATCTGTACCAACAATACCAGCAAAACAATATAACAGCTAACAGGTGTAGCTAAATGCAATCCAATGCATGAATATGACCACTACGGCGCGTAGCCCGATCCATTTGGGTACCCGTGCTCACTGTTGGGGTTCAGACTCCGGAGGGGCTCCTACATCCCAAGCACAATATCATGATACGCTGCGGTGCGCAGCCCGATCCACTACCAGTCGCCTAATATGCAATGCAGCCTCACATGCTCAAAAGTAGTATTTGAAAACTCTTTTATCAGTGTTCAGAAGAAAACAATATATTAGAAATTCCAGAGTTTGGAAAAAACCATTATGACAGTAATAGCTCAGGACTGGTAGTAAAATAGCATGTCAATATCACAGAAACAATAATAACGATCCTCGTAGGATCCCAGTAACTGGCTCACAGCCCAATAATGTACACAACCATCCGAGAAGGAGGTTCACCGGCTCAATAGTAGCCAAAAACACAATATAGTAATAACAGGTCGGACTAAGCCATAGTCCCCAATCACATTCGACCCCGCACTCACATGAGAGTACGTGTCTCGCCTCAATACAGCATCACAAAGTGGTATACCGGGGTTTCAAACCCGCTGGTCATCGCCCACACCCATTACTCACCTCGACTCGGCTCGAGGACTAGTCCGCGATGCCCTTGCCATGAGAATCGATGTCCACAGGTGTAGAATCTGATCAAATGTGATAGAAATACATCAAAATAGGCCAATGATATGTTACCCAATGAAAACAATTCAAATTACACCAAATACTACAAAGTTGCCAAAACCCGACTTTTGGTACACTTCCCGAAAATTTACGAAAGTCACATATTCGGAATCCTTATCTCAACACGAGTCCATGCATATAATATTTACCAAAATCGGACTCCATTTGCCCATTCAAATCATTGATTTTCCATAACCCAGGTCTAGGGTGAAAACCTCCATTAATACACCCCTAATTCTTCCAATTCCGGGTAAAAACACCATAATTTAGCAAGGAAATGACAAAATTTAGGTCCATGAATGATTACCTAAAGAATTCCTTTGATTTCTCTGAAACTCGCCCTTAATCGCCTCTTAGAAGATGCCTTAGCGTGTTAAAACCTTTCTGAAATATTTAACCTTCTGATTTCTAAATACTGATGCGATTTCCGCTTCTGCGGACATAGACACGCACCCGCGAGTCTGCACCTGCGACAAAATGGTCGCTTTTGCGGTCCAACACTAAACCGCCCAAGTTCGCACCTACGATCCAGGAACCCTTCCGCACCTGCGATTTCTCTCCCAGCCGCATGTCTTCGCTTCTGCGGCCTCTGGTTCGCAGAAGCGAGCCCGCTCCTGCGCTGCCCCATCCGCTTCGGTGGAACTACCTGTCCAAGCCCATTTTCGCTTTTGCGAGCTAGAATACGCACATGCGGTTCCGTTTCTGCGGTTCCCTATCCGCAGAAGCGAGAACACTACTGCAATTTATGACAGCAGCTCCCATAACTCAAAATCCTTCCGTTTAACCTCCCGAACTCATCCCGAGGTCCCCGGGACCTCAACCAAAAATACACTTCGACTCTAAATCGCCATACGAACTTGTTCCAATCATAAAAACACACTCTCAAACACACGAATCATCAAATTATAGCGGATTCAAGCCTAGGATTCAACTCAAACTTCCAAAACTAACATTCAATCAAAAACCCGACCAAACGACGTCCGAATGACCTGAAAATTTGCAGACATATCCAAAATCACATAACAAAGCTACAGCAATTATCGGAATTCCATTCTGACTTCCGGATCAAAATCTCACCTACCGTTCGGATTTCGCCAAAATTCAACCTTAGCCAATTCAAGCCTATTTCTACACCGGACCTCCAAATTCAATTTCGATCACTCCCCTAAGTCACAAATCACCTCCCGGAACTAACGAAATCATCAGAATCCGATTCCAAGCCCTATAACTAAATAGTCAACTCCAGGTTGACTTCCCATAATCAAGCTTCCTTTTAAAAGGCTATTTGCCTCATTTTTAACGAGAATCACTCCTAACTCACCCGATAGACTCTAACACCGATATAAAAATATGAAACATATAAATGAAAGGTAACGGGGTGGTAATTCCCATGACAACGGACCGGGTCGTCACATTCTCCCCCACTTAAGCAAATGCTCGTCCTCGAGCGGGTCAAGAAACATACCTGAAGACTCAAATAAGTGAGGATATCTGCTTCACATCTCCCGCTCGATCTCCCAAGTGGCCTCCTCCACGGGTTGACCTCTCCACTGAACCTTAACTGATGCAATGTCCTTGTACCTCAATCTCCTCACGTGACGACCCAATATAGCTATAAGCTCCACATCATAGGTCAAGTCATCATCAAGCTGAATAGTGCTAAAGTCCAACACATGCGATGGGTCGCCAACATATTTCCAGAGCATAGATACGTGAAACACTGGATGAACTCCCAATAGAATGGGTGGCAAAGCAAGCATATACGCCACCTCTCCAATCCTCCTAAGGATCTCAGAAGGGCCAATAAATCTCGGACTAAGCTTTCCTTTCTTCCCAAATCTCATGACGCCTTTCATCGGCGAAACCTTCAGCAATACTTTCTCACGTACAGAATAAGACATATCCCGAACCTTCCGTTCCGCATAACTCTTCTGGCGCGACTAAGTTATGCGAAGTCTCTCCTGAATAACCTTCACCCTATCCAAATCATCCTGGACTAACTCTGTCCCCAACAACCTAGCCTCACCGGGCTCAAACCAACCAACCGGAGATCTACACCGTCTCCTATATAAGGCCTCATACGGCGCCATCTGAATACTGGATTGGTAGATGTTGTTATAGGCAAACTCTGCGAGAGGCAAATAATCAGCCCGTGAACCACCGAAATCAATAACACAAGCTCTCAACATATCCTCTAAGATCTGAATAGTACGCTCTAACTGTCCGTCCGTCTAAGGATGGAATACAGTGCTCAACTCAACTTGCGAGCTCAACTCACGCTGAAATGTCCTCCAGAACTGTGAAGTACACTGAGTACCTCTATCTGGTATGATATAAACTGGGACTCCATGCAACCTAACGATCTCCCGAATGAATATCTCAGCTAACCGCTACGAGGAGTACGTAGTACACACAAGAATGAAGTGAGCTGACTTGGTCAGCCTATCCACAATCACCCAAACAGAATCAAACTTCCTCGCTGTCCGAGGGAGTCCAGTAACAAAGTCCATAGTGATCCTTTCACACTTCCACTCGAGAATATCAATACGCTGAAACACGCTACCGGCCTCTGATGCTCATACTTAACCTACTGACAGTTGAGGCATCGTGCTATATGTCTAACAATGTCCATCTTAATTTTTCTCCACCAATAATATTGTTTCAAGTCTTGGTACATCTTCTCGGCACCTGGATGAATAGAATACCACGAGCTATGGGCCTCCTCCAATATCAACTCACGAAGGCCATCAACATTGGGCACACATATCCGGCCCTACATCATCAATACACTATCACTATCAATAGTGACATCTCTAGCATCATCATACTGAACTCTGTCCTTAAGGACCAACAAGTGTGGATCATCATATTGGCGCTCACGAATACGATCGTATAAAGAAGACCGAGATACAACACAAACAACACCTTGCTGGGCTCTGAAATGTCTAACCTCACTAGCCGATTGGCTAGCGCCTGAACATCATAAGCAAATGATCTCTCCTCAGCTGGAATATATGCCAAGATCCCCATGCTGACCGTCTTCCGGCTCAAAGCATCGGCCACTACATTGGCCTTTCACGGATGATATTGAATAGTAATGTCATAATCCTTGAGCAACTCAAGCCATCTACGCTGTCTCAAATTAAGATCCCTCTGTTTGAACAAATGCTGGAGACTACGATGATCAGTATACACCTCACAGGACATGTCGTACAAATAGTACCTCCAAATCTTCAAGGCATGAACTATGGAAGCTAGCTCTAAATCATGAACATGGTAGTTCTTCTCATGAGGCTTAAACTGCCGAGAAGCATAAGCAATCACTCTACCCTCCTGCATCAATACACAACCTATCCCCACTCTCGAGGCATCACAATATACAGTATATGAACCTGAAGCTGATGGCAACACTAATACTGGAGTTGTGGTCAAAGCTGTCTTGAGCTTCTGAAAGCTCTCCTCGCACTCACCCGACCACACGAATGGTGCACCCTTCTGAGTCAACTTAGTCAAAGAGGAAGCAATGGATGAAACTCCCTGAACAAACCGACAATAATATCCCGCCAAGCCAATAAAACTCATGATCTCTGTAGTTGAGGACGGTCTAGGACAACTCTGCACCGCCTCTATCTTCTTCGGATCAACCTAAATACCATTACGAGATACCACATGACCCAGAAATGCTACTGACTCGAGCCAAAACTCGCACTTGGAGAATTTAGCATACAGCTTCTCCTCCCTCAATCTTTGCAACACAATACTCAAATGTTGAGCATGCTCCTCCTGACTACGGGAGTATACTAGAATGTCATCAATGAACACGATCACGAATGAATCCAAATACGGCCTGAACACGTTGTTCATCAAATGCATGAATGCTGCGGGGCATTGGTCAGCCCAAAATACATCCCAAGGAACTCATAGTGGCCATATCTAGTCCTGAATGTAGTCTTTATAATATCAGAGTCCCTGATCTTCAACTAGTGATAGCCTGAACGAAGATCAATCTCAGAAAATACTCTCGCACCCTGTAACTGATCAAACAAATCATCAATGCGCGGTAGAGGGTACTTGTTCTTTACTTACCTTGTTCAATTGTCTATAATCAATACACATCCGCATGGAACCATCTTTCTTCTTAACAAATAACATCAGTGCACCCCACCGGGACACACTAGGGCAAATGAATCCCTAATCCAAAAGCTCCTGAAGTTGTTCTTTCAATTCCTTCAACTCAGCTGGTGCCATCCGATAAGGAGGAATAGAAATGGGCTGAGTGCCTGGCACCAAGTCAATGCCAAAATCAATATCCCTGTTCGGTGGCATACCCGGCAGATCTGAGCGGAATAAATCTGGAAAGTCCCTCACAACAGGTACAGAATCAATGCTAGGAGACTCAACTCCCACATCCCTCACAAATGCTAAATACGACAAACACCCCTTTTCAACCATTCTCTGAGCCTTTAAGAACGAAATAACACGGTTATGGACAAATTTAGTCGAACCCCGCCACTCAATCTGAGGATTACCAGGAATAGCCAACGTAACTGTCTTAGCATGACAATCCAATATAGTATGACACAGAGACAACCAGTCCATGCCCAATATCACATCAAAGTCCACCATTGTCTTAGCATGACAATCCAATATAGTACCCAAAAGTACCACATTGTATTTGCACGTTTCAATTGTGGTAGAATGTAAAGCGCACATTCAAGAAACATCACAAATAATTGAAGGATATCTTGTTTGCTTTGGTTAGAGCTTACACGATAGAGAAGTTTGAGTACCATATGACAAAGATGTACAAAATTAATCCGATAGTGTAACCTTACTTGTTCGAAATTGGCTACGAAATGTGGTATAGGTCATATTCCAAAGTGAAAAGGTCGATGGTAATGATTTCTAATATTGCAGAGTCAATTAATGCATCAAACAAGGATGCTAGGGAGTTATCAGTAATGCGATTGCTGGAGTACATGACAAATTTTCTACAATAGTGAAACAACAAAAATAGAAAAAGCACAATGGAGACATCTATAGAGCTTGGCATAAACTACGACATACTCCTTTGGGAAAATCAGATTGCATTAGAGCAAATGACGGTAAAATGAATCAAATATAATGATGTTTGGCATTGTTGACTTGAATTTTACTGCTCGTATAAGGATGTATAACTCTGTATAATAATGGATAATTATCTTTAACTTATAAAAAAACTTTTGCATGTGAGGCCTGCTACGGAGAAGTTATATACTGTGTTTGAAAGGGTAAGGCGAACATAGTGTACCTTGAAGAAGGAACATGCAGTTGCGGAATTTTTCAAATGAATGAACTTCCATATCCGCATGCTTGGGCGATTTTGAAGAACCAGCAGCTGAAACCTGGCCAGTATTGCTCTTTTTACTACAAGAAGGATAAACTCCTTAAAAATTATAAATTTTCAGTGAATTCGATGCCTGATGAGAGTTTATGGGTAATCCAAACAGAGGTGATGGAAGATGAGGTCCTACAACCTAAAGGGAGAAGGAATGCAAAAATGCCAAGAAACGAAAGACTCAAACTTGCTTCAGAAAAAGAGTCTAAGAGGGCGTTTTCATGTTCTTTGTATGGACAAGGTGGTCACAATAGAAAAACATGTAGGAATCGGCCAAAATAAATAGTTGGAAATATAAAACTTCCTATTATATTTGTTGCCATGTTGAGTAGTTAAGTTTCACAAATAATAGAGTTACAAATGTTGAGTAGTTAAGTTTCACAAACAATTGACATATTTCATTATACATGTTTTGATTATCCAATAATATTGTCTTGCTATTTTTAATGGTATTAAATATATTGATAGATTGTAGAAATACAAAATAGAATTGCTAACGAGCAATGGTATTATATGTATACAGATGTATAAATGAGAGTATAATTTGTATAATAATATATATTATTGTATAAATATGTATAAACCTCGCCACATTAACAAAACTACAACCATAATAAAAATACATTTTTCTGTAAAAGAAATTGACACGACCAGAATTAGTAAGTCGGTGAAATTATTATATCCTCAAAACTGAATACAAACAGCTGAGTAGAAAATTACAAGAATTTTAATCTCGGATTGAGTAGAAAGTCAGAAAAACTTTAATCTCAAATTGTAGTAGAAAATCGATAGAATTTTAGTCTCCCAAAGCAGAAAGTAAGATGAACACACAATATAAAAATTAAATTTCTTAAGCTTGTTATAAACTAGTGTTCGAAAATAATTTATGCAAAAAATAAAACAAACATAAGCAAAAATAGGATAGAAACAAAGAAAAAAATAAATAGAAGTTTTGAGCCAAAAAAATATATTTTCTTAAGGAATTTAATCCCCTTACTGTTGTCAAATCTTGTTGGATTAATCCCTACAGGATAGAATGAAACAACTATTTTGTAATACCGGTAATGGAAATTATATAACTTCGTTGAACTCAACAAACGACAATAAATCACACTTATATTACGTTTTTATTTTGGAAAAATAGTTTAGAAATACAGAAGAGAGAGGGGAGAGTATGCAGATTTTTGGTGCTGAAAAATGAGGCAAAACCTCCAAATCTCAAACTGAAGTAGAAAAGAAATTGTATAACGGAAAATTAATTTGGTCCAACAAATTATCAATTATCAATCAATCAATTGACCGAAGCCGAAGCCGAACGAGCGACGACGGTGCAATGCGCCACTTCTTAACTCTTTAAGAGCTAGAAAATGCTTCTCTATATAAGCACACAAATTTTTTTTCCTTTTTTCGATGAGGGACGAAGTACATTAGTAAATGAAACTACTTTAAACTTTTGGTTTCCCTCCAAATCTTTCCATTCATACCTTTTTATCTAATTAGATAAAACCTAATGTCTGTAAACAAATGTCATGCATCTAGTGACGCCGTGACAGAGTTAGAAATTTTATTGAGGGGAGTCAAAATATAAATAAATAAACACACAAAAAAAGTAAGGGATTCAACATATGGAATACGTATACATAAGATAAAAAATTGGACGTAGTTAAATAATATATACTTTGGCGAAGGAATGTCAAGTAACACAGCTTAGCATAAGATGACTCTGCGGACACACGCATTTATTAATTTGTTGTAAATATTCAATGCGAACAATTAGCAAGTAATGAAAGCATCCAAAAATTTGATATGACGTGACAACATAGGCGCTTATTTCTTTAGATTTTTTTTTTTGGCTTGTGTATCGACTGTTTATATTGAATTCATAAAATGCATACAATATATTAGTACTTGTATATAAATATTTCTCAATGAACTATGATTAATTGTGATTAATGGAGATGCTTTTCACTCGATGTAGTCCAAAACGAAGATGCTTTTCACTTAATTGGTAAATGTGACTGATTATTAAAAGAAGATATGAACAAATGAGATATATGCTGTGCACCACCTAAGTTTAAAGGTTAGTGATATTTTAAAATAAGAATTTTTAACATGAGTTATTATATACAGTAAAAATAATTAGTATCTTGGTGCTCAACCTTTTTCCAAATTGGATAGTATTAACATTATGTAACATTAGCTAAAACTAATTGTTTTTATTCCTCTATTTACTTCCTTTGCTTTGTGTAAAACATAGGAGTAGTAGATCAGATGGTTCTACCACGTCATCGATCCTGAAATCTCTTCTTCGATCAATCTGAAACGTCCGATTGAAAGAGAAGCACAATACGTGCCACGTCATCGATCCGCAACGCGTTCCTTCAAATCAGTCGGATCCGTTGATTAAACACCGACCTCATTCAAATCCAACGACCAGGATCATCTACCTACCTTCCACGTCATCGATCCGCGACAACTTAAATTTCCAACAAACGGCCACGATTTACTCCTCCCTCCCGCTCAAAATTTTCAATCCCCATCTTATAAATTCTCTCCCTCTACACCTCATTTTCCACACTTAAATCTGCAATTCATAATCTCAAAGCAGAAAACCCTAAATTCCCAAAAGTTCTCCGGATTCTCCTAATTTTCAATGGCTCGTACCAAGCAAACTGCTCGTAAATCCACCGGAGGCAAAGCTCCAAGGAAGCAATTAGCTACAAAAGCTGCTCGGAAATCAGCCCCGGCAACCGGAGGAGTGAAGAAGCCACACAGATTCAGGCCTGGAACTGTTGCACTTCGAGAAATCAGAAAGTACCAGAAATCGACTGAACTCCTAATCCGAAAACTTCCTTTCCAGCGTTTGGTTCGTGAGATAGCTCAGGATTTTAAGACCGATCTGAGGTTCCAGAGCTCTGCTGTTGCAGCTCTTCAAGAGGCGGCTGAAGCATACCTTGTTGGTTTGTTTGAGGATACTAACCTTTGTGCTATCCATGCTAAGAGAGTGACCATTATGCCGAAAGACATTCAGCTTGCTAGAAGAATTAGGGGTGAGAGAGCTTAAATTGGGATTATGCTGTGATTGTTAATTTTAGTTTGAGTATATAGTGGGTTGTTATTAGAGTTTGGAGCCTACTGTGTTTTGCTGTAGAACTTTCTCAGTTCCGAATTTGTAGTTGAATCAAGAGCTTTTCAATGGAATATCAGTGCTTTTTTGTTCAAATTGACTTCCTCTCTTCTAGTTTAATCTTTTATTTTTATTTTATGCCTGCCCCTGTGTGCGCGTATATCCATATAGCATTTTTGAATTTGAATTATTTTTGTGTTTTTGCTTGAACTTGATCAGTGTAATTAGTATCTTTACGCTGCTTTTACTTTGTATAAAGATGATATATTGGTTAATTTAATCCTCCTAATATTGTGATTCATATATACAATGAATTCCTTTTGAGTTTAACAGTGTATGCCTTTGCAATAGTAAGTTTTTTGTTAAACTTATTTTGCTTAGTAGAGGGATGATCCGTTTGTTAATTCAATCTTCGTTTATTTGGATTTTTCAACTTGGCAAAGTCTTTTTTCAGAAACAGAATATCTTCACGTTTTTCCTTTCTGCAAATTATATATGTACACGGTTGTATTTGTTATGAGAGGGTATCCGATAATGTCACTTGAATTGAAAGTTTTGGTCAATATATATTGTTGAAAGTTTTGTGACTTGATACACATATGTTATGTGTCAGTAATAGCGGATTTAGATGAACCCCTTGCCCAAAAGCTACATCAGCCCATTTGTCCTTGTGTTTATTAGAAGTTTAACATGAATGGTCGGTGTATGTTGTTTAATTAGAAGATACTAACTGTGGTAAATGACCAATTTTTAGACCAGATGGAACAGATGTATCCGAATATTCTCCAATTTCAGATCAGTGTTGTGATGAAATTTCAATTTTTTGTGGATGTAAAATGTCCAAAACTGACAAACACAAACCTCTCAAATAGCAATATAACTTTCGGCAGCACCATCCAAATTGCAGGTCTATCTCTCAAGAACCACTATTCTCCCCTCATTTTCCTCCCTTTTATTTTGTGGTTTTGGATACCATTGACTGACAATTTGTTGTACCAACTTGCTAATTTTCATTGCTCATTTGCCCTGCACAATATTAGGGCAATAACATTTCGTTTCAAGAATTTTCTTTTTTTCCTGCATCCTTCGGGAAAGATTCATCCCTATTCTTGTTTCTATCAGCTAATGCCAACATAAGTTTAGTGTCATTCTCATTCGTCGAACCAAGATATGGCAGGAATTGTATACTTGAAAACCAATAGATTTGAGGTTAAACTAGAAGGTATAACCTTTAAGGCGAAAGAGTTTGAATCCTTATTCACAGCTGATATCCTTTTCCCAGAAGGCAAGATTTGGGCACAACCACCTGTTGTTGGCCTTGATGTCATGCGCCATCCTCGCGATCCCAAAATAATCCTGGTTCTCTTGTGTTTTGGAGTCGGATGTCTGATCCTGAGGTTTCATTCTGGTGAACAGCTACCTGATCCTGTCCTTAAATTTCTTACGGACAAGAGAATCCGTTTCGTTGGTTTTGCAATACCAGAAAAGCAAGATTTGTTCCCATTTGAAGAATTAGGCTTGACTAAAGATAAAGTTGATATAGGTTACCTGGCTACCAAAATTTTCAATGACCCTAAATACAAGAGATATGAACTAGGAGATCTGGCGCGTAAGGTTCTTGGGATCAAGAGAATGATTGGCCTTACACAAGCTTCATCTTTTGAGAGACACGAGCAAATCAAATGTGCCATCTGTCAACTTTTCATATCTAGCGTGATCGCCATGTCATTGTTCACCACAAAGGACAAGAAAAAATTGGCAGAAGCTCCAAAGAAATCCTCATTTCTGAAAAATTTATCTCTGCCTTTGTTGACAGAAGGATGGTTCAAATTGCCTAAAGTCAAAAAGGGAGACAAGTTTCAACCTGTGCAAACAGGAACGGATAATCTTGTTCAGACAGCAGATGATGAAAATTATCATGTCGACATAGTTCATTCTGCACCTGAACACAAAGAAGTTTCCATTGGTTATGACTTAATTCATGCCAAAGTTACAGAAGATATCTTCTGTGATGATATTGACGGTGTTTGGGGTGGTAACAAACGTGCCACTGCTGATGATCATGTCCAAGTAAAATGTAGTGAGGTCTACTTAGGCGATCTTTCTCCTCGTGTAAGAGGTGGTGAAGTGGGCTATGGTGATGACTTTGTCCGAGCCAAAGTTAGTGAGGATAAATTAGGTGATGGTTCTATTTACGCCAAAGCTAAAGAGGTTACTATAAATAATGATGAGAAGAAGGAAACTGCCAAAGGCGAAGAGGTTAATGCATATGATGATTCGAATAAGGAAGCCGTTTGTCTAAAGAAAAAACCTTTGAAAGGGATTCTGAAATGTCCCTCTTCTAACCTGGATTCTTGGAATGCATCCTCTTCTAAACCTGATTCCCCTGTATTAATGGATAAGGATGAACAAAGTGTTAGAGGCTCGCTAAGAAGAGCTAATTCAAAGGGTTTTAACGTTAAATTTAAATAACAGTGTCTACTACTAATATATATATTCTACATAGTTGAGAATTCATACATCACTATTTCGATGTTGTGAGTTTTCTCTAAATGTAACTGCCAGAAATCTGTACATTTTCATTAGGTAGACATCTGGAAGTTGTAATGTTTTGGTAATTGTTAGTAATCAGATTTATTGGTTCAACCTTTTCTCCCCTGTGTTCCTTTTTTTTCTTTTTCTTTTTGCTTTAAGTTTCAGATCAGAAAGCTAGCATGTGGCTCTGATATTAATGAAGGAACATGTAATCTAAACATATTGGATTGACGCGTAAATTGTAAAATGAGAACTTACTTGTTTGCGAAGAGGATGGAATGAACAAACCGCGGCAGAAATTACTGCCGGCGGTGGTTGTCATGGTATGTCAGAGCAACCGCTATTCCACAGTCTAAAGCCTTAACTAGAATTGAGAAAGAAAAACCTCTGGAAAAATATTGCAGAGTATTTTTTTATTGTACACAGTAAGTGAACTTATATAGGAAATATTAGGGTTAACTAATAACTCTATTGCGCTTTAAAGTACTGGGTGTGGACACAATTTTTCTAAATTTAGGAATTCTAACTTTTAGCTATTGGCTTGTTTTTGTCATTTTAGCTTAAAAGTAAGTGCTTAAAGACACTTTTTATTCTATCCAAACGCTACAAAATGACTTAAAAGTTATTTTGGCTTAAAAGCATTCAAAATAAGCCAATCCAAACGGGTACTAAGTCTTGACATGCTTATAGCAGATTTGTGTGGCCGAATTATTATACTTAATTGGTTCAAGTCTTGAAGATCCATACATATAAGAGCTAAGTGTAGGCATGTAAAATTTGTTGGATTCAAATTCAATAGATATTTGGATTATATTCAAGGGAATTTTTCATAAAACACCATCCTTTTGTTCTAAATAACCATTTATAGATATCTTTTGCTATATTACGTGTTATAGATACCTTTTATGTTTTTATACAATGTATTTCATGTATTAAAGATGTTGTATTCATTAATACAACAAAAAATATAGGCGTAAAATCTGGAATTCTGGCTAAGTTTGATATATATATTTAACTATATTCAAGCGATATTAACATTAAATATAGTAACGTATCTGCGCTAAAAATAGAAGGAAATCAAATTACACGATATTCTCGTAATTTAACTCAACGAACTAAAACGATCCCTCATTAATCTGTATATGAAAGGTACATAATAAAGATTATAGCTGAATATAGAGAAATAGATATGAATAATACAGTTGAATACTACAAAATACACCTTAATTCATCTGAATAAAACACTTGAATACAAAAAAAATACAACTGAATAAACTCTTGAATGCAACAAATACAACTAACTTCTGCTGATTAAAATAGTTGAATATAACTGAATACAATTGTATAAAATACTTGAATAAAACTAACTACTGCCGAATAAAATAGTTAAATACAACTGATTAAACCTGAATACAGCTAAAGAATACATCCGAATACTACTAAAAGTGTTCATGTACCCATATGTAAGTGTTAACCTTTTGTCTCTTTCTTTTATCATTTTTCCAAACAACACCGATCTCTTTTAGGTTTTCCTATCCTTTTCTTTTGTTCATATTGCTTCCGTTCTGCAAATTCTCCTCTCACGATGTGTTATTGTTTGATGTTGAGAATTTGGATAAGAAACTAGTGTTTGTGGGAGAAGAGAGTCTGGTTGTACGCAAACAGAGATAGATTGTATTGGGTTTGCAGATACGCGATAATTATGTGAGAGAAAATACAAAAAGGGAGAGAGAAAAATAATAGTTAGCACATATGGTGCCTTAATTGTAGGATGTAACTATATTTAGATTTTTTGCTATAAATGATAAAAGGTATTTATAGGATGTAATATTTTAAAATGGTATTTATTATTGATAAATAGGGTACTAAGATTTTCTATAGGGTGTAAGAATTCCTATATTTAAATATACTAGTCCAAATAAATATTATGGGCTAATATAATTAGATTAATTACTTAAGTCTAATAAATATTGACTGGGCTAGCCCATTTAGTTGGGCTACAAATGATAAGTCCACTTTATTAAGCCCACGATATTATCTTCCTAAAGGCCCATTTTGATGCCACATGTCAAATGACGTGGCACACCAAGTCAAACGAAAGAGCTTATAGAATTGTGCCACATGTCAAAATGACAAGCATGCCACGTCACATTAAAAGGCCGATGAAACTGCGTCACCTGTGCAAGTGACATGTTCTCGCCAATCAAATGCGGTCTTGTCACACTTCAATTTGATTTGTTGGAAAGAGTTTGTTCTTGTTACAACTCATCCTTCCACAACTATAAATAGGGGTCTTCATAACCCAGAAAAGGGAACAAAAATTATAACAAGAAGCAAGAGAGCTTGTGGATTAAACGTTGCAGATTACTCTAAAAGCTACAAGCATTCAAGTGATCTAAGAATTAAAATTGTACACATTATATCTTTCCTTATTTTAAAATTATATGTAATTAGTCCTAATATATAGGACTCACGCATACTATGACTCAAAAAAATATTTCCTTTTTTTGAGAAAACAAACTTAAGGATTGAGCAATAAATATCTTCATTTATTTATGTCTTAATTTTAATAGAAAACATATCCAATTTTAGACAAACTCAATTGTAAATGAAACGACATTAAGTTTTTCTCAAAAAATTCTAACAAATGACAACATTCTACATTGTTTCTATAAATTAAACTATTTATTATAAAATATTCAATATTATTCATTTATAAACTTTATATTGTCACTTATCATTTTTATGAGCTATAAGACAACATTGTCATTCCAAACAACTACAAGAATTATTTTTTCTATTTATTTTATTAAACGGATCTTAATAAAAGTATTTATATGTATTGTTTAGTTTTCATATATATTATGAAATAATAATAATTTTATAATATATTTAAATAAAAGTCCTCTCGTAATCACAATAAGTTATCTCAATACTTCTATGATCAATATTTCTCTCAGTATTGAGCTAGCTGGGATTATCATTTATTTTTATCAAACTTGCAGAAAACTCAAATATTTCTAAATGAAAAAACTTAGTTGAATATCAAACGAAATTATGGACTTTGTTTACCCCTTTTATCTATATTTTGAATTGTAGAAATATCGTATACTTTGAACATAATTTAATTTCTTCTTAGAAAGTGCCAAGTTTATTTTTAATTTCATATAAGAACACAACCATCTTTACTTCTTTATAAAATTATTTTTAATGTGAATTATTTACAAAAGTAAGAATATTATAATTCAAAATATACATAGTACATAATAATAAAACTATTTTATAGTGGATTATTTACAAAAGTAAGAATATTATAAGTCAAAATATACATAGTATATAATAATAAAACTGTTTTATAGTGGATGGAGTCAGAGGTAAAACTAAAGCATATTCTTAGTTTGAAAATTAAAGTTAAGTTCAAAAAGGTATTTGGAAAACACGTTTAGACTTACCTTTTTAAGTTGCTTCCTTAAAAATATTTAAGATCTATTGAAAATTTAAAATGTTGTTGCAATAATTGTTAATACAAATTAGTATATTACGCTTACTCTGCCTGGATTTCTAAACTAAAAATTAAATTCATGTATCCGAATTACGCCCTAATTTTTGTTTTTTATAGAATTAGCTAAACAAAATTAATATTTACTTATTATTTTTAGGAAATCATATTATTTCATCTAATATTTATATTTCAAGATATATTTTAATAATATTTATAAAATTTTTAAAACTTTTTACTCATGACATGGGTACATGAGCAACGCGTACTCTAAAACTAGTTTAATTAAAAATACAAAAGGTTTAATACTAAGAATCTTAAAATTACATCCATAACGCTTATATCTTAAATCTGCCTCTGCGAATATGAGACATTTCACATATCAATTGCAAAAGTAACAGACCTGATCGAAAAATGAATAATATGAAGATAAATATATAAGAAGTTATTCTTTTATTCAATAGATCATGGAACTCTACAAAACTTTTTTAGAACATAAGGAAGCCATTTGGCCATGAATTTTTTTTTTGTTCAATTTTTTTTTCGAAATTAGTATTTTGCCATAAAATTTTTAATTTTCATTTGAAGATGAATTTTGTAATTTTTCGAAAACTAGAAAATTTCATAATTTATTTTTTAAAATTTTCACTCAGATCACCCATAAAAATTAAAAAATAACCTAAAATTTTATTAATGTCCAAATGAAACTTCATTTTCAAATACATTTTCATTTGAAAAAGATTCACTTTTTTTCCAGAATTTTACAATTCTTATGTCCAAATGCCCACAAAGAAGGGACACATGAACACCATAGTCAATAGAGGGTTTCAATGCATTTATACAAAGGTATAAAGGAAAAATCAAGATGCGTGATCTGCTAATTTATTTGAAGGAAATTAATCAAGTAGAAAATCCCACTTCCTTAGTTTCTATAGAGAGTCCAATGTTTTTTTTGATTTTTTGAAGATTGAAAAACTCATTAAACGTGGGATTTCCTCGCTTCTGACCTTTACTAACCATGCATGCAATTGCAAAATGTGAAGAAAACCAAATCCACACATTCAGAAACATCAACAACTTTTTATTTGTTTTTTTAAAATTATTTGGTACTCCTCCGGTCCAAAATAAGTGATTTTTTTTGTATTTTTTTGTGGTCCAAAATAAGTAATTTTTTTTCAGATTTCAAGAATGAATTAATTATTATTTTCTTACATTATCCTTAGAGTAAATATTGTTGGAATATGTGTTAGGGATATTTATGTGAGATAATAAATGTTAATATGGTCAATTTCTTATAGCAATAGAATTGACCATATTAACCTTTACTATCTCACATAAACACTTCTAATATATATTCGAACACTATTTACTCCAAGGACAATGTAGAAAAAAATAATTTATTTATTCTTAAATTTTTTCAAAAATCACTTATTTTGAACAAAAAAAAGCCAAAAAGGAATAACCGACGAAAATTTCAGTTTGGATTCGCACCGGTAAGGTCTGTAAGAGTTACTTCCTCCGGTTCATATTTTGGTCCAAAATAAGTGTCCATTTATATTATCAAGAAAATATTCAATTTATTTTTTCAAAATTATCCTTATGTACATATCTCTAAAATGTCTTTTACTCCTCATATTAAATTATGCTTCAATATTTAATTAAGGATAACTTAATCACACTAATTAGTTTTATCTAGAATTTAATATATTTCTAATGGACTTACCAACAACACACTTGAAAACAGGAGAGAGTAATAAAATGCTTCTTTTAAGAAATTCTTATTTTTATGATTCAAACTCTCAATTTTTAATTAAATAATAAAGGTCAAATCTCAACACTGAAACCTATTAAAATTGGAACTTAGCCTCTTTTTGTGGTCCATATTGTCATAATGTTACACTAATGATGGAACCAACCTTCAACGAGGGAAAAATAGGATTAAATGTGGAACCTTTTGACAAACCAAAATGTTCAGAATTTAATTTTTCCACGAGAATTGGTCCAAATTTTCTCCTATATTATCTTTAATGTCAAAATTTATATTTTACTACTTTAGTTTCTTGAATGGTTGTTGTTTCCCCATTTTTCTCCTTTTTTTTATTTTTTTTATTTTAAATATTTAAAGTTCTTTAAGAAAAAAAAAATCTTGTCTGCAAAACCAACTGAAAGTTCAACTTTCAAGATTCTAATAAAGTCAATGGAATATTTCTGTACAAGTCTATTACGTGTATATTTATAGTTCCCTTTTGGCCATAAATTTTGGTTATTTTTTTTTCCAAATAAAATTCAAAAATATTGTTTGCTCATGGAATATGATTATATGACTAGTTCTTGAATTTTTTTTATTTTTTAAAATTCCCCAAGATTGGTTAGTGTAGACAATAAATTTGCATCCAGAAAATAAATTCAAGACCCAAAAATTGTAGTATTTTAATTTAAATATTTTAGTGTTACAATCTCTATAAATCCTCCGATTCTATTTTTTAATGGTAATCAAAGAGCCTTCGAGCTTAATCTTCAATTTTATTTTATTTTAATCCAAGTGCTTGAAGCATGATCTTGATCTTGACGTATTTTTAATCCAAGGGCTTGCAGCTTGTTCTTGAGTCTTCATCTTGATCTTTTTAATCCTTAGAACACTTGAATGCTTGTAGCTTTTAGAGAAATCTACAACGTTTGATTTACGAGCTATCTCTTGCTTCTTGTTATAACTTTTGTTCCTTTTTTTAGGTTATGAAGACCCATATTTATAATTGTGGAATGATGAGTTGTAACAAGAACAAACTCTTTCCGACAAATCAAATTGAAGTATGACAAGATCACATTTGATTGGCGAGAACATGTCACTTGCACACATGACACAGTTTCATTGGCCAATGTGACTTGGCATGCTTGTCATTTTGACATGTGGCACAATCCTATAAGCTCTTTCGCTTGACTTGACGCACTACGTTATTTGACACGTGACATCAAACTGGGCCTCTAGGAAGATAACATCGTGGACTTAATAAAGTGAACTTATCATTTGTAGCCCAACTAAATATGCTAGCCTAGTCAATATTTATTGGACGTAAGTAATTAATCCAATTATATTAGCGCATAATATTTATTTGGACTAGTATATTTAAAATATAATCCAAATAATTTATTGAATTTTAATCCAATAAATTTTACATGCCTACACTTAGCTCTTATATATATGGATCTTTTAGAAGAGATCGGTGTTGTTTGGAAAAATGATAAAAGATCCATATATATATGGCTCTTATTATTAAGTATAATAATTCGCCCACACAAATCTGCTGTAAGCATCTCAAGACTTAGTGCCCGTTTGGATTGGCTTATTTTAAGTGTTTTTAATCTAAAATCACTTTAAAGTCATTTTGTAGCGTTTGGATAGATTAAAAAATTGTCATTAAACATATGCTTTTAAGCTAAAATGACAAAAATAAGCCAATAACTAAAAGTTAGAGTTCCTAATTATAGAAAACTTGGGTCTACCCAATACTTTAAAGCCTAATAGGGTTATTAGTTAACCTACTATTTCCTATATAAGTTCACTTACCGTGTACAATAAAAAAAAATACTCAAGTATTTTCCAGAGGCTGTTCTTTCTCAATTCCAGTTAAGGGTTTAGACCGTGGAAAAGGCGGTTGCTCCGACATACTACGACGACCACCGCCGATATAATTTCACCCGCGTTCGTTCGCTCGTTCCTTCCGTTTTACGAACAAGTAAGTTCTCATTTTATAATTTATGCGCCAATCCAATATATTTAGATTACGTGTTCCTTCATTAATATCAGAGCCACATGTTAACTTTTTTGTCCGAAAACATAATACATTTATTCTATCTTGTAAGTGAAATAAATATGCACTTCTGTTTTTTAGTGCAATTGGAATGAATAAAATAATTTTGTTACACTATTTTTGAATAATAATTTTAAAAATAATTTTGAAATAATTTTGTCTTTTTCTGAGCCGAGGGTCGGCCGGAAACAGCCTCTCTACCCTTTCGGGTAGGGGTAAGGCCTGTGTACGTATTACCCTCCCCAGACCCCACTTTGTGGGAACATACTGGGTAGTTGTTGTTGTTGTTGTTACTATTTTTGAATAAGTTTTAAATAAGTGTTTTAACGTACGAACACTGATTTTAAAAAAAATCAGTATAAAATTTCGTTAAAATTTGGTATTGATTACTTTTTTGAAATTGAAACTGATCAATTCAATAAAGGGGAGGGGGGAGGGATGCTTTCTTTAAAGATATACTCGATCTATACCCACACCCGTAACATTGCTTTCAAATAATGTCGAAGGTAATGGCCAGTGGTTGCTGGTGACGTCCGTCTCTGCCACAGAACCCAATCGTCAGTTCTGGCTGAGGTACTTCTTCGTCCGAACCTCGGATTTGGTGTCGGACCCAGTCGGGTTTCCTGAGGCATGGAATGCCGAACGTAAGTTTTATCCTTTATGTTTACTTTCTTGATGTCTGTTTGACTTTTCATCGTCTTATTATGTTATATGGATGCAGCGAGGGTGCGTACACCCTAGTCCGTACCGGACATAAAAGCTTGGGTGGGGCGGGTGATCCCCTTCGCAGAGGAATGCAGGATGTGTGCTGCCTTTACTACAAAATACGGTCTTCCAGGTATGGTAGTGGTTCCGGATTCAGTGAATTCATATTGTATTTGGATGCCATGTTTTCTGACGCACTCTTATAATCGTGTTGGCAGCCCGGAGTGTCCCGCGGAGAAGGAGACGTCGTACCGCCTATTCCTTGTCGACGGATTCCGAACACGTGCTTCACGTGAGAGAGAGCGCTCCTGAGGCTGTTCATCTTGAGGATGATGGAGCAGATGTGGGAGCGTCTGGTAATGATTTTTCCGACGTTGCCCATCCAGAGGGCGAAGCCACAATTCGAGAGCCGGTCTTTGCGAACGTTCCCGGGACTTCTTCTCTCGTAGTTGAGCCGGTGGCTGACCTGGCGTCCAGAGTGGACTTTTTGCCTTCACCTCTTCCTATCGGAGACGACGCTTCAACAGATGACGAGCCGTTGGAGCGAAAGAGGCATCGACTACTACTTGAAAAGGGGGTGGCCGTGGAACAGAGGGAGGTGATTACTCGCCGCCCCGAGTCGAGACCGGTTTTTCTGGGCGACACCATCCGATCGGAGAGGGCGACCCTCTTAAGGGAGGTTGTGGGAAGTATCGCTCCCCCGCATGTTGAGGATGACAGTGCGCCGGCTGTTACTGGCGAGGCTATAGACGAGGAGGGGGCTGCTTCCGGACAGGCTCCTGCTTCCGCGGACGTGCCGCAGCAGGCGTACGCCCCAGTGGACATGACGGTGACAGGTCCCACCCGTCGGCTCATGATCCCTATGGGATACAACTTACTGCTGGAAAGCATACAGGCTGCGGCAGACATGTCCTTGCTATGCGGGTCTGCCGAGGAGGAATCTTTGAAGGCTTCGAGCGACAGAGATCTGTCTCGTCGAATCGCCGGCTAACTTAAAGGTATGACTTGGTCATTGCTTTTCGTAGTTTTCTTATGAGCCCTGAGGTATTTATGTTGTTTTGACTTGTGTCTCCTCTTTACCTTTTTCACAGACCCTCATCTTGGAGGTGAAACGGGGCCGGAGGGAGCGAAAGAAGAATGCTGCCCTCAAGAAGGCATCAAAGAGGTACCGGGAGGCCCGGAATAAGCACCAGACGCTGGCAGACATCTACACCCAAGACCCTCAGTTTCAAGTGTTTTTGAGGGCCTGAAGCTAGCCGAGGATCAGTTGCGGGAGTGTACGACCCAACTGGAGAGGGCGTACGCAGACTTATTGGCCGATGTGGCCCGAAACATCGAATTGGAGAGTCTTCTCTAGCAGGGGGAGGGAGAGCTGGACCTTGGTTGTGTGGCAATTGTAGAGGCGACAGAGTTGCGTGCCAGGGTTGATGCCCTTACCGCCGAGATCAAGACCGCAACGGCTGAGGTGGCTGCCCCTTATCGGGCGGAGACTATTGCCCCAGCTGGCGATACGTCTCGCGAGGCTCACGACATGCTTGTATACGCTGAGGCGAGACAGACTGTATTTGAGGAGCTGTTGGCCACCGGTAGAGCTACCGAGGCGGAGGTCGAAATTTAGCGTCGCCTCATCAGGGTCGCACGTGAGGCTTATGGGTATGACCCCGACTCTCCAGACCAAACGGGCGGTTCCTTTGTGGAGGTGGACCAGTTGGGCACCGAGTCTTGGATTAATTGGGTGTTTTGGGATGAAAGCGATGGGGACCGTGATGACGGTGTGGCCGGTGCGGAGGAAGGTGATTGGGGTCATGGCGGTTAGATAGGATTTTTTCCCTTTTTTGTAATCGAGACTATCTTGTAACCTTGTAATTTATTAAGATGATTTTCGATGACTTCATGGGAACTGCTTGTGTTTTTGTATCTTCTTTTGCAACTTCTGTATTGTGCGTGGCGTGGCCTTTTATTTATCGTAGTCTTTCCGTAAACTGTTAGGGCCTTCACCTTTTATGCTTATATCGAAGGTGGCCATAGTCTCTCCTTACATCGTTAGTGTCACGACCCCAAATCCGGTCGTGATGGCGCCCAACACATTGCTAAGCCAGCCTGACCAATCAATAACATCGACGGAGCTGGAGGCTCACTTTATCCCACTTAATTATATCAAAACATGAAGCAATAGTGATACATATATCGAAAACGGGGACCAAGTCCCAAAACATACAAACTCCCATAGACCGCAGGGTCAAGTGTCATGAGCCTCTAATGAACATAAGTATATATGGTTTACAAGATACCAAGTGAGGAAAGAAATAGCAATACGGAATCAAAAGACAGTGAGAAGGAATATCGGGTCCTGCGGACTCTGCAGCTACCTCGAATATCCTACAGATATCGCCTCGAACAGCTACCGGATCACTGCTGAGAGGTACCTGGATCTGCACACAAGGAGCAGGGAGTAAAATGAGTACTGCCAGACTCAGTGGTAATAAATAAGGGTAAGACAGCGCAGATAAGAAATCCGCAATAAAGCACTATGTAAAGCTGTAATCAAATACCCTGTCACAGAATCAATATCAACTGTACCTGTACTATCAAGTACCAGCAAAATAGTATAACAACTATCGGATGTAGCTAAATGCAATGCAATGCATGATATGACCGCTACGGCGCGTAGCCCGATCCAATTTGGGTACCCGTGCTCACTGTGGGGGTTCAGACTCCGGAGGGGCTCCTACAACCCAAGCACAATATCACTGCGGCGTGCAGTCCGATCCAACATATATACCACTGCGGCGCGCAGCCCGATCCACTACCAGTCAGCTAATATGCAAATACAGCCTCACAGGCTCAAAAGTAGTTTTGAAAACTCTTTTATCATTTTTCGATTGGAAAACAGTAATATCAAGTTCCAGAGGTTGGAAATAGAATGATAACAGAAATAGCTACGGACTAGTAGTAAACTAGCATGTCAATATCACCAGACAATGATAACGATTCTCATGGGATCCAATAACTGGCTCACGGCCCACAAGTATACTCAACCGCCCAAGAAGGGGGTTCCACAGCTCAAGAGTGGCCAATATCACAATATATAGTATGCAACCATCCGAGAAAGAGGTTCGACGGCTCAAGAATAGCCTAATATCATAACACAGTATCAACAAGTCGGACTAAGCCATAGTCCCCAATCACAATCGACCCCGCACTCACAATAGAGTACGTGTCTCGCCGCTATACAACGTCACAAAGTGGTATACCGGGGTTTCGAACCCGCTGGTCATCACCCACATCTATTACTCACCTCGATACAGCGCGGCGATTACTTCGCAATGCCCTTGCCACGAGAATCAAGCTCCGCACGCGTAGAATCTGATCAAATACAGTAGAAATACAACAAATTAGGCCAATGGAACGACACCCAATCAATACAACTCAATTTACATAAAACCTCCCAAAGTTGTCAAAACCCAACTTTCGGTACGCTTCTCGAAAAATTACAAAAGTCACATATTCGGAACCCTCATCTCGATACGAGTCTAAGCATATCAATTTTACCAAATTCGGACTCCATTTGCCCATTCAAAACCTTGATTTTCTAAAGTTCAAGCCTAGGGTTAAATCTTCCATGAATCACCCCAAATTCCTCCATTTTCATGATATAATTGCATAATATTATCAATACTAATCATAGTTTAAGTCCATAGTTGATTATCTGATGATTTCCCTTGAGTTTCTCTTCAAAATCGCCCAAATCGCCTCTAAAGCCGAGACCCAAATTGTGTGAAATGTTTCTGAAATTTTCTAACTTCTGATACACTTAACTCACTGCGATTTTCGCTTCTGCAGACCATTTTTCGCCCTTGCGAAACCGCTTCTGCGACCAGAAGGTCGCTTCTGCGAACCCAGACCTACTTGGCCATTTCCGCACCTGCAGTCCCATTGACCGCTCCTGCGGGTCCGCTCCTGCGGATTACACTCCGCCCCTGCGGTCCTTCCCGCTTCTGCGGACAAGAGTCCGCTCCTGCGGACTCGCCTATGCGATCAACTATCCGCTTCTGCGGACTCCTCCATCACGCCTCTTTCCCGCTTCTGCGATCGCCCTCTCGCACCAGCGACGACGCCGCTTCAGCGGAAAGATTTCTGCTTCTGCGAAGCCAAGTGCTCCTGCGCCACCCTCGTCCGCTCCCGCGGACTCGCTCCCGCGCCCCCATTTCCGCAGGAGCGAAAACAACAGAACCAGAGTCAAAACCTGAAATTTTTCCACATTTTCTCCCGTTTAGCCATCCGAAAACACCCCGAGGCCCCCGGGACCTCATCCAAACACACCAACACATCCTAATTCCTTATTCGAACTTGTTCCAATCATAAAAACACCATCATAAACATCAAAATCACCAATTACCCACGGATTCAAGCCTAAATTTCTTAAAACTTTCCGAATTATACATTCGATCAAAAACCCGATCAAACGACGCCCGAATGACCTGAAATTTTGCAGGCACATCCAAAATCACATAAAGAAGCTACAGGAATTGTCATAATTCCATTCCGACCCCCGGATCAAAATCTCACCTACCGTTCGGATTTCGCCAAAATTCAATCTTAGCCAATTCAAGCCTATTTCTACACGGGACCTCTAAATTCAATTTCGATTGCTCCCCTAAGTCACAAATCACTTCCCGGAACTAACCGAATCATCAGAATTTAATTCCGAGCCCTCTAACCAAATAGTCAACTCCGGGTTGACTTTTCTTATTCAAGTTTCCTTCAAAAAGGCTATATGCCTCATTTTCAATCCAAATCACTCCTAACTCACCCGATAGATTCTAACACTGATATAAAATCATAAAACATGTAATTACAACATAACAGGGTGGTAATTCCCGTGACGATGGGCCGGGTCGTCACATTCTCCCCCTCTTAAGGAAACGCTCGTCCTCGAGCAGGTCAAGAAACATACCTGAAGTCTCAAACAAGTAAGGATATCTGCTCCGCATCTCCTGCTCAACCTCCCAAGTAGCCTCCTCCACGGGTCGACCTCTCCACTGAACCTTAACCGATGCAATCTCCTTCGACCTCAACTTCCTTACTTGGCGACCCAAAATAGCAATAGGCTCCACATCATAGGATAGATCACCATCAAGCTGAATGGTACTGAAGTCTAATACATGAGACGGATCTCCGATGTACTTTCGGAGCATGGACACATGGAATACTGGATGAACGCTGGATAAGCTGGGTGGCAAGGCTAACTCATATGCCACCTCTCCAACTCTCCTGAGTATCTCAAAAGGACCAATGTACCTGGGACTCAACTTCCCTTTCTTCCCGAACCTCATGACACCCTTCATAGGTGAAACCTTCAACAATACTCTATCACCAACCATGAAAGACAACTCTCGAACTCTACGGTCCGCATAACTCTTCTGGCGAGACTGTGCTGTACGAAGCCTCTCCTGGATCAACTTTGCTCTATCCAGAGCATCCTGAACTAACTCGGTCCCTATCAATCTATCCTCACCAGGCTCAAACCATCCCACGGGGGATCTACACCGTCTGCCATACAATGCCTCATACGGGGCCATCTGAATATTCGACTGATAATTGTTGTTGTAGGCAAACTCAGCAAGTGGTAGGAACTCGTCCCACGAACCACCAAAGTCAATCACACATGCTCGCAACATATCCTCCAGAATCTGAATAGTACGCTCAGACTGCCCAACTGTCTGGGGGTGAAATGCGGTACTCAACTCTACCCGCGTACCCATCTCTCGCTGAAATGCTCTCCAAAACTGAGAAGTGAACTGGGTACCCCTATCGGATATGATAGACACTAGGACCCCATGCAACCGGACAATCTCTCGAATAAAGATCGCTGCCAACCGCTCCGATGAGTAAGTAGTACACACAGGAATGAAGTGAGCTGACTTGGTCAGTCTATCCACAATCACCCATACAAAATCAAACTTCCTCGCCGTCCGAGGAAGTCCAGTAACAAAGTCCATAGTGATCCTCTCCCATTTCCACTCAGGAATATCAATGCGCTGAAATACACCACCGGGCCTCTGATGCTCGTACTTAACCTGCTGACAGTTGAGGCACCGTGCTACATGTTTGACAATGTCTATTTTCATCTTTCTCCACCAATAGTGCTGTTTCAAATCTTGATACATCTTCGCGGATCTTGGATGGATAGAATACCGCGAGCTATGGGCCTCCTCCAGAATCAACTCACGAAGGCCATCAACATTGGGCACACATATCGGGCCCTGCATCCTCAATATGTCGTCACTATCAATGGTGACATCTCTAACATCATCATGCTGAACTCTGTCCCTAAGGACAGCCAAATGTGGATCATCATACTGGCGCTCACGAATACGATCATATAGAGATGACCGAGATACAACACAAGCCAATACCCGGCTGGGCTCCGAAATATCTAACCTCACTAGCCGATTGGCTAGCACCTGAACATCATAAGCAAATGGTCTCTCCTCGGCTGGAATATATGCCAAGCTCCCCATACTGACCGCCTTCCGGCTCAAAGCATCGGCCACCACATTGGCCTTCCCCGGATGATATAATATAGTAATGTCATAATCCTTAAGCAACTCAAGCCATCTCCGTTGTCTCAAATTAAGGTCTTTCTGTTTGAACAAGTGCTGGAGACTACGATGGTTGGTATACACCTCACAAGACACGCCGTACAAATAGTGCCTCCAAATTTTCAAGGCATGAACAATGGCGGCTAGCTCCAAATCATGAACAAGATAGTTCTTCTCATATGGCTTCAACTGCCGAGAAGCATAAGCAATTACCTTACCTTCCTGCATCAACACACAACATATCCCCACTCTCGAGGCATCATAATAAACAATATATGAACCTGAAGCTGATGGCAATACTAACACTGGAGCTGTGGTCAAAGCTGTCTTGAGCTTCTGAAAGCTCTCCTCGCACTCATCCGACCACATGAATGGTGCACCCTTCTAAGTCAATCTAGTCAAAAAAGAAGCAATAGATGAAAATCCCTGAACAAACAGGCGATAATATCCCGCCAAACCAAGAAAGCTCCTGATCTCTGTAGCTGAAGACGGTCTAGGCCAACTCGCACCGCCTCTATCTTCTTCGGATCAACCTGAATACCATCACGAGACACCACATGTCCCAGAAATGCTACGGACTCGAGCCAAAACTCGCACTTGGAGAATTTAGCATATAGCTTCTCCTCCCTCAATCTCTGCAACACAATGCTCAAATGCTGAGCATGCTCCTCTTGACTACGGGAGTAAACTAGAATGTCATCAATGAACACAATCACAAATGAATCCAAATAGGGTCTGAACACACTGTTCATCAGATGCATAAATGCTGCTGGGGCGTTGGTCAGCCCAAAAGACATCACAAGAAACTCATAATGACCATATCGGGTCCTGAATGCAGTCTTTATAATATCCGAGTCCCTGATCTTCAGCTGATGATAGCCTGAACGGAGATCAATCTTAGAAAACACCCTCGCACCTTGTAACTGATCAAACAAATCATCTATGCGCGGCAGAGGGTACTTGTTCTTCACTGTCACTTTGTTTAATTGCCTATAATCAATACACATTCGCATGGAACCATCTTTCTTTTTAACAAATAATACCGGCGCACCCCACGGGGACACGCTAGGACGGATGAACCCCTTATCCAGAAGCTCCTGAAGCTCCTAAAGCTGCTCTTTCAGTTCTTTCAACTTAGCTGGTGCTATCCGATAAGGAGGAACAGATATGGGCTGAGTGCCCGGCACCAAGTCAATGCCAAAATCAATATCCCCGTCCGGCGGCATGCCCGGCAGGTCTGAGGGGAATACATCTGGAAAGTCCCTCACAACAGGTACAGAATCAATGCTAGGAGACTCAGCCCCCACATCTCTCACAAAAGCCAAGTATGATAAACACCCTTTTTCGACCATTTTCTGAGCTTTTAAGAACGAAATGACACGGCTAGGGACGAAATCGGTCGAACCCCGCCACTCAATCTGAGAAATACCAGGAATGGCCAACGTAACTGTCTTAGCATGACAGTCCAATATAGCGTGGTACGGAGACAACCAGTCCATACCCAATATAACATCAAAGTCCACCATCCCCAACAATAACAAATCTGGCCTGGGTCTCCAGACCCCCAATAGATATAACACAGGATCTATAGACATGATCTACAACAATCGTATCACCCACGGGGGTGGATACATGAACAGGTAAATCAAGACTACTACGAGTCGCACCCAAATAATGTGCAAAATAAGAGGACACGTAAGAATATGTGGACCCTGGATCAAATAGAACAGAGGCATCTCTATGACAGACCAAAATAATACCTGTAATCACTACATCGGAGGCAACTGTATCACGCCTGTCAGGGAGTGCATAGAATCGTGCCTGGCCTCCACCGGATCTCTCCTCGCCTCTGGCGCAACCACGAGAAGAATGACCTCCACCTCTACTAGCCTGAGATGGCGCTGAAGAGAAGGGCTGATCCCTCTGCTGAGCCTTGTCCCTACGGAGCCGAGGGCACTGCCTCCTCATGTGGCCAAACTCACCACACTCATAACATGCACCTGGTGCTAGAGAAGTGGACTGAAGGGAACCCCTCGCCGCAGAAGAACCCTGGGCTGAAGAAGTAGGTGCTGCACTCTGGGCCGGAAGGGCACTAAGTGATGACTAACCCTGCTGAAACCCCTGTCGACCACAACCATAAGAACCTCCGCTCTGCTCTGGGCGGCCTGAATGAGAAGGTCTAGATGAGCGACCTCTGCTATGCTGGGAATGCCCTCTAGATAGAGCACCACTAAAACTGCCAGAACCACGAGGCCTCTTAGCCTCCCGGTTCTCTCTCTCTCGGCGATGGTCCGCCTCAATGGAGCGTGCCATATCAACCACCTGCTCAAATGATGATGACAAAACTCTCTCTCTGGTCATAAGAATGCGGATAGAGTAATTGAGGCCATCAATGAACCTCCTGATCCTCTCCCTATCATTAGGGATCATCCATGTGGCATGCCTAGCCAACCGTGTGAATCCGAGCTCATACTGGGTCACAGACATGTCGCCCTGAACCAACCACTCGAACTAGCAACGTAGCTCCTCGCGACGAGACCGAGGTACATATTTCTCTAGAAAGAGAGTAGAGAACTGCTGCCATGTGAGAGGTGCTGCTCCTGCAGGCCTATGCCTCTCAAACGCTTCCCACCAATCAAATGCGGGACCGGTGAACTGAAAGGTAGTAAATGAAACTCCGCTGGACTCAAGAATACCAGCCGTCCGCAACATCCTCTGACACTTGTCCAAGAAACCCCGGGCATCCTCGCCCTCAACGCCACTGAAATGGGGTGGCTGAAGTCTACCAAATCTCTCAAGACGACGCTGCTCGTCGTCGGGCAAAACCTGAACCATATGCTTTGGAGCTGGAGCTGGTGCAGCTGGACGAATAACCGGTGCAACCACCTGAGCGAGGACCGCCTCTGGCGTCTGAAGTCCCTGAACAACCGGGTCTGGTGTGCGAGCTGCGGGGGTCTGATGACCACCCCTGGTCTGAGATGTCGCTGCGACAGTAGTAGCTGAAACTATCTGAGCCAAACCAGTGCAGACATATAATATCTGGCCAATGCCTCCTGAAGGCCAAGAATAACAATAGGCACTGCCGGTGCCTGAGCGGGTACTGCTGGAGCATCAATAACTGGGGCTGATCCTGAATAGGGGATACACGGGCGGGTCAGCTGGAACTCCCTCAGCTGCCCTACCTCTACCTCTAGCACGACCGCGCCCACGACCTCTAACAGGTGGCAATGGAGGTCGTCCACCTCGTCCCGATGCTCGCGTTCTCGCCATCTGCGAGAGAATAAAATATAGAAGTTCAGTCCTCAGAACAACAAGATCGCACGACAGAGTTCAAGAAAAGTGAAGTGTTTCCTAAAGGTTCGTAGCCTCCCGAGGATAAGTACAGGCGTCCCCGTACCGATCCACAACACTCTACTAACCGACTCAAGACTCACGAGGCCTAGTAAACCTAGGCTCTGATACCAACTTGTCACGACCCCAAATCCGGTCGTGATGGCACCCCAGCACATTGCTAAGCCAGCCTGACCAATCAATAACATCGACGGAGCTGGAGGCTCACTTTATCCCATTTAATTATATCAAAACATGAAGCAATACTGATACATATATCGAAAACGGGGACCAAGTCCCAAAACATACAAACTCCCATAGACCGCAGGGTCAAGAGTCATGAGCCTCTAATGAACATAAGTATATATGGTTTACAAGATACCAAGTGCGGAAAGAAATAGCAATACGGAATCAAAAGACAGTGAGAAGGAATATCGGGTCCTGCGGACTCTGCAGCTACCTCGAATATCCTACAGATGTCACCTCAAACAGCTGCCGGATCACTGCTGAGAGGTACCTGGATCTGCACACAAGGTGCAGGGAGTAAAATGAGTACTGCCAAACTCAGTGGTAATAAATAGGGGTAAGACAGCGCAGATAAGAAATCCGCAATAAAGCACTATGTAAAGCCGTAATCAAACACCACCACCAACAACAACAACAACAACAACTACCCGAGTATGTTCCCACAAAGTAGGGTCCGGGGAGGGTAATACGTACACGAGCCTTACCCCTACCCGAAAGGGTAGAGAGGTCGTTTCCGGCCGACCCTCGGGTAAAGCTGTAATCAAATACCCTGTCATAGAATCAATATCAACTGTACCTGTACCAACAAGTACCAGCAAAACAGTATAACAACTATCAGATGTAGCTAAATGCAATGCAATGCATGATATGACCGCTACAGCGCGTAGCCCGATCCAATTTGGGTACCCGTGCTCACTGTGGGGGTTCAGACTTCGGAGGGGCTCCTACAGCCCAAGCACAATATTACTCCGGCGTGCAGTCCAATCCAACATATATACTGCTGCGGCGCGCAGCCCGATCCACTACCAGTCAGCTAATATGCAAATACAGCCTCGCAGGCTCAAAAGTAGTTTTGAAAACTCTTTTATCATTTTTTTCAGTTGAAACAGTAATATCAAAGTTCCAGAGGTTGGAAATAGCATGATAACGGAAATAGCTACGGACTGGTAGTAAACTAGCATGTCAATATCACAGACAATGATAACGATCCTTGCGGGATCCAATAACTGGCTCACGGCCCACAAGTATACTCAACCGCCCAAGAAGGGGTTCCTCGGCTCAAGAGTGGCCAATATCACAATATATAGTATGCAACCATCCGAGAAGGAGGTTCGACGGCTCAAGAATAGCCAATATCATAACACGGTGCCAACAAGTCGGACTAAGCCATAGTCCCCAATCACAATCGACCCCGCACTCACAATAGAGTACGTGTCTCGCCGCTATACAGCGTCACAAAGTGGTACAGCGGGGTTTCGAACCCGCTGGTCATCACCCACATCTATTACTCACCTCGATACAGCGCGACGATTACTCCGCAATGCCCTTGCCACGAGAATCAAGCTCCGCACGCGTAGAATCTGATCAAATACAGTAGAAATACAACAAATTAGGCCAATGGAACGACACCCAATCAATACAACTCAATTTACATCAAAATTCCCAAAGTTGTCAAAACCCTGACTTTCGGTACGCTTCTCGAAAAATTACAAAAGTCACATATTCGTAACCCTCATCTCGATACGAGTCTAAGCATATCAATTTTACCAAATTCGGACTCTATTTGCCCATTCAAAACCTTGATTTTTTAAAGTTCAAGCCTAGGGTTAAATCTTCCATGAATCACCCTAAATTCCTCCATTTTCATGATATAATTGCATAATATTATCAATACTAATCATAGTTTAAGTCCATAGTTGATTACCTGATGATTTCCCTTGAGTTTCTCTTCAAAATCGCCCAAATCGCCTCTAAAGCCGAGACCCAATTGTGTGAAATGTTTCTGAAATTTTCTAACTTCTGATACACTTAACTCACTGCGATTTTCGCTTCTGCGGACCATTTTCCGCCTCTGCGAAACCGCTTCTACGACCAGAAGGTTGCTTCTGCGAACCCAGGCCTACTTGGCCATTTCCGCACCTGCAGTCCCATTGACCGCTCCTGCGGGTCCGCTCCTGCGGATTACACTCTGCCCCTGCAGTCCTTCCCGCTTCTGCGGACAAGAGTCCGCTCCTGCGGACTCGCCTATGCGATCAACTATCCGCTTCTGCGGACTCCTCCATCACGCCTCTTTCCCACTTCTGCGATCGCCCTCTCGCACCAGCGAAGCCGCCCCTGCGGGCCAGGTTCCGCTTTAGCGGTCACCTCCGCTTCAGCGGTCACCTCCGCTTCTGCGCCTTGTTGTCTGCTCCTGCGGACTCGCTCCTGCGCCCCCATTTCCGCAGGAGCGAAAACAACAGAACCAGAACACAAACCTGCAATTTTTCCACATTTTCTTCCGTTTAGCCATCCGAAAACACCCCGAGGCCCCCGGGACCTCATCCAAACACACCACACATCCTAATTCCTTATTTGAACTTGTTCTAATTATAAAACACATCCTAAACATCAAAATCACCAATTACCCACGGATTCAAGCCTAAATTTCTTAAAACTTTCCGAATTATACATTCGATCAAAAACCCGATCAAACGACGCCCGAATGACCTGAAATTTTGCAGGCACATCCAAAATCACATAACGAAGCTACTACAACTGTCGAAATTCTATTCTGACTCCCGGATCAAAATCTCACCTACCGTTTGGATTTCGCCAAAATTCAATCTTAGCCAATTCAAGCCTATTTCTACACCTGGCCTCCAAATTCAATTTCGATCGCTCCCCTAAGTCACAAATCACCTCCCGGAACTAACCAAATCATCAGAATTCAATTCCGAGCCCTCTAACCAAATAGTCAAATCCGGGTTGACTTTCCTTATTCAAGTTTCCTTCAAAAAGGCTATATGCTTTAATCCAAATCACTCCTAACTCACCCGATAGATTCTAACACTAATATAAAATCATAAAACATGTAATTAAAACATAACGGGGTGGTAATTCCCGTGACGATGGGCCGGGTCATCACAGTTAGGGCCTTAGCCTTTTTCGAGGCCGTCGTTTTTCGTTTGTCGAGGATGCCTGTGGTCCTTCCTTACGTTGATAGGCCCTTAGCCTTTTGCGTTTATTGGGGGTGACCGTGGTCTTTCTTTACGCCATCAGGGCCTTAGCCCTTCGCGTTTATTGGAGGCGACCGTAGTCTTTCCTTAATATGCTAGGGACTTAGCCTTTTTCGTTTATTGGGGGTGACCGTGGTATTTCCTTACGCTATCAGGGCCTTAGCCTTTCGCGTTTATTGGAGGCGACCGTAGTCTTTCCTTAATATGCTGGAGACTTAGCCTTTTTCATTTATTGGGGGTGACCGTGGTCTTTCCTTGCTATCAAGGCCTTAGCTCTTCACGTTTATTGGAGGCGACCGTAGACTTTCCTTAATGCTGGGGCCTTAGCCTTTTTCGTTTATTGGGGGTGACCGTGGTCTTTCCTTACGCTATCAGGTCCTTAGCCCTTTGTTTATATGGATGGCCGTAGCCTTCCGTTTTTTGAGGATGACCGTGGACTTTCCTTACGCTCTTAGGGCCTTAGCCTTTCGCGTTTATTGGAGGCGACCGTAGTCTTTCATACGTTGGAGATGGCCGTAGCCTCCCATACATTGGAGATGGCCGTAGCCTTTCATACATTGGAGATGGTCGTAGCCTTTCATACATTGGAGATCACCGTAGCCTTTCATACATTGGAGATGGCCGTAGCCTTCCATACATTGGAGATGGCCGTAGCCTTTCATACGTTGGAGATGGCCATAGTCTTTCATACATTGGAGATGGCCGTAGCCTTTCATACGTTGGAGATGACCGTAGCCTTTCATACATTGGAGATGGCCGTAGCCTTTCATACATTGGAGATGGCCGTAGACTTTCATACATTGGAGATGGCCGTAGCCTTTCATACGTTGGAGATGGCCGTAGCCTTTCATATGTTGGAGATGGCCGTATCCTTTCATATGTTGGAGATGGCCGTAGCCTTCCATACGTTGGAGATGGCCGCAGCCTTCCATACATTGGAGGTGGCCGCAACCTTTCATACATTGGAGATGGCCGTAGCCTTCCATACATTGGAGATATACTCATTTTTCAAACCTCATACAGGAAATATACCTATTTTTCAAACCACGATAAAACACATCACAGACTCTTTCTCCCAATTCCATTGCACAAGCTAACTGCCAGAACTGAATCCTTTTACCCACACCGAGCTACGCAACTACCAGCACTCAAGAGCTTTGCTGCACAATACCTGCAAGACTCATTACTTCGAACACATACCAGGAATTAATCGTATTCTTATCATACCGTTTCGGCTTATTATCAAGCTATTCCATTTATCCCAATTTGCTTTCTAATTCATCTTTAATTTAATATTCTCTTTTATTGTCGCAACACAATACCTCAACTCAGGTTACCACATGAGACTCGTACATAAGACCACACGGTCTAAGACCCATAGGCCACTGAATATTCTCTCAGATGATTCCCAGAAGTACCACATTCTATAATACTTTATTTTGAAGAACTCTCTGTGATTCTGAATTCGTTGTCATTACCTTCCAATACGGATACATATAATCCCATAATTAATATAACATACCACAAGTCTTGATCTCTTCTAACGAAAACACAGTCTCTAGCCACATACGCAATCTTAAGACACCTGACTATTACATGCGAACATCTTGAACACCACAAAACTATTCTCGAGAGTCGTTCACCCTTATTCAGCTGTAGTTTATCTGTCTTATTGAACTGAACCACTCGTGCCTTGTTAGAACTCTGACACCGCAGAACATGATTTCATATATATATAAACAACCATCTTTCTGTTCTTTGCACCGACCATTCTTTATCAACAACAACTCAAAACATCTTAATATTTCTTACACGAGTGAACCACTCGTGCCTTGTTAGAACTCCTTTTTCTATTAATCTGGTAATGGCTGAGTTTTTGGGCCAGAAATTTTAAGGTCTTTGGTAAAGGAAACGGCCCAAAGAACTGGCTCAAAGGCTTTGTCTGTTGATTAATTTTTCGTGATAGATTTTAGTTTGAAGATGCTTGAATAATATTAAAGGACTAGTTGGTTGACTCTTGTTTAATTAAGAGAATTTTTCATAAAGAGTATTCATAAAGACCGAATTAGCAATAAATAGAAACCATTTCTAATATTACATGATATAGGAATATTTTACGGTATTCTATAATGTATTTAGTGTATTAAACAAGTTGTATTTAATAATACAACATTAAGATCCGCCGCATAAATTGGGATTGCTATAAATGCCAAACTGTATTTAAGTGTATTAATATGTATTTAGCGTGAAAATAGTAACGGGTAAGCGCAGATCTGCGGAAGATGAATAAGATATAAACGGAAGGAAAATAAAAAAAAATTGATTTCCATTATTTTAGTTAACTAACTTAAATATACGAAATCCATAGGTATTCTTCTCTATATTGAGCCAATTTAACGACAAAAAAACAGAGGAATACAAATCTGAACACCGTATATTGAGTATTCATCAGTCGTAGGCTACAATTTCAGAAAATACACTACTAATATATGTTGTATAAAACAGATATAACTTCATTTATGTAAGATAAATACAATTGAATACATATGCATACTATTATAAATTCTACTGAATAACAATACTAATTGAAAAAAAAATTAGATATGCATATTGTGAATAAACATAATACAGTAAACATAAATTAATAAAAAATACATACAAATACATGTGAATATACTTGTCTTCTCAAACGAGGGAGGCGACGAAACAAATACACACAAATAATTGCACTGGTATATAGTAATAATCTATTAATAGATAATTGGAGTGGTCTTCACGTTCATATTAAAATCTCAAAGCTGTTTAACCAGCCATTTCATGTTCCGATGATATGTGAATAGAATATCGATATGTAGAGGAGATTGTGTAACAGCAAGTCTGGTTTGCGAAATAGCCTCTTGTCTTATACAAATTTCAGCTATTGCTCTGCATCCCTCCATCGGTTTATTAAAAAGTGGCAATTCCATGTAGATCTCTTCGTTAGTTGGAGGACGGATATGCCTGACTCGAATTTGGGTGAATAACTGGGCTTGTTGAAGTTGGATTCTCGGATGGTGTGTGGAGACGATGAAGAAGAGTATTAGGAGAGGAGAGTGAATTGAGAAATACAGAAATAGTGTGTTTGGGAAGTTTTATGAAAAGATGTATTAAGACGAAAGAGAAAATAAAATATTAGGGGAGTTATACTGGATTGAGAAAAATAAGGCTTAAATATAGGAAATCATTAAATTTTGATTTTTTGCTGATTATATTATGTAAAATTTTGAAAAGGTATTTATATGTTATAATTGGGTCTTAACCTATCAAGTTCAAAGTTAATTTGATCGGTTTGTTTTCTCATGACTAAATAGCTTTAATTAATTGCTTTTTTATGAGGAAATAACACTAAATGCCTATCACTAATAAATTATTTACCCAGATTTGTCCATTTGAAAACTAATTATAATTTTTACCTAGGCAGTCTAAAATTATTATCCGTAAAATAGAATGACTAGAAAGGAAAAGGAAAGCATTAAAAAACATGTTATTCTACTCTTCCTTATTCATTTCTAAGAGATAAAGCAAAGAAGTCTGTGAAAAATTAGTTTTTGCTATTGACTTGAAAAGACATATTTTAATTTTCCTTTTTGGTAAACTCACCAGAAAATAGTTCCGCATCTCACACAACATATATTTTATTCTAAGTTCATAAATAGCTATATATTTAAAAAGTTGGAAAAATTCAATCAGAAACAAGAAGTTCTATCTTATATTTGAGTATTTTCTTTCTTCTTTCCTCTCCTCTTATACAAAAGTTAAACCTTCAACACCTTCTTCACCCCAAATAAGAAGAAAAATACAATAATTTATTTCCCATGTGGTTTCTCATTGCCTAGTATTTGCAAAAGTAGGTTTTAACTTTTGTGGTATTATTTTTTCTTTTTTGTTGTTTCTTGATCAGTTTATTAAAAACAATAATTCTAGCTTCCAAGATAGGGATAAAGTCTGTATACACATTAACCTTCCCAAACTTCAGTTATGAAATTATACTGAAATACTTTATTATAATAATAATATAGTATAATTTCTTGAAATACCTTATTATATTAATATGTGGTACACTATTGTTTTATTTGAACCAGAGAAGAAAACGGATTTGTATTGTATACCCAAATAGTATACAAATATACCATTTTAGTATACAATTCATTCCAACTAATAACTATATACCCTATTAGTATAGCTATATACTATATTGGTATCATATGCTAGTTAAATTATTTTTTGGTTGTATTACCTGAATTTAACTGGTATAATATTTGATTTTCTTTTAATATTGATAATATATTACAATATCTTGAAATACCTTATTATATTAATATGTGATACACTATCTTTTTATTTTTCTCTTTATGCATGTGTGTTAGGTAATAGTAGTATAGTCATATTATTGTCGAAAATTAACTAGTAAAACTGTATACCATGTTGGTATAGTTATATGTCATATTGGTATCATATGGCATTTTAAACATTGTTTTGGTTGTTTTAGCTGCATCTTAAGTGAATTCTATTATGAAATTATATATATCAACATGAGTTGCAATAATACTGGAATTTTTATGTGTTGATGGACATAAATTATATGTATTAATAGTTTTTATAGTTATAAGCAATTATTGGAACGACCCCATACAACTATATACCCTCTTAGTATACGAAATGAGCAAGTTATTTTGCGAATATTTAACTAGCAATACGAGCATGTAATTTTCTCATAATTTTATTGTGGCCTTTATTGTTTTGGTAGAGTAGTATAGTCGCATATAGTTGTAGCAATATTCTAGAGAAATTATATGCTCTATTGGTATACATATATATATACCATATTGGTATCACATGTTAATAGAATTCTTTTTCGCTATTTATACTTTTGTTTTATGTTTTAACATTTTATATTATTTTTATTCTAACTAGTATATGTGAAGATTTGATTGCCGTAGATTATATTTTCTTGCTCTATAACTGATTGTATTACTGCTAATGGTACAATGTGTATTGATATTTATAGGGAAAAAGATCAAGGTTTGCAAGATAATCACGTGTTGATTCTTAAAATCTGACTATGTAATTTATGCACAACAGTAATCAATGTGATATTCAGTGCATTAGATCAAGTGACAACTGATATTATTTCAGTTTACTAAATAAATTTAAAAAATAAGAAAGAAAAATAAAATAAAAGGTATGTTGTACTAGTTATATTAAAAATGTGAACAAATATTTACTATATCAATTATTTCTTATTGTATAAAAAAAGAATGATAAAAAATAGTGAAAACAATAAATAAAACTAGATTATAAAGAGAAAAGAAATATAAAAAAAAATTTAAATGAAATTAGAAAAGAAATTTTTTTTGAAGAAAACAAGAAAAAAAAAAGCAGAAAAGTAAAAAAAAAATAGAAAAAGAAGAAGAAAAGAAGCATTGAAATAAAAAGGAATTAGACTACAAAAACTATTATGCGTAGCAAATGTAATTAGTTTATGGGTAGAAAAATAAATGGGTAGACAAGGATAAATAGTTTTATTTTTATGGGTAACTGTGTCAAACCCCTTTTTTTATTGTGAGTACACGAATTGGGTTTTGATATTTGGGTTTGGAAGCTGGCCAGTGAGAGCGCCTTCAAGGAATTTGAATGGGCTTGAGTTTTACGCGAAGTTTCTTATTTACCCCACTAGTAGTCATACCCGCGCGATGCGCGGTCGATATTAAAAAATATGAATTAACGAAAATTATGATCGGGTTATTTGAACATATTAGATTGTATTGTTTTATAAATTTTAATTGTCATCATATTTGTCAATACGATATCTAATATCTCTATTAAATTAAATGTACTTATATACAACAACAACAACAACAACAACAACAATAATATACCTAGTATTATCTCACATAATGGGATTCGGGGAGGGTAGTCTGTACGCATACATTACCTCTACCTTATGAAGATATTATATTATCAATATTTAGTATTATTATATTATTTATCGATATTTTTATTAGTATATTATATTGTTTAATATTTTTATCTGCTACTATCTTTTTATAATATAATAGAAAGATATATATTTTATTAATCAAGAAACATATTTTTATTTAAAATTTTATTCTTTTTTCTCAGCAATATTATTTGCATTTTAATGACTAAAATATCTATTAAATTAAAGGGACTAATAAAAAATATTTTTTGTTCTATATTATTCTTTATTATATATAATATTTAGTATTATTATATTGTTAATAAAAATTTATTAGCATATAACTTTGTATAATATTTTTTATTACTACTTTCTTTTTGTAATATAATAAAAGATATATTTTATTACTCGTAAAATATTATTTTATTTTAAATTTTATTTTGCTATTCTCAATAATATAATCTGAATTTTAATGGATAAAATCTCTATTAAATTAAAGGAACTAATATAGTCATCGAATAACTTTTTTGTTATGTAATATTTTAATATATTATCCAATATTTAGTATTATTACATTGTTAATAAAAAAATATTAGTATGTTACTTTGTTTGATATTTATGTTTGCTGCTTTCTTTTGTATAATATTTTTCTTATATTCTTGATGAGTGAATCTTTATATAAATATAGATTTATAATTTAAATTAATCAAAAATAATTTCGATTTTATTCTAAAAGTGCCAAATAACTTTTTCTCAACACTATCAAATTAGTACAACAATATTTTCTCTCTTTTAACAGAAAAAAATAACGGTTTGTCTTGGTATACAATTTCTAAAATCAATGCATCTAATAAATACTCTCAATTTTTAATTTTCAAGAGAAAAGGGAAAGTTCAATTTGTAAAGTGATGATAATTGTAGAGCACTCTTTTCATTTATCTAGATTATATCGGCACTTAATAATTTAGACTTGGAGTAGTTATGCTTTTCGAGTTTTTAGGTTTAACAAAGCATTTAAAAAATTGTCTGTGTTGTAGTAAATTGAATTGAAAGATTAAAGATTTTTTAGTTTTTTATTTATTTTAAATTATTTTTGAATATCCAAATATTTTGGAGGTTTGTTCCTAAATTTTGACACTTGTTGAATTTTGGTGAAACTTGGCATTCTTTGGACTTTTTTGCTATTCCTATTCTCTATAATAATATAATATTATATAATATAATAACAATAATATATATATATATATATATATATATATATATATATATATATATATATATATATATATATATATATATATATATATATATATATATATATATATATATATATATATATATGTGTGTGTGTGTGTGTGTGTGTGTGTGTGTGTGTGTGTGTATTAGGAATAACTCTACTCCCCAATTTGAATTGATAATTTTTTTTTCTTATTTTTATATTTTATAGATATTTAAATTCAAAAAAATAACTAACTATTAACTAAATAACTAATTATGCCAAGTGGCTTTTTTCAAGGCTGCCACTTGGCTTAAGGAGAAGCCATTGTCTTTGGCTTTTAAGTATATATAGATATGCGGATTAGAGTTAAAAAGCCTAAGGACGCTAGAATCAATTAAGTGAGGCATGCCATACTTAGCAAATGTAGTTATGGCCCTCCTATATTAACATAGAAACCTTTAAGTAGAGTATTTTGAGGTGCGTCATGCCAAACATAAATGATAAAATTGCATGAGCTCAGTTTGTTCAAGTTTGAATTGATCCTTAGATTTGAGGCGTGCCGTTTAGCTAAATTCTACGGCCCTCACAGATTGCCAACACGAAATTGCTTTAGGCACGTTAACTTAATAATATATCTTCTTAAACTCGAATGCGAATTTATGTGACCCAAATCTAAATATCAACGATGTTAAAATATATCAAAAACTACGGGTGCATTTATGTGACGTGGTTCGAGACGTGTTTTAATGACGTAGCAATTCTCTTTAAAAAATAATAATAAAAGCGGTTGAAAATTAAATTTTACACATAGGTTCATTATTATTTTAAAATTAGATAATTAAGCCGAATATAACAGTTGAGCAACCGTGCTAGAACCACGAAACTCGGGAATACCTAACACCTTCTCCCGGGTTAACAAAATTTCTTACTCAATTTTTTATTTCGCGGACTGTTAAACAGAGTCATTATTTTTCTCAATTCGGAATTGAACCAGTGACTTGGGACACCATAAATCTTCCAAGTGACGACTCTGAATCTTCTAATAATAAATTCCGTTTCGATTGTCCTTTAATTGAAAAAACTCTGTTATACTCTTCCGGGGTGTAGGTAAAAAGGAGGTATGACCACATAAATGTAGTCGAAGGAAGTAACTGTTTATCCTAGAACTGGATGAGGAGGTAGAGGAGTCTCTTTGGGAAGATGAGTTAGAAGAAGGTGAAAACTCTGTGGATTCAGCTTTGAATCCTAAGTTTCTGTTCATTCTCTTGATGGAACTAGTGACTATAGAACAATGAGAGTAAAAGGAGTTGTTAAGGAAAAAATGGTTCATGTTTTAATTGATTTAGGGTCCACCTATAATTTCATGGACCTTGTAGTGGACAAGAAGTTAGGTTCAAGATTGGAAATCATTCCCTTTTTTGTTGTGTCTGTAGCAAATGACAGTAAAGTCCACAGTTTTGTGATGACTGTAGGAGTCACTTGGAAGATGCAAGGAGTAGACTTCAAAGCTGATATGTTGGTTATTCCATTGGAAGGATATGATGTAGTACTGGGCAGTCAATGGCTCATTACATTAGGAGATATAAGGTGAAATTTTAAACAGTTGAAAATAAAGTTCCAAATTGGACAAGAAAGGCGTCACTAAGAGGTAGCCAACCCGGGGCTTTCAAGGTAGTAGTTGATGTTCGAATACAAAAAGTACTCAACAAGCCTAGTCAAATTCACATGATGTCATGGTGTTTATTCAACCCTTATTAGAATCAAACTCAGTTCAGGAAACAAGAATAACATCAACTCTTAGGAATGCAGAATTTAGAGGATTTGCAAAAGGTGCTTCAACAATATGAACCCATTTTTGAGAATCCAACAATATTGCCACCCCATCGACCTCATGACCACAGAAGCATTCTGAAGGAGGGAGTCTCACCCATCAATGTGAGGCCATACAAATACCTTGCAAGCCAGAAGGATGAGACTGAAAAGATGATTAAAGATGGTAAATTTTCCCATTAGAACAACCTGGCTCCTTATTTTTTAATTTTATAGCCCATATTTTAATTTACAACCAACTAGCCCAAAAAGTAGGCTAAAGTTCAACATCCAACTCCAATGGGTTCTCAAAATTATTATTTATTTTTAAAAAAAATTCCTCAAGATTTTAAATTAATTTTTGAATCAGTAACTATGAATTAAATGTTAGTTCAACAAACTAAATTCATTTGAGTGGTGAAAATTAGATTTTTAATAAGCTTAACTATGTGGTTTAAATTTCGAATTTAATTTTGTCAGATTTGGAGCGGGTGTTATTTAGACTTTTAGAAATAGTATAAAGAGGTTGTATATAAAACTTGAAGTAATTTAAGGGAGATTTGGACTGGTTTTGAACAACAATTGCAACTGGAAATCATGGAAAAAACGAGGACACATAACTATAAGAGAGTTGTCTGCAGATGCTTGTATAAAGGTGTATAAAAGTGTATAATAGTATATAAGGTGTGTTTCTACACTCATATACGTTATTATACAAGATTATACATAGTTATACAAAAAACTGACTTCATCTTCTTCCTTGCGTCTTTTCTGAAATTCAACTCAAATCTTGCTCAAATCTACTCCAAATCACTTCAAATTAAAATTTTGAACTCCTTTTAATATTTTCAATCAATTGGAATAACATCCAATCCAAACAACTAACAAATTCAAAAATGCTCATTTTTGAAAGCAAAGCTTTGAATGGTCTTCAATGGCGGACTTTTACTCTTCTATTTTCTTACATTGCAATCAAGTGACACAAGAGTAGAAGTATAAAATACACGATCCCTAAAATTATATGTAGAAGATGTGAGAAGAAGAGAGAGTGAAAGCAATGACTGTGAGAACACAAAATTTTACTCATAGATGTTAGAAGCAATAATTGTAAGAAAGACATATTTTGAATTTGCTAGTGCTTCCAAAATATATAAAACATGGGCTAGATCGTATAAAACTTAAAAATATGGACCATTTTTTATTATGGCGTGAAATTATGCATATTTTCTTGTAATTCTTTCGTTAATAAACTGCGTCTTTTAAGAAATTCTTTATTTTTATGATTCAAACTCTCAATTTTTAATTAAATAATAAAGGTCAAATCTCAACCCTCCTACCCAATCCCCACGTGATGCTCTAAATACTAAAACCTACTCCCTCCGGTCCAAAATAAGTGATTTTTTGGCCTTTTTTTTGTGGTCCAAAATAAGTGATTTTTTTGGATTTCAAGAATGACTTAATGATGTTTTTTCTATATTGTCCTTGGAGTAAATAGTGTTGGAATATGTGTTAGGAGTATTTATGTGAGATAGTAAGGTTAAAATTGTCAATTTTATTGGTAATTAATGCTAAAATGTGACTTTTTTAATATATGTGAAAACATCCAAAAAAACACCTATTTTGGACAGAAGGGAATATTAAAATTGGAACATGGCCTCCTTTTTGGGTCCATATTGTCATAATGGGACATTAATGATGGAACCAACCTTTAATGTGGGAATAATAGCTGAATGGCTGTTGTTTCCCCATCTCTTTTCTTTCTGTATTTAAATTTCTTTAAGAAAAAAATTCTTGTATGGAAACCAACTCTGAGTTCAACTTTCAATATTCTAATCAAGTCAATGGAATATTTCTGTACAAGTCTATTACGTGTATATTTTTTAGCCCCGTTTGATCATAAAGTTTAGTTTTTTTTTCAGATAAAATTTAAAAACATTGTTTGTTCATAAAATATGACTAGTTTTTCATTTTTTTTTTTAAAGTTCTCCTAGGTTGGTTTAAGGCAATTTTCTTAAATAAAATGCATGTCAAAACATAATTTGAACTTTCAAAAATTATTTTTTAATACAATTCCAAAAATTTATTTTTTCAAAGTCTAAACAAATCTACGTGGAAACGCTAGCCTAATATCTAACTTGTTTTCTCTCCTTGACTTATTTAAAACACCTTTTGGACTTTAAACAAGTCGTAGTGCAAAATTTCCAACCAGTTTATAAAGTTGAAAATGGTGTTTTGAGTTGGATCCTTGTCCTATATATTTGGCTATTTCTTTTCTTAATGGAATCTTCTATTGCGTAATTTGGGGTCAAACTTTTCTATTCTAGTTCATTTGATGTGTTATTTTGTTCTGCATATTTTGTAGTTCTATCATATGATATTACATTATTCCAAGTCTTATTTCAAGGTAGACAAAGACAAATCTTCCAGCAGTCAAACAATGGCCGATGTTTGGATCGTCAAACCAGCTTTTAAGCATTTGCTTTTACATATTTTAGTCTTTGTTAAGCACCTACTCAAGAGTCAAATACGTTTTAGTTAAAACTAGACAGCTTAAAAGCTAGTGTGGTATGATAAGAGGCGGATTCGGAATTTTTATAACATGGGTATACCACTAAAGAAAACAGTAAAAAAGTACGCATAAGTGGGAATTAAATCCTGCTTCTTGTGATGACCCAAAGGGTCATCTTTTGTTTAAGAATCCGATTCCATATTTAGAGGCCTTGAAAACCTTATTTTATATCTCCTTGATTTGCATGCGTAATAAGAGCACGTATCCGTGAAGTCCTTATGTGAAAAACTTAAGAAAAAGTGATTTTTTTGGCTGAGAAACATGATTTTAGTTGACTTCGGTTAATATTTTGGGTAAATGGACCCAGACTTGTGTTCCGATAGCACTGGAGGGTCCGTAGTAAAATACGAGACATCGACGTATGCCCGAAGTCGAATTTTGAGGCCCCTAGCCCGAGAAATGAATTTTTGAAGAAAATTGATAAGACTTAAAATGCAATAATTTAAATGATTTGATCTTGTTGGTATCGTGCCCGTATTTTGATTTCGGAGCGCGGTACATGTCCGCCATAATAGTTAAACCTTATTTGTGAATTTGGTGAAAACGGAAGTGTTTTGACATGATTCGGACCTTTGGTTGAAAAAATACAAAGTTTGAAACTATTTTGAAAATTTCATGAGTTTTGGAGTTGAATTCATAGTTCTGGATGTTATTTTAGCGATTTGATCGCGTGAACAAGATCATATGATATTTTAAAACCTGTGTGCATGTTTGGTTGGAGTCCTCAAGGGCTCGGGTGTATTTTCGATAGGCTACAAAGTGATTTTGGAACTTAGAGAATTGCTGGGGTAACTAGTATCTGTTGCAGGCCTCTGATCTCGCAATTGCGAGATCATGCTTCACAATTGCGAGCAAAACATGCATGGCAATTGCGACGTCTTCATCACAATTGCGAAGAAGGCCTGGGCAAGCAGGGTTCACAAACGTGAACATATCTTCGCAATTGCGAAGAGAGTCTGGGAAAGGGTGTGATACCAAATGCGATATTTTTGTCGCATTTGCGAAGGTCCCTGATTGCAATTGCAATCATTACCTTAGCAATTGCGAAGGAAGCAGAAGTGTGGGGAACTTTGCATTTGCGAGCTTTTAATTCGCAAAGCTCTGATCACAAATACGACATCTGCAACTGTTCAAAACATAACTTAGACGAGAGTTTTCATTCATTCTCCCATTTTTCAAAATCTAAACATCAAGAGGCAATTTTCCCAAAGCAATTTATTCCCCAAATCATAGGTAAATAATTCTTAACTTATTTATTTCAATCTATTTCATCTTTTTATAAGATTTCATCGTAGAATCTAGGGGTATTCATGGTGGAATTGGGTGTTTTTGGGTAGAACTTAGGAATTTTGAAATTTGGAAATTTAGACCTCAAATTGAGGTCATATTCCAAAACCAATTGTATATCTGGTATCGGGGATAAATGGGTAATCGGGTTTCGATTCAAATTTCGAGTTTTGACCAAGCGAGCGGGGGGTTGATTTTTGACTTTTCGGGGAAAAATGTTGGAAAATCAATGATTATGCATTGAAATTGGTTTATTTAGCATTAATTGATGTTAATTAGTTAATTATGAATAGATATGAGTGGATTGGAAGTGCAAACTAAGGGGAAAGCAGTATTTGAGGCTTGAGTTTGACCATGGAATCGAGGTAAGTGTTGTGGCTAACCTTAGCTTGAGGGATTAAGTGTTATTTGCTTATTTATACGTATTTGGATGTTGATTATAATTTATAGGTTAAGTGACGAGTATCTACACATTGTTGTTGAGTCAATACATGTGCGTGTGTCTTATTCTAGAAAATGTTGCATATTGATCATACTGTTTGTGTAGACTAGTTATTCAATGTGTCGAGAAGATTCTTATCATGTTTTATGAGATTTGATATTTATGGGGTTTTACCCAAAGTTGAGATTAGTATTGTGGAACTAAGAGTTGAAGTAAGACTTGTTGTTGCCATTTCTATCTCTTTATTATTGTTGTCTCTAATTTGGGTGAGGTATAGTGATAAAGCACGGAGGGTAATGTCGTGCACGTTTCTATTACTTATATGGTGATGAAGAGTGATAAAACACGAAGGGTGATGCCATGCACATTTCTATTATTAGTAGGTGATGTTGAGTGGTAAACCACGAAGGGTGATGCCGTACACGTTTCTATTATTCGTATGGTGAGTTTGAGTGGTAAAGCACGAAGGGTGATGCCGTGCACGTTTCTATTATTGGCTATCTGGTGAGGTTGAATGATAAAGCACGAAGGGTGATGTCATGCACGTTTTTATCATTGATTACCTGGTGAGGTTGAGAGTAAAAGAACAAAGAGTGATGTCGTGCATTTTTCATTTGTTGTATTTAGTTTTATTGACGGTTCAAAGCGTACTAGCTATTTAAATACCTCTACTGCTGTGATTCTTTATGCTGTTATCCCCATAGCATGTTGCCCCTTTCCTGTTAATTGATGCTTAGCTTCTATTAATTGTTATTCTGTTAGAATATTGTTTAACTTCACATGTTTATGTTATTTGTCGTATTCTAGCCTCATCACTACTTCGCCGAGGTTAGGCTCGGCACTTACCAGTACATAGGGTCGGATGTACTGATACTGCACTTTGCACTTTCTTTGCAGATCTCGGTACTGGACTACACTGATAAGAGTTTGGGTTGCTGCCTTCAGTCAATAGGAGACCCAAGGTAAATCTACCAGTGTTCGCAGACCCTGTAGTCCCATTGCCTCTATCTTAGTTTCCTATTTTCTTTCATTCCAGAAAACAGATGTATTTCCTTTAAACCAGTATTTGTAGAAATTCTTGGACGTTCGTGGATTGTGACACCAGTTCTTTTGGGTAGTCATATACTTGTGTATTAAACTGCTATAAAATTTCCGAACTTCATATCTATTTAGTTTAAATTATTGTTATTATTGCTTGGTTAATGATTAATGTGTTAGAACTGTATTTGTTCGTTTGCCTAGAATTCTAAGAGTTAGGCGCCAGCATGATCCCGATGGTGGGGGAATCCGAGTCGTGATAAGTTAGTATCAGAGCACTAGGTTGCCTAGGTCTCACAATTCATGAACCAACTAGGTAGAGTCTGAGGGATCGGTACGGAGACGTCTGTGCTTATCCCCTAGGAGCTATAGAGTTAGCAACAATTTCACTTATATTTATCTCGGTCGTGCGGTTTGATCTCTCAATGCTAATGGAACTCTCTGCTCTGCTCTTTCGCATTTGGAGAAAATATGTACCGCTTTATTAGCTGATCAACAGCCCAAGCCCCCGGTGGAAGCTCTTACGAGGGGCAGAGGATGAGGTCGAGGCCATGCTAGAGGCTGAGGTAGGGGCAGGGTCAGGGCGCAGCCTAGAGATCGAGCAATATCACCAGCGACAGAGCCTCAGATAGAGTTTGATGATGAGTTTCCGGCCCAGACCGTTCCAGCGGGGCCAACTCATGTTCCATAGGGGTTCATCGCTACCTCGGTTCTTCCGGATGCTTTGGTCCATCTAGTGGGCCTTATAGAGAGTGTTACACTGGCCTATATACTTCCTATAGCATCAGTCGTCTCTTGGGCTGGGGATTCTGAGCAGCAAAGACTCCCGATACTCACAATCTGGAGCAGATGGATCCCTAGTTTGAGACTCCAGCAACTCAGCCAGTTAGGGTAGTTCCGCCCGGTGTTATAGCACAGACCGGTGATGGAACAGCTATGTCTTCTGATGCCTTGTGGAGATTGGATAGGTTCACCAAGATTTTCACTACTACTTATGGCTGTACATCTTTAGAGGATCCCCGGGACTATTTGGACAGTTATCACGAGGATTTACGTAACATGGGGATAGTGGAGACCAATGGGGTCAACTTTGCTGCATTTTGTCTGTCAGGTTCCGCCAAGAAATGGTGAGGGATGTTTGTTTGGCTAGACTAGCTGGGTCACCTTCTTTGACTTGGGATCAGTTCTCTCAGCTGTTTCTCAAGAAATTCCTTCTTGTCACTCACAGAGAGGAATACCTTAGGCGGTTCGAGCATCTTCAGTATGGTTCTATGACTGTCACTCAGTACGAGACTAGGTTTATTTATTTGGCTTGTCATGCTCTTCTTATACTTCCCACAGAGAGAGATAAAAGGGGAGGAGGTTTATTGAGGGACTCGCTCACCCTATCAGATTGCAGATGGCTAAGAAGACAAAGATTGATATTTCTTTTTAAGATGCAGCCAATGTGGCCAGGTGAGTTGAGGTGGTTTTAGATTAGGGGAGTAGTTAGGGGTCTGACAAGAGGCCTTGTTATTCAGGTTGTTTAGTGGTGCCTTGCCCAGGGTAGGGATTCTTTTGGTAGAGGCTATCCTTCTAGGTTGTTTAACACTTCAGGCTTCTTACGGTGTTTCAGGTGGTCGTGGCTTGCATATGCAGTATTTTGATCAGCTACCCTATAATGTATCACCAGCTCCTATCATCGCATCTCCACTCTGGTTATACTTGTGGTGATCTGTGACATATTGCAAGATTTTGCCCTCAAGCATCGAGTAGTTCTCAACATCAGGGTTCTTGTACCATGGTTCCGACACTAAGTTTTCCATCGCCCGCTCAGCTAGCTAGAGGCAGGAGTCAGGCAGTTAGAGGTGGAGGTCGAGGTATTAAAGGTGGAGGTCAGGCCATTAGAGATGGAGGCCAACCAGTAAGAGGTCATCCTAGAGATGTAGTTCAGAGTGGTGGGGCCTAGCCCCGATATTTCGGTTTGCAGTAGAGATGCTTCAGTTCTATTTGATCCAGGGTCTACATACTCCTATGTGTCAACTTATTTTGTTCCATATTTGGTTTTGCCTCATGATTCTTTGAGTGCTCTCTTGTATGTGTCCATGCCAGTAGGGATTTCTATTATTGTAGATCATGTCTATTATTTGTCTGTGGTTGTTATTGGGGGTCTTGAGACTAGCGTAGATCTCATATTTCTTGATATAGTTGATTTCGATGTCATTTCAGGGATGGATTGGTTGTCACCTTATCTTGCTATATTGGACTTTCATTCCAAGACCATGACCTTATCATTGCCGAGGTTGCCTCGATTAGAGTGGAGAGGGACTATATATCATTCTATTAGAGGGGTTATTTTTTATATGAAGGCTTAGTGTATTGTCGAGAATGGGTGTTTGTCTTATTTGGGTTATGTTCGTGATTATAGTGCTGAGGTTCCTTCTATTCTGTACCAGTTGTTCGGGAGTTTCCAGAGCAATTTTCTACAGACCTTTTGGGGATGCCATCCGATAGGGATATTGACTTTTGCATTAATTTGGCTCGGGGACTCAGCCCATTTCTATTCTGTTGTACCGCTTGGCCTTGCCAGAGTTGAAAGAATTGAAGGAACAGTCGCAATATTTGCTTGATAAGGGCTTTATTAGACCCAGTGTGTCAACCCGGGGTGCACTGGTATTGTTTATTATGAAGAAGGATGGATCGATGAGGATATGCCTAGATTATCAGCAGTTAAACAAAGTCACCATCAAGAACAAGTATCCATTGCCGAGGATTGATGACTTATTTGACCAGCTTCAGGGTGCCAAGCTATTTTTCAAGATTGATTTGAGATCTGGTTACCATTAGTTGATGATTAGAGCATCCGATGTCCCTAAGACAGCCTTTTGCATTCGGTACAACCATTATGAGTTTCTAGTGATATCATTTGGGTTGACAAATGCCCCATCAACATATATAGATTTGATGAACCGAGTGTTCAAGACCTATCTAGATTCCTTTATGATTGTTTTCATTTATGATATATTAATCTACTCCCCCAGCTGAGAGGAACATGAGCATCATCTTGGAGTCATTCTTCAGACACTGAGAGACATCCAATTATATGCTAAGTTTTCAAAATGTGAGTTTTGGTTGAGTTCAGTTGTTTTCTTGGTCATGTTGTATCAGCAGAGGGTATTCAGGTGGATCCTAAGAAAATTGAGTCATCCAAGGACTGGCCTAGACCCACATCAGCTACAGAGATCCAGAGTTTGTTGGGATTTTCAGGTTATTACCATTGATTAATGGAGGGGTTTCCATCCATAACAGCCTCAATGACCAGATTGACCTAGAAGGGTGCCCTGTTCAGGTAGTCGGACGTGTGTGAGATGAGCTTTCGGAAGCTCAAGACAAATTTGACTATGATGCCGGTGTTGGTGTTGCCCACAGGTTCAGGGCTTTAAGACAAGAGGGGTTGCTCCGATGGTAAGCAACCCCCACTTCCAACCGAGAGGTTGTGAGTTCGAGTCTCCCCAAGAGCAAGGTGGGTAGTTCTTGGAGGGAAGGATGCCGGGGGTCTATTTGGAAACAGCCTCTCTACCTTAGGGTAGGGGTAAGGTCTGCGTACACACTACCCTCCCCAGACCCCACTAAGTGGGATTATACTGGGTTGTTGTTGTTGTTGTTGTTGTTGTGACGCATCTCGTATTGGACTTGGTGCGATGTTGATGCAGAATGGCAAGGTTGTTGCATATGTTTCACGACAGTTAAAGATTCATGAGAAAAATTATCCAGTTCATGACTTGGATCTAGCAGCCATTGTTCAGTCACTGAAGATTTGGAGGCATTATCTATATGGCATGTCGTATGAGGTGCTCACGGATCATAAGAGTTTGCATTATTTGTTCAAGCAGAAGGAACTCATTTTTTGGCAGAGAAGGTGGTTGGAGCTATTTAAAGGTTATGATAGCATCATCTTGCATCATCCTAGGAAGGCCAATATGGTGGCCGATACTTTGAGTAGGATGTCGGCTAGTGTGGGTAGTCTTGCATATATTCCAGCCGATGTGAGACCGATTTCTTTGGATGTCTAGGCTTTTTCCAATCAGTTCATGAGGCTGGATATTTCTGAGCCCAGCCATGTTCTAGCTTGTATAGTCGCTCGGTCTTCCTTGTTTGAGAGTATGAAGGAGTGGCAGTATGAAGGTCCTTATTCGCTTGTCTTTAGGGACACAGTGCGGCACGATGATGCCAAGCAGGTTACAGTTGTAGATGACGGAGTTTTGAGCATGCAGGGTTGATTTTGTGTGCCTAATATTGATGGACTTCGTGAATTGATTCTAGAGGAGGCCCATAGTTCCCGATATTCTATTCATCTAGGCGCCACTAAGATGTATTTAGACTTGCAACAACATTATTGGCGGAGGAGGATGAAGAAGGATATTATTGCATATGTACCTCGATATTTGAATTGTCAGTAGGTAAAGTGCGAGCATTAGAGTCCTAGTGGTTTGCTTCAGAAGATTCAGATTCTTGAGTGGAAGGGGAATCGTATCACTATGGATTTCATTGACTCCCACAGACTCAGAGGAAGTACAATGCAATATGGCTCATTGTGGATAAGATGACTAAGTCAGCACATTTCATTCTTGTGGCAGTTATCTATTCTTTGGAGCAGTTGGATAAGATCTATATTGTCACGACCCAGATTTCCTACCATCAGGAGTCGTGATGACACCTACTCATTAAAGCTAGGCAAGCTGACAATTTTAGCTTTTTTACCACTATTTTTACTAATCCAACAGAATTAGATATTAGCTAAGCAAAATAATTAAGAGATGTGAAGGTAAAGTAACAATGCCACAACTCAAGTACATAACTACCTCATACAATCTAGTGTCGCAATCCACGAACGACTAAGGTTTACTACAAATACAAGTCTGAAAGAAGTACAACTGTTCTCAAAATGGAAAGAGACAACAAAAAGCTAAAGTGGGGAAAAGAGGGACTTCAGGCTCTACGGATGCCAGTAAATCTATCTTGGTCTCCCTGGACTGAAGGCAGCTACCTCAAGCTACCCAAAAGGCCTGGCACCAAAATCTACACAAAGGGTACAGAGTACAGTATTAGTACAATCGACCCCATGTACTGGTAAGTGTCGAGCCTAACCTCAGCGAAGTAGTGACAAGGTTAGGACACACAACCATATAAACCTATGTATTTAAATCATATACAAACAGAATGATAATAACATGAAATAACAGATAAAGTTAGGAAGGGGAACATGCTATGGGGGAATATCAAATTCTAACATTAATTCTGTAGAGAAACGTAAAGAATGCCATATACGTATCAACATAAATAATGAAACAATGACATCTGCACGACATCACCCTTTATGATTTTGCTATCGTCCTTACCATAAAAAATAATAGAAATGGCACGACATCACCCCTCGTGCATTAAAATCTCATAATCATGGCACGACATCACCCTTCGTGCATTAACTCTCACAAGTTTGATGCAATATGGGTCATTGTGGATAGACTGACTAAGTCAACACATTTCACTCCCACGACAGTTCCTATTATTTGGAGAGGTTGGATGAGATCCATAACTGTGAGATCGTTTGTATTCATGGTGAGCCCATGTTTATCATTTTTGATCGAGGTATGCAGTTTACCTTGCATTTTTGGAGGGCAGTACAATGCAATTTGGTTACGCGTGTCAGATTGAGCACAACATTTCATCCTTAGATGAGCGGACAACCCGAGCATACTATACAAATTTTGGAGGATATGCTCTACGCCTGTGTTATTGATTTAGGAGGTTCAAGGGATCAGTACTTGCCATTAGCGGAGTTTTCCTATAATAACAACTATCATTCGAGCATCCATATCGCTCCTTATGAGGCACTATATGGTAGACGGTGTCGATTGCCAGTTGGGTGGTTTGAGCCAGGGGAGGCTTGATTAATGGGTACAGATTTAGTACATGATGCCTAGGATAAGGTTAAGAATATTTAGTATAGACTTCATAATGCTCAGTCTAGGCTAGGGGTGACAAAATGATTCAAAAAAAATAGTAAACCACCCATATTATCCACTAAAAAGTGGGTTGGGTAATAAATATTTTAAAAACAGTTCAAATATGGATAAGAACCATATTATCCATTTAGAAAATGGATAACCAATGAGTCTAACTTTTACATTTGTAAAGCCTCAAATTGGGGGTTCCTCAAGTTATGGAGACTAAGAATTCTCCCAAAAGTGATCATATACAAGAAGTCATGGATAATATGGGTAACCCATATTATCCGCCGGTTAATCCATTTTTTATCCGTATTAAATATGAGTCAGTTCAGATAGTTGATATGTTTTTTCATCACCCATTTTTCAACCGAACCATATCCAACCTGACACGCTCGTTTGCCACTCCTAGTCTAGGCAAAAGAGTAATGCTGACTATAAGGTTCGTGATGTCATTCATGGTTAGAGAGTGAGTGTTTCTTCGAGTGGCGCCCTTGAAGGGCATGATGATATTTGAGAAGAAGAGGAAGCTAATCCCTAGGTTTATCGGGCCTTTTGAGATCCTTGATTGAGTGTGAGAGGTGGCTTACAGACTAGCCTTGCCTCTAGGTTTATGAGTTGTACATCTAGTGTTTTATGTGCCCATGCTTTGAAAGTACCACAGTGATCCATCCCATGTGTTAGACTTCAACACTGCCCTGTTGGACAAGGACTTGACCTATGAGGAAGAGCCAATAACTATTCTAGAGCGGCAGGTTTGACAGTTCATATTGAAGAGTTATCCTTTGGTTCTTATGTAGTGGAGAGGTCAACATGTTGAGGCAGCTAACTGTGAGTCTGAGTCCGATATGCAGAGCAGATAACCCCATCTATTCATTGACTCAAGTACTTTTCTATGTCCGTTCGAGGACGAACGATTATTTTAGAGGGGGAGAATGTGATGACCCAAATGGTCATCTTTTGTTTTATAAACCGATTCCATATTTTGGGGTCTTGAAAACCATATTTTATCTCTCCGTAATTTGTGTGTACTGTTTGGGCATGTATCTGGAAAGTCATTATGTAAAAACTTTAGAAAAGATGATTTTTTTGCTTAAAAAGATGATTTTAGTTGACTTCGGTCAACAATTTCGGTAAACGGACCCGTACATATATTTTGACAGTCTTAGAGGGTCCATAGTAAAATATGGGCACTGGGCGTATGCCCGAAATCAAATTCCGACGTCCCTAGCACGAAAAATATTTTTTGAAGAAAATTGATAAGACTGAAAATACAATTATTTAAGTGATTTGATCTTGTTGGAATTAGACCCGTATTTTGGTTCTGGATCCCTATACATGTCTGTTATAATATTTAAACTTTATCTATGAAATTTGGTGAAAAATAGAAGTGATTTGACATGATTCGGACCTTTGGCCGAGAAAATAGAAAGTTTAAAACTATCTTAAAAATTTCATGAGTTTTGGTGCTAATTCATATTTCTAGATGTTATTCTGGTGATTGGACCATGCGAGCAAGTTCGTATGATATTTTTTAGAATTGTGCACATGTTTGGTTTGGAGTACCGATGTCTCGAAAGAGTTTTGGATAGGATACAGAGTGATTTTGAAAATTAGAGAATTGCTGGTGTAACTGGAATCTGTTGAAGGCCTCTGATCTCGCAATTGCGAGATCAGGCTTTGCAATTGCGAGCAAAACAGACATGACAATTATGAGGTCTTCATTGCAATTGTGAATAAGGCCTGGGCCAGCAGGGTTCGCAAATGCTATCTTTTTCCTAGACCAAGTTCTTCCCCAAATCATAGGTAAATGATTCTGACCTTATATCTTTCAATCTATTTCATCGTTTTAAAAGATTTCATCCTAGAATCTAGGGTTTTCCATTGTGGAATTGGGTGTTTTTTTCTAGAAATTTGGAATTTCAAAATTTCCAAATTTCGAAATTTAGACCTGAAATTGAGGTAGGATTCAAAAACCAATTGTATATCTGGGCTCGCGGGTAAATGAGTAATTGGATTTTGGTCCAAATTTCAAATTTTGACCAAGCGACATAAAGGATTTTTGGCTTTTTGGAAAAAAATGTTGGAGAATCTATAATTATGCATTAGAATTGATTTCTTTAGCTTTAATTGATGTTAATTAGTTAATTATGAATAGATACGATTGGATTGGAAGTGGAAACTAAGGGAAAATCGATATTTGAGGCTTGATTTTGGCTGTGGAATCGATGTAAGTATTGTGGCTAACCTTGACTTGAGGAATTAGGTGTTATTTGCTTATTTGCTACTTGTTTGGATGTTGAGTACAATGTATAGGTGAAGTGACGGGTATCTATACGATGTTGTCGAGTCAATACATGTGAGCGTGTCTTATTCTTGAAAATGTTGCATATTGATCATATTGTTTATGTGTAGACTAGTTATTCGATGTGTTGAGAAGTTTCTTATCATGTTTTATGAGATTCGGTATTGATGGGGTTTTACCTAAAGTTGAGATTGGTACTGTGAAACTAAGAGTTGAAGTAACACTTGTTTCTTTTTCTATCTCTTTATTATTATTGTCTCTAATTTGGGTGAGGTAGAGTAATAAAGCACGAAGGGTAATGCCGTGTACGTTTCTATTACTTATGTGGTGAGGAAGAGTGATAAATCACGAAGGGTGATGCCGTGCACATTTCTTTTATTTGTATGGTTAGGTTGAGTGGTAAATCAAGAAAGGTGATGCCATGCACATATCTATTATTCGTATTGTGAGGTTGAGTGGTAAAGTACGAAGGGTGATGCCGTGCACATTTCTATTATTGACTATATGGTGAGGTTGAGTGGTAAATCATGAAGGGTGATGCCATGCTCATTTTTATTATTGATTACATAGTTAGATTGAGAGTAAATGCATGAAGAGTGATGCTGTGCATTTTCTGTTTGTTGTTTTTACTTGTTGTTACCGGTTGAAAGTGTACTAGCTATTTAAATTCCTCTACTGTTATGATTCTTTATTTGGTACCCCATATCATGTTGTCCCCTTTGTTGATACCCAATTTTCTCCATATATATTTTATATGCAGTGTACATTCAAATAGCATATACATGCATATATAAGTATATCCAAGTATTTCCTTATTTTTCCCTTAATTTTAAAGATTTTTTTAAATCAATTTATTCCCCTATTTTATCCATAAAAATCCAATAATTATTTCTAAAATTATTAGTCTTGGTGATTCATTTGTTGAACTTTTATGTTTATGCTAAAATATAGTTAAGGGATTGTTTTGCATATTTTTACAAAATTATTTATTACTTTTAAGGCTAAAATTGTATAATTACAACATTAGCCTCTTTTAGGATTAATCACGTTTATATTCTTTAAAATGTATGGTATTTTTAAATAGCTAACTATGTGCTATAAATTATTTTAGTACCTTTAATTTATTTTTAGAAATTAATTTATTATTATTTTATAAATCAAATAGGCAAAATTGGCTATTTAAATAATAGCCCAATTATATTTCGCTTGTGGCCTAAATTCGACCCTAATTTGAACCCCAATTAACCCGTTACAATTTCTATTTAACCCTGACCTAACTGCAATCAAACCGACATATGCCCACATCCCTACTTACCCATTTAAATTCAGGCCGTTGATCACTCATATCAACGGCCAAAAATCATCATTGCCTTAATAAATCGTAAATGCCCCCTAAACCCTATCATTTCTCACCAAACGCCGCCTCTAAATCTCTTCTCTTTCAAACACTCTCTGCAACACCCCCAAACCCTAGCCATCGCTGCCTTAATCTACCCTAATCTATGGCTTTTCAGGGTCATCTAAGACATGTATCAGCCTTCCATGGCTTCTACGTGTTTGCTTCTGTGGTCTCATGACCAGACTTGAAGGGACATGGTCCAGTCTTTGCTCGATGACCTTTCTCCATTCATCTTTGACATTTCTCCGGCTAGCCATTGCCATTCGAGTCAAATCTTTGACTTTCCTATTTAGATCGGTAACTTTCACGGCCTTTCTCATAGCTTTTGGGTTCTTCTGAAACCTAATCTCTAAGACTTTTTTGACTATTCAAATCCACCTTAGATCTATGCTAGCCATGAGTTTTTAAGCATATTCTAGAAGTTTCTTTAAATTTGATTTCAAAGCAACTCTTCATCTTTTCCGATTAGGGTTTTTCTTTTTAAACCTCTTCTCTGATCTTAACGTATTTCTAATTTTGTTATATTTTTATCATGTCGTTCACTTATCTGAGTTTAGCATGTTAAAAACCCTAATTTATTTAGGTTCATTTGAGTTTCTAAAGATGTTTTGCTAACTACTTGTTTGATTTATTTGTTTATTATCTTTGAACTCGATTGATGTTGAAAACCCTAATTTCTTTGGGTTCATTCGAATTTCTGAAGATGTTTGCTAAGTGTTTGTTTGATTTATTTTTTTGTCATCTTTAAAATCGATTGATGTTGAAAACCCTAATTTCTTTGGGTTTATTCGAGTTTCTCAAGATGTTTGCTAAGTGTTTGGTTGATTTATTTGTTTATCATCTGTTGAGCTTGCTATTGTTGAAGAAACCTATGTCTCTGGGTTCGAAACTATTCGTTTGAATTCTTGATTAGATTTGAAGTTCCTTTTATTTCAGAATCTCTTTTCTTAATGTGATTCCTCTGATTCTGGGTTTTTACTATCTTTAAAACTTGACTATGCCTAGAAACCCTAACTTTTCAAAAGGCCTCTCATCTGTTATTATGAGACCCTTTGGATGCTTCTGATACGCTATTTTTTCTTCACTGTTGACTCAATATGACTTGACCTACTAGACTAGCATGCTTCGAATGTTTGTTGAACTTTGTGCTACTATTGCATGTTATTTCTTTTGCCAATAGGTTTGGCCTCACATGTCTATTACTTGTGCACTTTATTTATATACTGAGGTTCCTTCTTTGATTGATATTCAATCTTGGGAGTGATTCCAAAACTTTTTTTGTTGTGAGCTCTAATTTCACTCACCGATCAATGTAATTGATCCCTTTCCTTATTATTGCCTTGCTGAATCTTTTTCCCAAAATAAGGGTAACTCTGTACTTGGACTCGATTGCTTACTTAACTTTTTACTGCTTCTTTTATGGAAATGATAAGTCTACCTATAACTGATTTTCTTTCCTTATCTTAAATCCGTTATCCCTCGTAAATAAGTAATTCTTCTATTAAAGGGGAGTCTCTTAGTTTATTGATTCCGACTATTGATTGTTTTCATATTTGTATTGAATTCTACCTATTGGCTTATTTCTCGCATGTTTTCAAAACTATAAATACACATCTTCTCTTCTTCCAAAGACACGAATAATATGCATAAAATACTTGAGTTCAGACACACACTCTACTAAAATCTCTTTTTTTTCTCTGTTGGTACTTGTATTGCTGCCTTACCTAACCCCCTGAAAGCCAAGGCTAGGTTGTGGGAAGCCTGCTTACTTTTTCTCTTCATTTACATCTTTACTTGTATGGTTTAACTATGTTTCAGCACCAACAACAACATGTTTCTTTACCATCTCCTTCACCCTTGTTTGTTTCTTATTTGTGTTTAGTCAAGTCACATTATTAAGCATGTTGTAATATGCCCCTTTCTATTATGAATCAATGCTCTCTTATGAATTTTATCAGTCATTTATTATGGTTTATGAATCCTAAATCCCCATCACCAATGTGTTTGGTATGTTGTGGTTGGTTTGGGGCATAACATCATTGGACATTGTTGTGCATGACCCAAACCTGATCCCCTATGATTATAACCTCTATATCCCCTCTATATGTTGTATGTTCTAATTGGTTTATCTACATGCAAGCACCATCTATTATTGTACATGCCCAAATCTGATCTCTGCCTAAGGATAAGTTCTCTTTGCAATGTATTCCCCAAGCCCCTGACCCCCTTTGTATGGAATTATGAATTCTCTGCTTTACTATTACCGTTTTCCCATCACCCCTTTACCCCTCCCCTTTCTTTCCTCAGTTCTTAAATCTCTATTCCTGCAATTCCACCATATTCTTAGACTTAAGTTCTACCCCTCTTGTGTGAGCCTTTCCTTGGGACCCATGAGCTCCCTCTAAACTTGGATGTATAAGGGTTGGCCCTTCTGCACTGCACTCATCTCTATCTGGTTTTGAACCTCAGTGTAAGCAGTGCTCGGGGTCTTTTGAGACCCTTAGGGAACTCTGACACACACAAGTCTGAGAAAGGCTTTGAAATCATTGGTAATTGCAATGATTAATTATGTAAATCAAATAGGAAGTCAAGAATCATGCCTTTTCTAGTTGTAACATCTTTTGTTTTATATTTTGATGTAATTCATTATTTCTGGTTCGTAATAATTTGTAATAAAAACTCAGGGTTGGCAGTGGAAAAAGGGATGGGTAATTATGGTCAAGGGTAAAAAGCATGCCTATAGGATTTATGTTCTGAATGATTCAATTCTGCACTTAGAAAACATTCTTATAGGACTGGTTTTAAATCCTATATGTTCAATGCTGCATTCAGATGCCATGCCTATTGGATTTATTTTTAATTTTACAAGCATTTAGGTACCATGTCTATATGATTTATTTTTAATTCTATATGAATTTAAAAAACCATGTCTATAGGATTTATTTTAAATTCTGCATGTTCAACTTCACATCTAGATAACCTGCCTATAGGACTTATTCAAAATTCTGCATGTTTTTACCACTTAGATATCATGCTCTAGGATCTAAATGGCTATCAACAGGTATCATGTTAATAATGTTAAAATCAATATAGTGTATAGAAATCATTCCTATAGGAGTTCCCAAGTAAAATCCTGCATGTTTTCACTCAACGTTCATTTAGATATTATGCCTATAGGTGGTTAAAATCAGCATTTAGATATCATGCCTATAGGGGTTAAAATCATTCATCTAAATAACCTGCCTATAGGACTTATCTAAAATTCTGCACGTTTGTTAAAACTTAGATATCATGTCCACAGGGATAAAAATTAGCAATAGTGGATACCATCGTCTGTGGAATCTGAAACTAGTCTAATATAAATCACTCTATTCGGAACCAGTTTTAAGTGACCTAATCTTCTTGTTTAATGCAGTTTATCAAGCATGCCTTTATGATCTCATACCGTTCATTTTCTTAGTTGTTACAACTTTGCCACATTATAGATCAGTAATAGATACCATGTTCATACAAGCTCACCCAAACACTCAGGCAAGCCTTAGGTGATAACAACTAATAAAACTGAGCTCTTTTATATTAACTAGTAATTGCTACGACTAGCAAGCATGCCTGATTCAGATATCTTGTCTGAATTACGTAATAAATTGGTCTGCTTCAACAACTTAAAATTCCCTTGCCTTAGTATCTTAGATTCAGACCTTGATTGTTGTTTGAGTCATGCTATTTGATTGCTTTGTTTGTGAAGGTATACGTGAGCCTTCAGTGTTTTATGTGCTTCCCCTTTAATGTGGATTCCAATGTGTTTTTGTATGTCGCCTCAGATTTTTCACCTTTGAAACCTCAAAGTCACCCTAATATCCCTCTCTTTTAGGAATACTAGTCCTAAGTGCGTGCGGGGCTTATAGGAATAGGACCCTTAATTGCATCTTTATGTGATAGTCCTATTTGACTTTTGGTTTGTCACTTAGTTTTTTCCTTTTACAACAAAATATGTGAGTCTAGAACTTTCTTAAATAAAGGTCATAAACACCTCCAGGACCACAGGCAAGGGACGGGCAACGCATGTAGAGGATACGTATTTGATGCTGTTAAAACGCTTAAGATAATTAAGGGGACGGTAATCGGGTATTAAAAGATATGATGATATGTGCACTAATATTATATATAGCACCCTAATTTGGGGACAATTACAGAGTATTGCACAAAAGCGGTCCTATAGGCTAAAAAATATAGGACCGTTTACTCCCTATTTTTAAAGTAATATTTGTTTGTTTATCTGCTTATAAGACTAATTCACTTAAATTGAGTTTGGCCAGGACCCATCGTTGTTGACATCGAAGGGTGCCTAACACTTTCTCTTGAAGGTAATTTTGATCCCTTACCTAATCTCTGGTAACGTAAACTAGTACACGATTTATTTGTTCTAGGTGCCCTGACACAACTTAATCTGTTAGGTGGCAACTCTTCAAATCTCATACCTAATTTCCAAAAGGAACGGAGTTGTCCCAAAGTATCCAAACCTGCACTCCGCGAGGAAAAGGGGGTGCGACAATTGTGGCAGCAGGCGTGCGTCCGGCTAAGTCATGGGTAACAAGTTGTGGCTTTGACATTTTGTGCGGAGCAGTGTCAAAGGGCGAAGAAGGGAGCATTGCCAGCCTTAGGCGTTCAACAACTACCCAGAAACACGTGCATGCAGGGCACAATGAGCGGTTATCAAGCGTGTTGTGCAGTTACAACTGCTTTGTCAAAAAAGTGGCTGATAATGGGACTAAGTGTATGCACGTTTTTAGGCATGTTAGATCATGACATGTACGCTTTTATCATGAGTGATCATGGCCTATCAGTTGGGGGTATCAACTGAAATACGAAAGTTGAAATGGGCTGACTACACTATAAATATGTATGTTAGCAGTCTTAAAAGCGTCTAAGTACCTAGGGAGGAAAAATAGGCAAGATGTATGCATAGGGTTGTACATGTCAAGGTTTAAGAATGACAAATTATGTGCCATTTCCTTGCCAAAATCAGTGGGCAGCACAAAATATCTTAGGCAAAGGCTTTTATAAGGCAAATTGTGCTAGAGTTTGCATTTTTGTGAGTTGGTGTTTGGCAGAGGTGGTAGCACTTTGCAAAACACGAGATTTTCCTTTGTAATTCCTTTGTTATAAAAGGTTGGGAAAGGATTCCCGTAATTTTGTGTGTTCCTTACTTATTTTATATTGCCTTGAAATTATTCTAAGTGTTAAACCTCAAAAGCGAAAGAAATCAGGCAAAGGCTAAGCCAAGTAAGGACTTGACTGCCGCATAGCGGGCAGGTTTTTCAGCGGATAGAAAATGCTTCTGTGACATGTACCGACAGATAATATTTGATCAATTCTAGCAAATATGTACATAAAATACCTAATTTGGCGACGAGATCATGGTTCACATGCCCAATAAAACAGGCTATAAATCCGCCCTTGGGTCTGGCCAAGTATTTTTTTATATTATTCCTTATACATTTTTATAATCCATGCTTTCTTGTACGAAAAAAATTTATCCTAGTGTTTAAATCAAACCATAGTAACTACTCGCTTCGTCTCACATATTAAAAGATGATATTTTTCGAATTTTGAGAGTCAAATGAGTTGTTCTTTCACCATGACTTTTTCATATACCTATTAAATCTTTTAAATTATTAATTATTGTAATTTATGATACTTTTTATGTAATTTTTAAATATATAACTTATAGCACTTTCATTTCACTTTTTGTGAACCTATTTCGTTTTTGGTCCGTTCACAAAAAGAATGACCTTTTTTCTAAATTTAGAAATAATTTAGCTTAAACTTACAATTTTACCGTTAATGAGAAGCTTTTATAACTATACAAATACTCTAGGCCCCCTTTTAAATTGTTTAGGACCACAAATTCCAAGATCTTCAGTTTTTTCTTAAACTTCGTGCATAATCAAACATGTTCATATAAATTGAAACGGATAAAGTATTTTTTAAAATTAAAGACTTTATGACCAAATTCATGGTGAAAGTTATATGGTTTAACTCTTGAAATTCGAAAACTATTGGTTTTTTGGGACACAAGGAGTATCACAGAGGGGGTTTGATAGATTAATTAGCCACTAGATATGTGCAAAAGTACCAATCTAACGATCATGACTTTTTGTTCAGTAAAAGATTAATTAGCCTGTATGTTTTCAAATTTAATTCGACAAAGGTAATACTCATATATACTACTAAACTTGTTTACTTTTCTCCATTAATCCTCTCTTCCGTGTCCATATATATATACTTTAGAAAAAAAATTCGACAAATCCTCAGCAACTCATCACCACAGAACTGACGCCATATACATATATGCTGGCATTGAAGACTAGCCCCAGCAGACACGAGTTGATGCACATTTAAAGCTAGGCAGACACGGGCAGATGCACAATTAAAGCTAGGGGTTCATCGGGGTTGCCCAGTTGATTTGGAGGATGTAATTTATAGGATGGTAGGTGAGCATAATTTGGTAAATACCAAATTATCATACCCAAACCGATAATTTTAGTATTTGGAATACAGTATTTTGGTATTTGATTTATGGTATTTTGGTATTTGGTACGATATTTGAAATAAGTTATTCGAAAAATTGATATTAGGTATGGTATTTGATATTTTAAAATAAAATACCGAAATATCGATACCGTACCGAAATATATAATATAATACACAAAACACATATTATCAATTATAACATAAATATAAAAAATTAAAAATTGTACTTTTCTTTATTATCAAAGTTCGTCAATTAACTTTAAACAAGTAACAAGGCATTTATATACAATTTTCTCTATTTGAGTCGAAGTTTTGGACAAATTTTTTATCAACAAACATTTTCAGTTTTGTATTTTTGAACACTTTAATTACGGAAAAGGGCATGATATATCCCCTACTTTGTTTTATTGTTCAATTCTGTCCCCCGTTATACTTGCCGTCCAAATTTACCCTTGCCGTCAATCAAAGTTCTATATTTGCCCCTATTTTAACGGCCGGGACACGTGGCACATTCTGAATACGGAAAAGGGCCTGATATATCCCTATACTTTATTTTATTGTTCAATCTTATCCCTCGTTATACTTTCCGTCCAAGTTTACCCATGCCCTCCATCAAAGTTCTATATTTGCTCCTATTTTAATGGCCGGGACACGCGGCATATTTTAGGAGAAAGAACCAGTACAGAAAGAAAAAAACTCAAAATCGACTTAGAACCTATGACCCTCATGCTCGTTTTTCCTCTCTTAATTTTTTCCAAACTTCTCTTAAATAATTACTTTTAATCTGTATAAGAGATTATCTTAGTTTGACAAAGAGATGAGGTTCAAGACATAAGGTTCTCTCATCTCTTTGCTTGTTGCAAATATTTTTTTCTTTACTTCTATTTTCTTATTGCTCACTCCCTTACATTTTTTTCTTCCTCTTCTTATCGCTGAATGAAACTCCACCTTGACAATAAAACTACTCGAAGTCGCCCACAATTCTTTGCATATGTATTTTTTCAGCCCACAATTCTTTGCATATGTATTTTTTCAATCTCATTGATTTAAGATAAAATTGAAATAGGTGTGGCAAAAAATTTGAAATTTCAAACGAGCTTGATGGAATTCTTTCTCCGGCGATCTCAAAACAATGATAGGAGGTTTTTTCCAATTTTGAACAATTATATGAAGCTGGGAAAGTAATTTCTACGGCTAAAACAAATGTAGTAAGATTTCATACATGACCAAGTACTCAAGACCATTCATAAAGTCATGCTGGTGCCGGAAATTATGTTTTTGAACCTTATCTCTTTGTCAGACTAAGATAATCTCTTACACAGATTAAAAAGTTTTTATTTAAGAGAAGTTTGAAAAAACATTAAGAGAGAAAAAACGGAGCATGCAGATCATGGGTTCTAGGGCGGTTTGGAGTTCTTTTGTTTTTGTATTGATTCTTTCTCCTAAAATATGCTACGTGTCCCTACTGTTAAAATAAGAAGAGGAAGAAAAAAATGTAAGGGAGTGAGGAATAAGAAAATAGAAGTAAAGAAAAAAATATTGGCAACAAGCAAAGAGATGACAGAACCTTATGTCTTGAACCTCATCTCTTTGTCAAACTAAGATAATCTCTTACACAGATTAAAAGTATTTATTTAAGAGAAGTTTGGGAAAAAGGTAAGAGAGGAAAAACAAGCATGAGGGTCATGGGTTCTAAGTCGGTTTTGAGTTTTTTTCTTTATGTACTGGTTCTTTCTCCTAAAATATGCCACGTGTCCCGACCATTAAAATATGAGCAAATATAGAACTTTGATGGAGGGCATGGGTAAACTTGGACGGAAAGTATAACGAGGGATAAGATTGAACAATAAAATAAAGTATAGGGATATATCAGGCCCTTTTCCGTATTCAGAATGTGTCACGTGTCCCGACCATTAAAATAGGGGCAAATATAGAACTTTGATTCACGGCAAAGGTAAATTTGGACGGAAAGTATAACGGGGGACAAGATTAAACAATAAAATAAAGTAGAGGGATATATCAGGCCCTTTTTCGCTTTAATTAAGGATTGTTTTGTAGCTTAAGAAAGAATACTTAGGGTAGAGTTAGTGGAAGAAGGTGTGTAAATGGTCAGCATCTACTGAAATGTAATATATCATTCTGGAATGCATATAAATGCCGTTTAATTTGAAAAAAAACTATACCTATTGTACTAAGAAGGTCACTCAATTAGATTTTTCAAATCTTAGATTGTGAAATATCTATTTTACCCTCCAAATTATAAATATTTATCTTCTTTTTATTTTTTTAAACTTTTTAATATTATGATTTCTTCTTTATAATTTATATTATGGACTTACCTATAAAATATATAAATATTATTTATAAATTAAAAAATAAAAAGTATTTAAGCATCTATAATGTTGGAATAACAAAATAATAAGCATAGTAAAAAATGAATAAGAATAATTTTTTTCGCAATAATAATTTTAGTATTAACAAGAAAAATTCAAATATTTATTTACACAATTCAGAAAGAAAATAAAGGTTGTAAAATATATATTTTATGTTCTTAATATAAAATTAATTATTTAAATAAAGTATTTTTATAATATGCATTATATATTCTTGAAAATTATGCTCAATTATATTATATGTATAGATTACATGCACAACTTAATATAACATATTTTACCCTATATATATAATTCTCCTATTTTCTGATGACATAACTGTGTGTCATCGGAAAGTAGGTAGAAACGTAATAATATAATTGAGCATACTTTTCAAGAATATATAATGTATATTATAAAAATATCTTTATTTAAGTCATTATTTTGATATTACGTGCATTGAATATATATTTTACAACCTTTATTTTCTTTCAATGTATAATTAAATTTTTGAATTTTTATTGTTAATACTAAAATTATTACTATTAACAAAATTATTCTAATTAATTTTTTATTCTCATTATTTTTTTATTCTAGCATTATATATGCTTAAATACTTTTTGTTTTATTAATTTATAAATAATATTTATTTATTCTATAGGTAAGTCCATAATATAAATTAAAAAGGAAAAATTATAATATTAAAAAGATAAAAAATAAATAAAAAGAAGATAAATATTTATAATTTAGGGGATAAAATAGGTATTTATCAATTTAAAATTTAAAAAATCTAATTGAATAACTTTGTGAGTGTAAAAGACAAAATTCTAAACTTTATTATTACAAACGAAAATAAAGTGACCATTTGAGTAATTACCCATATAGACCACACGAGAGAGTTAAGCTGCAACATAAATTCAATTTTCTGTCAAACATAGGACGTACCATATATAATTCTGAAACTGAAGGTCATGCAGTACAACCCTAATCAATTAATTGGTCCCTGCAGGTTTTAATGCGGTGATAGTTATCGTACAATAGCTGTTCCGTCTGCTAAAATCTTACTTGTATTTGTATTTATCTAGTCCATACACACATAGACACTTGGAGTGCCAAATAGTTATTATGCAGAATCGGATCAGAAAGTAAACTCTGAGTTAAGCTACTGATTGCTTCTTCTTAACTACTCTTCCGGTCCAAAATAAGTGATTTTTTCGGATTTCAAGAATGACTTAATAATATTTTTCCTACATTATCTTTGGAGTAAATAATGTTGAAATATGTGTTAGGAGTGTTTATGTGAGACAGTAAGGTTAAAATGATCAATTATATTGCTAATTAATGCTAAAAGGTGACTTTGTGAAACAATCCAAAAAGAGTATATCGGATCAGAATCGGTTCTTATCATTACACCTGTTGTATTTTTTAAATTGCTGCTTCTTAACTATTTGTTGTAATTTTGATAATTTTTTTACACATAAACTTATACCTGTGTCAAAAATTATACGTTTAATTGAGTCATATTACAAGTCTAGATCCTTTTCTTTGTAAAGATAACTTTTGAATAGGTTTATATTCCAATAAGGTTACAATATCCAAAATCTAAATAAAGAATAATATTCGGAAATGCTTGTTTTGGTATTGACATAAGGGTTTTACCTAAGAATTATAATATATAGACATGAGTTTACATTAAGGGTGTGTTCGGTATAACATAAAATAATTTTTGTGGAAAATATTTTCCAAGAAAACGTTTTCTTGGAAAATAAGTACACACTCAACCTTTTAAAAGTGTGTTGAATACACACCGATTTTGACCAGGACTCAGGATGTGTAAAACACCACGATACAAGCGTGTCTACTAATAAAAATACTATCTAATTATTTATTTAATACCACGTGTCAATTTTCTCATCTTCCCTACCCCTTCCTCTTTCTCTCTCTTCCGCTAGCCACCACCCCCAACCAAATCCCATTACAACAGGGAAGCCTCCTTTTATATAAGAGGTGAGGCTTCCATACTAAAACAATCAACCGTTGAGAGGTAGTTGACGTCCTTTTAAAGGGGACGTCCAAACACAAATGACATCGCTCATGTTCTTACACCCTCGCTGCACCCTCGCTGCAAGGGATGTATGTCGTGCCCTTATTATTTGTAAGCGTGTATATATATATATATAACGAGTAGATATTTAAATATTTCACCACTTAACGCGTAAAACGCTGCACCTCACTGGTCGCGCCCTTCATTTTCCTGGCTTATGCCGTGGGTGAAATCACTTTGCTAGCGTTCCTTTTCGTGTGTCATATCAACAGAAGTTTTATAATAATTCAACGAGGGGGTCAATTACTTAAATGATCATTCAATTATCTTAAATTATCTTTTAAAGTTAGTTTTTTTCGTTTGTAACAACAAAGCCATTGAATTATGTCTATTTTACTTAGAAGGTCATTTAACTACATTTTTTAAATTTTGAATTGCCAAATACCTATTTTACCCTCTAAATTATAAACATTTATCTTCTTTTTATTTTAAAAAAAACTTTTTTGTATTAACAACAAAAATTCAAAAATTTATTTACACAACTTAAAATGAAAGATAATAAAGATTGTAAAAGATATATTTCATGCACATAATATAAAAATAATTGCTTAAATAAAGATATTCTTATAATATACATAATTTATTCTTGAAAATTATGCTCAAATATATTTTCCGTTGGCTAAATTAAGTTGGTCAGTTTATGTAATTACTTTTATATTATGTGCAACATAGTACATTATAATAATCAATAATATGTGCATTATGTAGCTTAGTATATATTTCGGTACAATATTGATATTTTGGTATTATTGTTTTAGATATTTAATATCATATCTAATACCAAATGTTTTAAAACTTAAACCTAATACCATACCAAATACCCAAAACCAAATTTTTTTCCTCGCCATATACACCGTTGTAGGACCTAGACGCATCCGCCTGCTTAAGAGCCTCAACTTTAGCCGTCTTGGCATTGAGTTCGGTGGTTAAGGCATCAATCTCGACAAACAAATTAGCGGCCTCCGCCGCTACCCACCGATCTCCAATTCATCCTCCTTTGATTGGAGAAGAGTCTCCAGTTTAATATTCCTAGCCAAGATGGACATCAGCTGATCCACTCGTTTATGTAGCCGAACCTCCGACTACTCGAGGCCCTCATGCAAAACCTAAAACTGTGGGTCCTGGATGAATAGATCCGCCAGCACCTGATGCTTGGCGCGGCACTCCTTGTACTTTTGTACCACCTTCTTGAGGGTGGCAGCCTTTCTCTGCGCTCACCGACCCCTCTCTACCTCCAAAACGAGGGTCTAAAGAAACAACAAAAAAGGACAAATTAGCATGCACCAAGGTTCACTTTATAATATGTAAAGAAGAATAGAGCATACATGCAAAGTCACACCGGTGACCTTTCGGGATAAATACCTGTCGCTAGGGGTGTTCACGAAAAACCGAAAAACCGAACCAACCCGAAGACCAAACCAAACCGCGAAAAAAAACCGATATTTTTTTGGTTTAACTTGGTTTGGTTTCTAATTTTTAAAAACCGACAAAGTTGGTTTGGATTTGGTTTTATACCCAAAAAAACCGAAAAATAACCGAACCAAACCGATCATATAGATTGTGTTTTGAAAAAACTTAACTGTGATTGTGTTTTGAAAAAACTTAACTGTTTTTGGTTCATCCATTGGAGAAACGACTGGATTTCTTATCATGGGATAAAGTTGAGTAGTGAGTGACATAATTTTGGATTTCTTGGGAAGTTTTATTGTCTTCTTTTCTATAGTTTGGAAGTTTATCTCTATAATGAGTATAAGTTGTCTTTATTCTCTCTTCTTTCTCCTAGAATACGTGAAAAAGTAACAATGGCAGCCATGCTTGTCTATTTTTTCTCTGTCTCAACATTTGATTCTTTTGAAATTTTTTGTACCTTAAAAAAACCGAAAAAACCGAAAAAACCGAAAAACCGATAAAAACCCGACAAAAACCGAAACCGATAAATTTTTGTTAATTTGGATTGGTTTGGTTTTACAATTTGAATAACCGACTTAATTGGTTTGGTTATTTTTAAGGTAACAACCGACCCAAACCGAACCATGAACACCCCTACCTGTCGCTAACATCTTTCAAACTCTCACGCTCGGCGGCCGCACATAGCAGGGCCATGTCTATTGCGGCCTCCTCGCTATGTTGCAACAGGTTATATCCACTTGGGATCAAAATCCGGTGGTTAGGCCCACCTGCCGTCATCCCCACACAGACGTGATCCGTCCTTGGTGCATCCGCAGGCGTGGGATTCGTCTTAGGATTTGCCCTCACCTCATCATTTGCCTCCTCAGAAGCAGCCGACGTGCCACACTCTGGAATATGTACGAGGGCGGCATCGTAAACTGCCCTCTCCTAGGGAACCGACCTCCCTGAGCGGATAGCGCCGACCATTAGAACTATCCTCGACTTTGGACGAGGCTCACTTGCCCTCTCGTCCTCTGTGGCAATTCCCTTGCCGAGCATCAATGGGCGCCTATTTCGCTCTGGCTTCTCCTGGCCTTCAGAAGTCTCCTCCACGAGTCGAGGGGACGATGGTGAAGTACTCGCTTCACTTGTGGACTCATCCACAGGCGCAGCCTCAGGTTGAGAAACCTCTAGGGCACCCTCACTAGGAGAATCTCGGGGCACGTACTTATTCCCAGAATCAGTCCCCACTACCGACGAGGCTACGACATTCTACCTCCTCCTCGTAAGGGCACTCAGACCTACCAATATAATATAGGTCAAACAACAAAACCTAGTGAATCCTCCAGACCGTGGCCGAGGCATTACCTGGTAGGCCATATCAATTGCAGAACGCAATCCAAGTGCGGCATTTCCCCGCTAATGGAATCATCATATCCACCCACAACCTAATGTCTTCAAAGGACATGGGTGGAGAATCCCTCACTACAAAAAGGAACGGAAAGCGAAAAGAAGTTATAATGGTCGTACAGTCAAAGGTTGCAAACAATACTAAATTTGAGTAAAGACACTCACGTTTTGGATTCCACCTCTCTAGGAATCCTTCAGGGTTCGACACCAGGTGCTCCGTCCTGATGTAGAAAAACTTGCGCCAAAAGTGGCGATTGATCTTGTCATTGGCCCTGACGACCAGGCTCCTCGTTCCACGGCTCTTTAGTTGCAGCATAGAGCCCTTCATATAGCCAGGGCTATATAAATGCAACAAGTGATGGACCGAAATGCTGAGTCCGGCCCTGGTCGCATAGGTGGTCATAACACGACACACCTTCCAAGTGTAGGGAGTGAGTTGAGCCGGGCATACGTCGTAGAAGAAGCAGTGCTCCTCCACAAGGTACTCGATCGGGAACGAGTATTCATAAAAGGTGCAATATTCCGGCCGGTGTACATTGATATAGTTTGTCCTGGACGGCTCCATCACCATATGGTATAGAATTTGGTATGCCTCCCGTAGGTTATCTAAATACGATTGTAGAAACTCGGTATGGTCCCAAGGGAGAGTCACGATCTTGGTCGGGAAATCCTTGCGAGCGTGTATCTCTTTGGGAAGAACATTGTCCACGCTGAGAGGGATGAGAGGTTTTTGTGCCTTCTTTCCACCACCCGAAGATGGTGGAACCCTAGATGGGGTATCATATTGGCCTTTTCTGATGTTTCACCCACATTTTTCCATAGTAATATTTTATATGAATCAAGTTCTAACAACTAAAAGTGTGGTTTCAATAGAAACATAAGTGTTTAAACCACGAAATAATAATTTTTGCAAAGAAGGTGAAAAGGGGAGTGGAAAATTTTAGAAGTTCGAAAGATAACAAATATTGAACCTTCATCCTATTTATAGGGCTAAAATATACGAAAATCGAAGAGGCATGATTCGAAATGGGCGTGGGAAACCAAAACGTCAAATCGCCTCCTGAAACATCTTAGGAGCAGGTATAATCATGACGCATGCCGGCGATGATGTCAGTTCAGAAAGTAGACCACTTGTCAACGTATCAGTAACGCCATGTATTTCCCCTCCTCGCGTCATCGCCCTCATAATAATGTCAAATTATCCAAAGGACGAGATCGACATTTCTGCTCATTGAAGAAATCTACCGTATATGCCTCCAACGAGCGGAGGGACTAACTGTATGGGGTCAAATTTGACTTTGTACGTCCTTACGTTAAAGGGTACTCCCTTTAACGTATATTTGCTGCACTAAGGGCATGGTTCGGACGTGAGGGTATAGATGACGCTACTTGTAGATGGGCGTCCTTGCTAAGAGGACGTCGACCTCTTATATATGCTTAAATACTTTACATTTTATTCTAGCATTATATATGCTTAAATACTTTACATTTTATTCTAGCATTATATATGCTTAAATACTTTACATTTTATTACAACAACAACAACAACAACCTAGTATATTCCCACAAGGTGGGGTCTGGGGAGGGTAATATGTAGACAGGCCTTACCTCTACCCGAGAGGGCAGAGAGGCTGTTTCCAATCGACCCTCGGCGCATGAAAAAGTCCATAATATAAATTAAAAGAGAAAAACTATAATATTAAAAAGTTAAAAAATAAATAAAAAGGAAGATAAATATTTATAATTAAAGGGATAAAATAGGTATTTGACAATTTAAAATTTGAAAAATCAAGTTGAGTCACTTTTTGAATGTAATAGGCAAAGTTCATTAACTTTATTATTACAAACAAAAATAAAGTGACCATTTGAATAATGCTCCCGTGATAGAGCACACTAGAGAGTTAAGCTGCAACATAAATTCAATTTTGTGTCAAACATAGGACGTACCACATATAAGACCTTAAGATAATAAATTCTGAAACTGAAGGTCATATAGTACAACCCTAATCAAATAATTGGTCCCTGCAGGTTCTAATGTGATGATTATTATCGTACAATAGCTGTTCCGTCTGACAAGATTTTAACTACTTGTACTTCCTCCGTTTCAATTTATAGGAACCCATTTGACTGGGCATGAAGTTTAAGAAAAAAAAGAAGACTTTTGATCTTGTGTTATAAAATGAGGCATCTTTATTTTTTGTGGCTATAAATCATTACATAAAGGTAAATCGTTCCTAAATAAGGAAAGGGGTCATTCTTTTTTTATACGGACTAAAAAAGAAATAGGTTCACATAAATTGAAACATAGAGAGTATTTGTATTTATCTATTCCATACACACAGAGACACTTGGAGTGCTAAACAGAAAGTAAACTCTATGAGTTAAAGCTTTTAAAAAGGTTCTTATCATTCAATCTGTTGTATTTTTTAAATTGTTGCTTCATAACTTTATACATAAACTTATTTGTTGTAATTTTGATGCATTTTTACGCATAAACTTATACCTGTATAAAAAATTATTGGTTTAATTGAGTCATATCAAAAGCCTAGATCATATCTTTTTAAAGAAAGCTTTTGAATAGGTTTATATTCCAATAAGGTTACAATATCCAGAATCTAAATAAAGAATAACTTTTGAATTGCTTGTTTTGGTATTGACATAAGGGTTTTACCTAGTATTATAATATAAAGACATGAGTTGACATTAAGGGTGTGTTCGGTATAACGGAAAATGATTTTCATGGAAAATATTTTCCAAGAAAAAATTTTCTTGGAAAATAAGTAGTAGTCTTATTTATTTTTCGGTGTTTGGTAAGCAAAGTAAGAAAAATGACTTCTCAAGAGTATTCATAAATAATTAGATATAATAAATATGAAGCCATAACTTTCAAACAGGCAACCTTTCGAACCTACAAATTTCATAAACTTTCGAACGACTAAATTTTCAAAATGGCGGAATTTCGAACCCGTAAACTTTATAATTTCTAAACTCGTAAACCTCCAAACATATAAGCCTCCGAAATTAAATTTTGGAACTTGTAAAATTTTAAACCTTTAAACTGTGACGACCCAAAGGGTCATCACTTGTCTCCTTACTCTTTTTGTGCTTCCAAAGCCTTGAAAACCTCAATTAGGGTTGCCCCAATTTTCGTGCGCAGTCCAGCGCGTAGCCGGAAAGTTTAAATATGAATTATGTGTGACAAAATGATAAATTTTGATATTAATATGGATAAATTTGAATTCGATTAATATTTTGTGTAAACGGGCTCGGATCCCTGATTTGACGATCCCGGTGAGTCCGTAGGATAATATAGGACTTGGGCATATGCTCGGAATTGAATTCCGAGGTCCAGAGCCCGAGAAATAATTTTTGTGCGAAATTATTTTCTGAAAATATTTAAGGGAATTTAAAATGAAGTTTGATTAAAATACTATGGTATCGGTCCCGTATTTTGGTTCTGGCACCCGATACATGTCTTATATGTTGTTTAAGCGCTTTCTGTAAAGTTTGGTTAAATACGAACGTCATTTGATTTGTTTTAGACTTAAAAATCAGAAATTGATGTTTTATAAAAATTTGGAAGAAATTGTGAATTTTGAGGTTTAATTCGATGTATATGATGATATTTTGGCTATTTGATCGCGCGAGTATGTCCGTATGATGGTTTTGAGGTTGTGTGCATATTTGGCTTGGAGCCCCGAGGGCTCGGTGAGTTTTGGACAGGCGTCAGAGTGCATTTTTTAACTTTGAAAAATCTGGTGCGAACAGGCCTGGTTCGCAAATGCGAAACAAGCCCATGCCTGCCTATTATTGCAAATGCGAAGTTATTCATCGCAAATGCGAAGTTCAAGGCTCGGAAATGCGAGACCAAGTTCGCAAATGTGAAGGTCCCCTGTAAGGCCTGGCTTCGCAAATGCGAAGCAGAGTTCGCAATTCCCATATTGTGAATCCCGATTCGCAATTGTGACATCTGCAACCTGTATTTTTTTATACTTAGCCGATTTTAAGACACTTTTCACCCCATTTTCAAAACAACTCCTTTGGGCGATTTTTCAAAAAACAAACCTTCTTCCAAATCAATTGTAAGTGAATTTTTACTCATATTTTTCACCCATTAACATCGTTTAACATATTTTCCACTTAAAATCAATGATTTTCTTGGGTGAAATTGGGGGTTATGGGTAGAACCTAGGTTTTCAAAAAATTGAGGATTTTGACCTCACTTTGAGGTCTGATTACAAAATAAATTATATATCTGAGTTCGTGGGGGAATGGGTAACCGAGTTTTGGTTCGAACCTGGGTTTTGACCACGTAGGCCCGGGCGCTTTTGGAATTTTTGGGAAAAACTTAGGAAATACATTTTTCTGCATTCAAATTAATTCATTTAGTGTTTATTAAAGTAATTGAGTAATTTTTGGCTAGATTCAAGCAGATTGAAGTGGAATCACAGGGTAAAGCTATAGTTGAGGCTTGAGTTGAGTTCAAAGCATCGAGGTAAGTGTTTGGTTTAACCCTAGCTTGAGGGAATAGGAGTTGAGTTGTATTTGCTACATGCTAAGTGTCGAGTACGATGTATAGTCATGGTGGCGAGTATCTATACATTGGTGTCTATCATGACCGTGAGTCCTTAATTGCGAATAGTTGAGATTTTGTTATATCTTCCATGTTTAATTGATGTCTTCTATGTGTTGTAAAGATCTTGTGAAAGAAATTGTACCCTTTTAAATTCGTGGAGCGTTGGCTCTAGTTGAAATACAATTGTGAAGGTATGCGAGACAAGTAAATCTTTGGAGCATTGGCTCGAGTGATAATGTGAACTATGAGACGAATGTGAACGAAAGGTAACATTAGTGTGGGAGTGTTAATACTACACTCTCTGCTATTTTGCACAAATCTTGATTTCGGACAGCAACAACATTAGTGTGGGAGAAGGCCTGCAGTCCAGCGAGACCCGAGATAGCCTTGCAGGCATCCTTAGGCCCGACGTCTCCCTTATCATCTATTCATAGTCTGTTATCGAATAAAAGTCTCCCTTATCCTCTCTTTATAGTCTGTTATCTCATTGTATTCGAGACAAACAATTTATGTTTTCTTTCAGATGTTTTGTATTTAGATTTATTAGTAGTTCGTGAGTACAGTGACACCATTCTTGGGTAGAGGATTTTGTTGAACTTTCCGTCTTTCTATTCAGTTTTATATAATGTTAAGACTTTCGATTATTATTTAATATCATTGCTTTTACATTATTGCCAGTAATTATTAAAAGGGGATTATCTTGTTAATGAAAAGTAATTAAGTTCAGCTTCTACAAGTAGGCGTCTTCACGACTCCCGATGGTGGAAAATCGGGATCGTGACAAGTTGGTATCAAAGCTCTAGGTTACATAGGTATCACAACTCATGGACAAACTTAGTAGAGTTTGAGGGATCGGTATGCAGACGTCTGTATTTACCCCCAGAGGCTACAGAGTTAGGAAAAATTCCACATATGTTCTGTCTTATCATGCGGTTCTGTTTCTCAATGCTAATTGAATTTCTACTTTGTTCTTTCGCAGATGGTGAGAACACATGCTTCTTCATCTTTTGATCAGCAGTTCGAACCCCAACCAGTTCCCACTAGGGGTAGAGCATGAGGTCGTTATAGAAGCCGAAGTAGGGGCAGAGCCCAACCCCGAACAGCAGCACCCGTGGTAGAACCTCAGGTCAACTTTAATGAGGAGGTTCCAGCCCCAGCCCCAGTAGTTCTGTCGGCCCAGCTCAGGTACCAGAGGGGTTTATTGCTACCCCGATACTTCAGGATGAGTTGGTCTGATTGGTAAGCCTCATGGAGAGTGTTACTCGAGCGGGTTTTCTTCCTATAGCACCAGCTGTCTCCTAGGTTAGAGGAGGGTCCAGATTCCTACTACTCGCACTCTGGAGCAGGTAGCTCGCCAGGTTCTGTCTGTAGTAGTTCAGCCGGTTGGAGCAGCTCAGCCGGGTGTGGTAGCTAGGCAGGTGATGTGGTAGCTCTGTCTGTCGATGCTTTGTAGAGATTGGATAGGTTCACCAAGCTCTTCACTACCACTTTTAGCGGTGCATCTACCGAGGATCCTCAGGATTATTTGGACAGCTTCCACGAGGTTCTTCGGAACATGTGTATTTTTGTGTCCTATGGAGTTGATTTCACTACATTTCGCCTATCTAGATTCGCCAAGACTTAGTGGAGGCATTTTTATTTAGCTAGACCAACAAGGTCTCCATCCTTGGCATGTGATCGTTTTCAGTGTTGTTTCTGGAGAAGTTTCTCCCTATTACACAGCGTGAGGCCTATCGGAGTCAGTTCGAGCGTTTCCATCAGGGAACAATGTCCGTCACCCAGTATGAGACCAGGTTTATTATGCTCGCTTGCCATGCTACTGTCATACTCCCTATTGAGTGGAAGAGAGAGATGGTTTATTGATAGACTCATCCATCCTATTCGTCTCCAGATGGCTAGAGATGCGGGGATGATAAAACTTTTCAGGAGGTGGCCAATGTGGCCTAGAGGATCGAGATGGTATTGCCATATGGGGTGGTCATAGAGCAGATAAGAGACCCCATCAGTCAGGTCGATTCGGTGGTGCCTCATCTAGAGGTAGAGATTCTTATGATAGGGGTCAAACTTCTAGGCATTTCCGGTCAGCGCTCCCGATTTCTCAAGGTGCCCTAGATGATCGTGGTTCTCGTGTACATTATTCTGATCAGTAGTCATTCAGTGCACTACCAGCTTTTATCAGTGCACTCTCGCTTTGGAGGTTCCGTGGTGGTCATTCGGGTCAATAAGGCCAGCAGAGTCAGCAGCCGAGAGTTACACTTGTGGTGACATGGGTCATATTGCTAGATTTTGCCCTCGAGCACCGAGCAGTTCTTAGAACCAGGTTTCTCGTGCCATGGTTCAGGCACCAAGTGCTCCACAGCCCACCCAGCCAGCTAGAGATGGGGGTAAAGGTGCCAAAGGTGGAGGTAGAGGTCATAAAGGTGGGCTTAGACCGCCAGAGGTGGAAGCCAGCCAGCAGTGGGTCGTCGTAGAGAGGCAGATTAGAGTGGTGGGGCCCAACACCGATGTTATGCCCTTCAAGCTAGGCCCGAGGTAGAGGCTTCAAATGTAGTTATAACCGGTACGGTTGATGTTTTTGATAGAGATGCTTCAATGTTGTTTGATCTGGGGTCTACGTATTGGTATGTATTATCTTTTTCCTCGTATTTGATCATGCCTAGTGATACATTGGGTATTCCTATTTATGTGTCTACACTGGTGGGTGATTCCATGGTGGTCGATCGAGTCCATCTCTTTTGTGTCGTGGTGATTGGGGGTCTCGAGACTCGTGTAGATTTATTTTTTTATATATGGTTAACTTTGGTATTATATTGAGGATGGATTGTTGTCAACCTATCACGCTATCTTGGACTGTTATGCCAAAACGGTGACATTAGCTTTACCAGGTATGCCTTGTTTAAAGTGGAGAGGGACTCCAGGTCATTCTACAGACAGTGTTATATCGTATGTGAAGGCTTGACGTATAGTCGAGAAGGGATGTTTGGCTTATTTAGCTTATATTCGGGATTCCAGTGCTGAGGTTCCCTCTATCGATTATGTGTCTGTTGTTTGTGAGTTCCCTAATGTTTTTCCGTCAGGCCTGCCAGGTATGCCACCCGACAAGGATATTGATTTCTACATCGATTTGGTTCTAGGCACTCAGTCCATTTCTATTTCTCCATATCGTATGGCCCCGCCAAAGTTAAAAGAGTTAAAGGAACAGTTGCAGGATTTGCTTGAAAAGGGTTTTATTAGACCCAGTATTTTGCCTTGGGGCGCGCCAGTGTTATTTGTCAAGAAGAAGGATGGCTCAATGAGGATGTGCATTGATTACCGACAACTGAACAAGGTAACGGTCAAGAATAAGTATCTACTGCCGAGGATTGATGATTTGTTCGACCAGTTTCAGGGTGCCAGGGTATTCTTTAAGATTGACTTGCCATCTGGTTACCATCAGTTGAGGATTAGGGCATCCGATGTCCTTAAGACAACTTTCCGCACTCGGTATGGGCATTATGAGTTCTTGGTCATGTCATTTGGGTTGACCAATGCCCTAGCAGTGTTTATGGAGTTGATGAACCGAGTGTTCAGGCATTATTTGGACATGTTCGTGATAGTTTATATTGATGATATTTTGGTATACCCCCGCAACCAGGAGGAGCACGAACAACACCTCAAAGTGGTTCTTCAGACCCTAAGGGATGGTTAGTTATATGCTAAGTTCTAGAAGTGTGAATTCTGGTTGGGTTCAACTGCATTTATGGGTCATGTTGTGTCGGCATAAGGTATTTAGGTGGACCCGAAGAAGATAGAGGCAGTCGAGAACTGGCCTAGATCAGCATCAGCTATAGAGATTCAGAGATTCTTGGGTTTGGCATGCTACTACAGACAGTTCGTGGAGGGATTTTCATCTATTGTAGCCCTGATGACTAGATTGAACCAGAAGGGTGCCCAGTTTAGATGGTTGGATGAGTGTGAGGCGAGCTTTTAGAAGCTCAAGACAGCTTTGACTACGGTACCGGTTTTGGTTTTGCCCACAGGTTCAGGGCCTTATACAGTCTATTGCGATGCTTCCCATATTGGGCTTGGTATAGTGTTGATGCAAGATGGCAAGGTTATTACCTATGCTTTAAGGCAATAAAGATTTATGGAAAGAACTATCTAGCGCATGATTTAGCGTTGGTAGCTATTGTTCACACATTAAAGATTTGGAGGCACTATTTTATGGCATGGCATGTGAGGTGTTCACTGATCACAAGAGTCTTCAGTACCTATTCAAAAAAAAGTTGAATCTGAGGCAGAGAAGGTGGTTGGAGTTGCTGAAGGATTATGATGTCATCATTCTTTATCATCTAGGGAACGCCAATGTAGTAGCCGATGCTTTGAGTAGGAAGTCAACTAGTATGGACAATCTTGCTTATACTCCGGTTAGCTAGAGGCTGATTGCTTTGGACGTTCAGGCTTTATCCAATCAGTTCATGAGACTGGATGTTTCTGAGCCCAGTCGTGAGTTAGCTTGCATGGTCGCTCGTTCTTCATTATTGGAGCGTATCCAGGATCGACAGTTTGGTGGTCTCCATTTGTGTGTCCTTAGAGACACGGTGCAGCGAGGAGGTGCCAAGCATGTTACCTTAGATGCAAATAGAGTTTTGAGATTGTAGAGGCGAGTTTGTGTGCTCAATGTGGATGGGCTTCGAGAGCTTATTTTAAAGGAGGCCTATAATTCCAGGTACTTTATTCATCCGGACGCCGCGAAGATGTATCAGGATTTGCGACAGCATTATTGGTAGCATAAAATAAAGAAGGACATCGTAGCATACGTGGCCCGTTGCTTGAATTATCAGCAGGCTAAGTACGAGCATCAGAGGTTTAGTGGTGTATTCAAGAGGATTGAGCTTCCCGAGTGGAAGTGGTAGCGGATTACTATAGATTTTGTTACTGGACTTCGGCTGACTCAGAAGAAGTTTGTTGCGATTTGGGTTATTGTTGATAGGCTGACCAAGTCAGCATATTTTATTCATGTGGCAGTCTCCTATTCTTCTGCGAGGTACATTGAGATCTATATTCGGGAGATTGTTCTCCTTCATGGTGTGCACGTGTCTATCATTTCAGATCGGGGTATGCAATTTATCTTGTGCTTCTGGAGAGCGGTGCAGTGACAGTTGGGTACACGGGTAGATTTGAGCACAACATTTCACCTCCAGATGGACGGTCAATCAGAGTGGACTATTCAGATTTTGGAGGATATGCTCCAAGCTTATGTTATTGACTTGGGATCAGTTCTTGCCTGTAAACGCGTGATTTTTGACCCTCCCCGAGATTTTTTATATTTTTCAGCGTAAAATATTTAGTTTAGTTTTAATATAGCTATTTTAACTAAATTTGACTCTTTTACTTTATTTTTACCTTAAAATGAAAAATAACAAAATATAGCTTTATTAATGTTTCGTAGTCATTTTAAACTTGAAAAAATAAAAAAATAGTACTTTATATTTTTTTTTATCTTTTTATAAAAACAAAAATAATAAAAAAATAGTTTCATTAATATTTTGTAGTTATTTTAAACTTGAAAAATATAAAAATAATACTTTATATTTTTATCTTTTTATAAAAACAAAAATAATAAAAAAATAGTTTCATTAATATTTTGTAGTTACTTTAATTTTGAAAAAATATAAAAAATAATTTTGTTTTAATTATTAGACTTATAGTTATTTTGCTTACGTAGTGATTAATTAATAACACCGTGTTTTCATTCTCGGTTCCGGGCAAAGAATAATATTCGGGTTCAAACTACCTGGTTTTATAATTTTCGGACCTAGCCCGTAATAATCCGAGCCCACCACACGTGGGGGACACGGACGGAGCACGAGACGAAGCCCATAACCCTTGAAACCCACGTGGAGACCCATGATTCTTGGTCTCCCACGTGGGAATCTTCAGAAGAAAGGATGGGTCTTCAACATTTTTTAAAGGAAGACAAATGTTAATATAGAGCTTCTTTTTAAAGAAGAAGAGAAGAAGAACGGCAGGAAGGATTTTTTGAACAAGGAAAAGAAAGAAAAACGAGAGAGAAGGAGAGGATTGAAAAACAAAGAAAGGAAACGGACGACATAACAAAAAAGAAGGAAACAAACGGGAGGAGAGCTGGGAGCTCATTTTTGAAAGAAAAAAAGAGACGGAAGAAAAACAATAAAAAGGAGTGGCTACTGTTCATATCGACCAAGAAGCTGGTCGCCTGCCAGCTCCATTCCCGTCGACAACAGCAACCAAACGACGCCACTGTGGACGCCCAAACGACCACTGCTGCCCGTCGAACAGACCACCATTATCGTCGTCGTTATTCTAGTTGACAATCTCCCAACCTCCAGTCCAAAAAGAGACCAGCCGTATTGTACGCCGAGGTCGTTGACAGTCTTGGTTCGAACTTTCCATTCCCGTTGAGGTCGTCGTTGTTCGTCGAGGTTCCGGCATGGTTCGTGTCGTTTGTGCTCTAATTCGTGACTGTTGATTTGTTTGCTGCTTCTATGTATCGCTGAGCTCCAAATTTTGGTGTCGACTTGTACTGGACTCTTTTCCCTTTTCAAAGTTGAACTTTCAGCAGTAAGGTATGTAACCCATGAAGTGTTCTCGAATTTTTGTTGTTGTTATGGAGTTCTGCCGAACATATTCTTTGGTAATTATTGTGTTCATTTTTTTTCTCTTGTACATGAAAAGCTTGTTTTTTTTTGACCATTTTGGTTTATAAATGAGCCCTTTTAAAATCTGATCTCAAAATGTATAGTAATGGTCCTTTTATTTGGTTTCGTTGTTTGACTATATTTTTATCATTATTTAATATATGATATTTGGGAATGAACTGTTAATGGGACGATACAAAGTTGTGACCTTTTGTTTATTCTTCAAGTATTAGACAGTTGTCCTTTATTATATGAAGAAAATATACTGGGTTGTTTTACATTTAAGTTTCAGGCTTAGTAATTAATTTTATCTAGTAGAGTATAAGTCATGATTCTATAGTTACTAAAACATTATTTCCTATATTTTATATTCATGGCCTTCACTTAATTATTTTAATTCTTTAGAAATCGAGGTGTGCCGTTATTTGAAATTTTTTATGTCTTCCCAAAGTAGGAATTTATAGTTGCCTTAGGTTTGCGTTTTAAATAATGAAATGAGATGAGTCTCGCCAAAAAATAAAAAATAAAATGCAAAGTTGCGGGGCCCTCTATAAGTTCATAAAATTACTTAGATTACGGGACATGCCGTCTAGCAAATTTCACGGCATTCTAAAAGTAATAACGTGCTAGACTCTTTAGACACGACTTTAATAAAATTACTTTCCTAAATACGGGTGCGCATTTATGTGACCCAAATCTATCTCTCGGCGAAACTGAAATACATTAAAGTCACAGGCGTACTGGTTGCGGTGTGACTCGAAATGTGTTTTCGTGACGTCGCAATTCTTCTAAATTGAAAAGCGGAACGTTAAAAGCACATAGTTGAAATATATAATGAAATCAGATAAAAACAAAAATTGCAGTTGAGCGACCGTGCTAAAACCATGGAATCCGGGAGTGCCTAACACCTTCTCCCGGGTTAACAGAATTCCTTATCCAGGTTTCTAGGTTCGCGGACCGTAATATAGAGTCAAACCTTTCCTCGGTTCGGGATCAAACCGGTGACTTGGGACACCATTATTTTTCCAAGTGGCGACTCTGAATTAAATAAGTTGATCCCGTTTCGATTGTCCTTTAATTGGAAAAACTCCATCGCGCCCTCGCGGGTTAGCGGAAAAAGGAGGTGTGACAGCTCTGGCGACTCTGCTGGGGACGATACCAGGAACTTCGGTTCAGGGTTTAAGAATTCGAGCTAAGTTAAATTGTTGTTTTTGTCTATATCTGATTTTATTATATGTTTGATTAATGTGCTATATGTTTACCGCTTTGATATTATCTGAACTGTACATATAAACTGTGCCGAAACCCTTCTTTCTCACCCCCGGGGATGTGCTCACTGGTTGAGACTCCCTATTCTGTTAGTGTCATACCCCAAAATAATAAAGAGGCTCGGAAAGTTTCTAAGCCGGTTGGCCTTTTGGTTCCCGGAAAGGAGCTCCTTCCTCAGCCCGAGTTGTCCGCTTGGGTACACAGTCTAGATCACATACCGAGGTTCTGAGCTTAGAATAACATGACTTCATGCCGGATCCCTAGTAGGAAACACTTATTTGCATCACGTTGCATTTGACTTAGGGGACTCAACACAGGGGTTGGGTCCGTCTAGGACAGGTGACCCGGTAATCAAAGACCGAGCATATTATATGTTGCATTTATTTATTCTGTATTATTATGATGATTGGTTAAATTCCTGAAAAAAAAAAAGAAGAAATAGAATTTTGGAATAGAAAAATATCAAAATATTGACGAAATGCTGTCGAAAATTTAAAAATTTGAATAATAGGAAGAGCAATTTTGTTGAAATAATTGGTCATAAAATAATCTGACCGAACTACGCAGGTTTGATTCTCACCACTAGGTGAGATACGTAGGCAACCCTCATCGGGTTCAACCACCCCTTTAAAAAATAAAAAAAAAATGTGTGTGTTTAATTTTGTCAATAAATCGAAGTGACGTTGTTTTTGAAAATAGCCGAATGTTCCGAAAGGACACCGGAAGGTTGTTTTTTTCAAAAATAGCCACTTTGAATCATCTTTAATAATTTGCGGGCACAACCTTGAAATATTCCTTGTGGAAATATTGCAAGGCCATAGCCGCAAAATCAAGTCCGGGTTCACACCTTTTTTGCAAAAATAACCAAACATGTCAAAACTTTTATTTTGTTATAAATAAGTCGGGTAATGCTATTCTTGCTTAAAATAAGCCGAATGTCCCTTAAAAGGACGTCGGAAGGCCGTTTTTGCAAAAATAGCCACTTTGAGTCATTTGTAAATAATTTTGGACACAGCCTGGAAATATTCCCTCGCGGAAATGCGAAAGGATGTATCCGCAAAAAAAAAAATCAAGTTTTGAGTCATCACTCAACTTCACAAAAATAACCACTTTATCAAATAAGCCATTATATGGCCGGAGTTTTGCTGAAATAGCCACATTTTTGCATTTTACCTTCCTCAGTCTTGTGTTGGCCTGTGTCGGTGCTGAACGACGCCCCATGGGCCCTAAGATGAAAAATTTTGAATTTGTATTCTCTTAAATAAAATTTTGCAAAAATAGGCGCTTTGTCAAATAAGTCATTACATGGCCAATTTTGTAAAAATAGTCAATTGACATTAGAAACTTCTCAGTCTGATGTTGGCTTATGGCGATGCCGAATGATGCCCCATGAGCCATAGGATGGAAAAATTTTCAAGTTTATCTTTCTTAAATAAATTTTACAAAAATAGCCATTTTGTCAAATAAGCCATTACATGGCTAATTTTGTAGAAATAGTCATAATTGACGCTAAAAATATTTTTATTCTTGTAGAAATCTCCGGCACAAGGTGTGAAAGTTTTTCATCAGAGTTTGTAGTTGGAGTCGGCTTTTACAATTTTTTTTTTCAAAAAAAAAAAGAGAAAAAACCAAATAAACATCTCTTTATTTCTTGCATTAATTTGCAAGAACTACGCTCGGTCTGATTCATGCGGGGTCATGATACGTAGGCAATCTCCAAAAGATTCGACCACAATTGTATATGTATATATATAATATAAAATAAAAAAATAAAAAAAATAAAAAATTTGATAAGGACTGTCTGAGTCCATTCTAACATGTTTTGTCTTGAATTGTAAAGTAAGTAGAAGGTGGTTGGTTTGTGACAAGCAGACAACGCAATATCCCCGAAAGATGGTACAGGAGGAAATAACCCAAAGATTGAAAAGCTTAGAACAACGGTTGAAAAACACACACGGGTTGGCAGGTCAAAAGAGTGTTGCTTTCAAAGATCTATGCTTGTTTCCCGATGTCCACTTGCCACCTGGTTTCAAGATTCCCAAATTTGAAAAGTACGATGGACATGGACACCCCATAGCCCATTTGAAAAGGTATTGCAATCAACTAAGGAGTCCGGGAAGAAATGAAGAATTGTTAATAGCTTACTTTGGGGAAAGCCTTACAGGAGTAGCCTCTGAATGGTTTTGGGATCAAGATGCATCTCGCTGGCACGTCTGGAACGACATGGCACATGCCTTTGTCAAACAATTCCAATACAACATTGACATTGCCCCGGACCGCATTTTCCTTTCAAATCTGAAGAAGAAATCAAGTGAAAGTTTCAGGGAATATGCCCTTAAATGGAGAGAGCAAGCGGCTCGTGCTGAGCCACCCATGGATGACCATGAGTTAATCACTGTCTTCCTTCAGGCTCAAGAGCCGGATTATTTTCAGAACATGATGTCTGCGGTTGGTCAATCCTTCCTGGATGTAGTCAAAATGGGAGAAATGGTAGAGAACGGTCTTAAGACAGGCAGAATTATAAGTCAAGCGGCTCTCAAGGCTGCAACTCAGGCTGTCCAATTTGAATCTAGTGACACGAATGAGAGGGATGAAGAAGTCATGATGATATCAGGGTCAAGAAAAGGTTCCAGAAGAGTACCTCGACGGTATGCGATGTCTCGACAAGTTTTCCATAATTCCCCTGAGCATTACTATCCACCTCCGAACCCACCATACCCAGTTGATCCACCCCAGTATGTTATTCAACCATCAAATCATCCAAGAAAGCGAGCACGAGCATCACAAAATCTCTATCAGCCTCTGCAAAATTTCCAAATACCTTATAACCCACTTCCAAACCGAGGTCATAGAAGGGAACCAAAGTTGAAGGATAATTTCACACCAATAGGAGTTTCCTATGAAAGCTTATTTGAGAAGTTAAAGCAACAGGACATGATTGCACCCATCTCTCCAAATCATGTGGACCCACGTGCAAGGAGCTTTGACCCATCTAAAAGGTGTGAATACCATTCCCATGCCTAGGGGCACAACATGGAAAGTTGTCGGGATTTGAAAAGGGAAATAGAAAGGATGATCCAAGAAAGATTGATTGTGATTCATAACAGTGACACCCAGAATATCGCGCTGAATCCGTTACCTGCACCTGATGATACACACTTTCTGGCGGTGATGCCCGGTGACACGGAATATGAGAATCCACTCGGGAATTTGCCGACTGAAATGAGAGAAGGCCATAGTGGTTCTGATAATCAAATTCGTGGCTAAATGTCGGGCTTATCAATTGGAGAGTCATTTGTGGTGGCTTATTTTGTTGTCATTTCTATTTGTCCGAGTTATTTCAGGAATGGTAATCCGAATGTTGTTTTGTGGCTCAAACCTTTTATCCTTGTATTTTTCTTTTGATCATAGTGTCTCATCTAAATGGGTCTAGGTTCATTCTAACGGTTGTAACCCCAGTTTTGTTTTTTTTGGTTGTTCGAGTCGTTGTTTTATCGGTTAATGCAATGACCTATTTTACATTATTTCTAGACATTTTCTGTTATTTAGTCCTCTCCTTCCTATAGTTCTTTTTCTGCTAGCTCTAGTGACATGACGTGCGCGCATAGTTCTAGCCTGATCTTAAAAGTTAATCACAAAACCATTGGGAGGTGATCGAGGTATTTAAATGAAGTAAGAACGGTTTGAGATTATTCGAAACTCGAGTCATGAGAAACTGGGGCAAGTAAAAGAAAACCGTGAAAGGCATGCTGCCAAAATTGACATGGGGTCGTTCATAATAATGAAAATGAGAGTGTTGCCCAACAGTGCTTTAAAGATATGACGAATATTAATTGTGTTGTTTACACTTGGCATGTTTTGAAGATTGGAATGACGAAGGCATTTTGTTCCGCTATCCAAACACTTTATCCATCGTCAACCCTTCGAGCCTTATTTTGATTTCTTTCATACCCCTCCTTCGGAATCGGTACCAAAATTAGAAACACAAATGGGGAAGATAAAGAAAGAAAAAGAGAAAAAGAAAACAACGAAAACAACCAAAAAGAAAAAAAAAAGAAAAAAAAAGAATGAAAAATGAAAAGGAAAAACTAGAAAAACAAGGAATTGGGAACTACGTTTGACCTGATTCCTCAAAGAGGATACGTAGGCGCTTCACAGCTCGGTCATAGTGTAAATAAAAACCAAAAAAAATCCCCAAGCAAGAAACAGGGGCAGTAAAAAAAAAACAAAATGTGTTTATGTAAGGAAAATATAGGATTCCGAAGGTTGTAATTTTGAACCCAATTTGTTTTATTTTGAGCCTTTAATACCCTTTCTTTCTAGCCTTGTCCAAACCCACATTACGGTCCAAAGAAAGACCTTTTGACCAATTTTCAAAAGAGGTTGAGTTAGGCAAATGAGAGAAGTTTCATCGGGACATAACACTCTGATTCCCGGCAGAAAGACTCCGATCTCCAGCAGAAAATAGGAGAGTCTTAGCAGTAACACCACCAATCCCCGGTGAAAAAGTAACACAAATGAGAGAGTCTTAGCGGTGAAAACCTTCACAGGCACCATAAGGCGATGAAATCTGAGAGAAAAAAACCGAAATGAGAGAGGCTTGGTAGTGAAAACCCCTCGGGCACTACAAGTCGAACGGAGATTGGAAATCAGATGGGAAAGCCCCAGGCGAAGATTACAAAAGGCGGTTTAACGATGGAGGATAGGCTATATGTGCATGTCATGTCCATTAGAGTTGGTATCCACGTTTGATAGGTTTACTTTATAATTTTTCTTTTTAGAGAGTCATTTTCCTTTTTGTCTTTTATTCTGTTTCCTTTTATCTTTCTTCTTTTTATCGAAAATTTCCCAATAGAGTCTGTTTGCAAGAAATGACTGCAAAATTTTCCATCAACTTTCCAATTACGCAAGACGGGATTCTAATTGGTACACCCAAGTGGTATAAGTCGGGAGGGATCAAGCGCAATGCCAATGTCCAGAAGGATGTTCCCCAACAAGAGGAAGTTGACAAAAGGGTAGACCAGCATCATAAAAGATACCTCCATAAAAAGTAAAGGTTAATGACCTCAAGGCCAAGGCCAGTGAGACTCAAAGGTCGGAAAACGCCACAGAAGAAGGGAGGATATCCCCAGCAGAAGAGGTATTTTCAGTGGCAAGGGTGAACAAAGAAAATGGTTCACCAGTAAAACATGCAAGGTCTTCACGAAGGGTCACTATCATAGGAATTCGGGTGGTCAGGTGGAAAACCACGTGGAAAGGTTCGCGAATAAAGAGTCGTCAAGGAAGGCGGGGAAGCAAGAAAGGAGAAAGCTATCCCCAACATGAATATCATCAAATAATAATATCCCCAGCAAGTTCGAATAATGAAACGCAAAGCAGGGAAAGAGGAGGAGAACCATCCCCAGCAGGAGCACCACAACCAGCCACCACATTTTAAAACTAACCAATTTTTCTTTGATTTGAAACAGGAAGAAGAGGGGTTGTTGGCAGAAAAGCATGCCACGAAGAAGATTCTCAAACTGGGGCAGAAACTTTTCTCCCGTTGTGAAAATTTTCTCAAAACCAAATACCCGGTTGGGGAAAGAAGCCAGATAACGCAAGGAAGTGATCTTTGAACCCGATTATCCCCAGCAGCTTTGAAAAAAAAAACCAACAAGTTGTGATAGAGGAAATTATACCCCCAGCAGACAAGACAAAACGAGGAAGCTTGCGTTCAGAAAGGCAAGAAGTCGGTATCATCCCCAGCAGTTCTCGAAAAAATGAAACACCGATTTCGAGATTTCTCCGGCAGCATTATATCCTACAAGTTTTTCAAGGGAGCCAAGCGCGAGTCCCGAATGAGGTTTGGAAAGAGGAAAAAGGAAAAGGGATCCCCCGACAGTGTAATCCCCAGCTGATGATATTTCAATCCCCAACGATCCCGGGAGAGAATAAAGGTTTTGAAGGAAGTAGAAAAAGAGGAAATAAAGAAGATTTCCCCAGCAGCATTACCCCAGCAGGTAAGTAATTAGTTCCAAAGATATCCCCAGCAGTCAAGAGAAAAATGACACGACCCAGGAGGAAAGCAATTCCAAAACAAGGTAATTCAGAAGAAAGGATGGCCCAAGAAGCGATGCAGGAAGAAGAAAGTGGTGCAGGAAGCAAAGGAAGGCGACATGGATGGGATGGAGTTAGTGAGTTGATGTTTGAGGTCAGGAGCCCGCCTGAAGAATGGAGTGGCGATTTATTTTCAAAGGATGTTGTTGAAGTCGGGAGCCCGCCTGAAGAATGGAGTGGCGATTTATTTTCAAAGGATGTTGTTGAAGTCAGGAGCCCGCCTGAAGAATGGAGTGGCGATTTATTTTCAAAGGATGTTGTTGAAGTCAGGAGCCCGCCTGAAGAATGGAGTGGTGATTTACTTTCAAAAGATGTTGTTGAAGTCAGGAGCCCGCCTGAAGAATGGAGTGGCGATTTATTTTCAAAGGATGTTGTTGAAGTCGGGAGCCCGCCTGAAGAATGGAGTGGCGATTTATTTTCAAAGGATGTTGTTGAAGTCAGGAGCCCGCCTGAAGAATGGAGTGGCGATTTATTTTCAAAGGATGTTGTTGAAGTCAGGAGCCCGCCTGAAGAATGGAGTGGCGATTTATTTTCAAAGGATGTTGTTGAAGTCAGGAGCCCGCCTGAAGAATGGAGTGGCGATTTATTTTCAAAAGATGTTGTTGAAGTCAGGAGCCCGCCTGAAGAATGGAGTGGCGATTTATTTTCAAAGGATGTTGTTGAAGTCAGGAGCCCGCTTGAAGAATGGAGTGGCAATTTATTTTCAAAAGATGTTGTTGAAGTCAGGAGCCCGCCTGAAGAATGGAGTGGCGATTTATTTTCAAAGGATGTTGTTGAAGTCAGGAGCCCGCTTGAAGAATGGAGTGGCAATTTATTTTCAAAGGATGTTGTTGAAGTCAGGAGCCCGCCTGAAGAATGGAGTGACGATTTATTTTCAAAGGATGTTGTTGAAGTCAGGAGCCCGCCCTGAAGAATGGAGTGGCGATTTATTTTCAAAGGATGTTGTTGAAGTCAGGAGCCCGCCTGAAGAATGGAGTGGCGATTTATTTTCAAAAGTTGATGTTGAAGTCAGGAGCCCGCCTGAAGAGAGGAATGGCGATTTATTTTCAAAGGATGTTGTTGAAGTCAGGAGCCCGCCTGAAGAGAGGAATGGCGATTTATTTTCAAAAGTTGATGTTGAAGTCAGGAGCCCGCCTGAAGAGAGGAATGGCGATTTATTTTCAAAAGATGTTGAAGTCAGGAGCCCGCCTGAAGAGAGGAATGGCGTTTTATTTTCTAAGTTGATGTTGAAGTCAGGAGCCCGCCTGAAGAGAGGAATGGCGATTTATTTTCAAAAGATGTTGAAGTCAGGAGCCTGCCTGAAGAGAGGAATGGCATTTTATTTTCTAAGTTGATATTGAAGTCAGGAGCCCGCCTGAAGAGAAGAATGGCGATTTATTTTCAAAGTTGATAATTGAAGTCAGGGAGCCCGCCTGAAGAATGGAATGGTGATTTATGATTAGAGTTTGTCGTTAGAGTCAAAAGCCCGCCAGAAAAGTAGAACGGTGTCTCAGTTTCCAAGATTTGATAAGGATAGTGAACAATCGAAAAGTGGTAGAGTGTAACGGAAATCCCCAACATGAATCAGAAGGAAGGCAACAAGGATCAGAAAAGATAGATTCAGACTTCGAAGGAGAATAGCTCGAAGATCACAAGTAAGGGAATTCACTTCAAAGTGCAATGCAAGTTAGCAACAAAAGAAGCTTGCGACCAGAATGCGAGTCAACAGTCCGAGATGATCAACAGAAGTTAGTCATAATGAAAAAAAAAAGGGCAAGGAGTTAATCTAAGTGCAGAAGTTGATGAAAGATGTGGTGTGCTCAAGACATGGCCGAGGTCACAAGCACTGCATACCTGGTCTTGATCCGAAAAGCAGCACCTGCAACTAGCAAGTATCAAGGTTCAAATTTAGAGTCCGCATGAAGCACCAACCAATACTCAAGATCAAGCTTCAGAAGACTTATAGATAGGAATCTTGTAACTAGTAGCTGATAGGCTTAGTTAGTCTTTCTCATGTTTTGATGTAATAGCAGGACCACGGACCGGAACTTCGATGGAACGGAACCTCGACGGAACGACACCTCGACTGGCTCTCCACCTCGGTATACCCCTTCCTCACTCACTTTCGAACTACACGTGGCCTGATTCCTTTATAGCCAAGGATATGTAGGCAGCTCAGATACAAGGGCTCGGTCACATTCCTCTTCTTTTAGTTTAGTCCCTCCGAATAAGGGTCGGGTCAAAAACACTTGTCTAGTCGTTCTTTGTCTGAAAACTCTTTGTGTTTTCAGTCAAAGAGGGGCAGCTGTAAACGCGTGATTTTTGACCCGCCCCGAGATTTTTTATATTTTTCAGCGTAAAATATTTAGTTTAGTTTTAATATAGCTATTTTAACTAAATTTGACTCTTTTACTTTATTTTTACCTTAAAATGAAAAATAACAAAATATAGCTTTATTAATGTTTCGTAGTCATTTTAAACTTGAAAAAATAAAAAAATAGTACTTTATATTTTTTTTATCTTTTTATAAAAACGAAAATAATAAAAAAATAGTTTCATTAATATTTTGTAGTTATTTTAAACTTGAAAAATATAAAAATAATACTTTATATTTTTATCTTTTTATAAAAACGAAAATAATAAAAAAATAGTTTCATTAATATTTTGTAGTTACTTTAATTTTGAAAAAATATAAAAAATAATTTTGTTTTAATTATTAGACTTATAGTTATTTTGCTTACGTAGTGATTAATTAATAACACCGTGTTTTCATTCTCGGTTCCGGGCAAAGAATAATATTCGGGTTCAAACTACCTGGTTTTATAATTTTCGGACCTAGCCCGTAATAATCCGAGCCCACCACACGTGGGGGACACGGACGGAGCACGAGACGAAGCCTATAACCCTTGAAACCCACGTGGAGACCCATGATTCTTGGTCTCCCACGTGGGAATCTTCAGAAGAAAGGATGGGTCTTCAACATTTTTTAAAGGATGACAAATGTTAATATAGAGCTTCTTTTTAAAGTAGAAGAGAAGAAGAACGGCAGGAAGGATTTTTTGAAGAAGGAAAAGAAAGAAAAACGAGAGAGAAGGAGAGGATTGAAAAACAAAGAAAGGAAACGGACGACATAACAAAAAAGAAGGCAACAAACGGGAGGAGAGCTGGGAGCTCAAAGAAAAAAAGAGACGGAAGAAAAACAATAAAAAGGAGAGGCTACTGTTCATATCGACCAAGAAGCTGGTCGCCTGCCAGCTCCATTCCCGTCAACAACAGCAACCAAACGACGCCACTGTGGACGCCCAAACGACCACTGCTGCCCGTCGAACAGACCACCATCATCGTCGTCCTTATTCTAGTTGACAATCTCCCAACCTCCAGTCCAAAAAGAGACCAGCCGTATTGTACGCCGAGGTCGTTGACAGTCTTGGTTCGAGCTTTCCATTCCCGTTGAGGTCGTCGTTGTTCGTCGAGGTTCCGGCATGGTTCGTGTCGTTTGTGCTCTAATTCGTGACTGTTGATTTGTTTGCTGCTTCTATGTATCGCTGAGCTCCAAATTTTGGTGTCGACTTGTACTGGACTCTTTTCCCTTTTCAAAGTTGAACTTTCAGCAGTAAGGTATGTAACCCATGAAGTGTTCTCGAATTTTTGTTGTTGTTATGGAGTTCTGCCGAACATATTCTTTGGTAATTATTGTGTTCATTTTTTTTCTCTTGTACATGAAAAGCTTGTTTTTTTTTGACCATTTTGGTTTATAAATGAGCCCTTTTAAAATCTGATCTCAAAATGTATAGTAATGGTCCTTTTATTTGGTTTCGTTGTTTGACTATATTTTTATCATTATTTAATATATGATATTTGGGAATGAACTGTTAATGGGACGATACAAAGTTGTGACCTTTTGTTTATTCTTCAAGTATTAGACAGTTGTCCTTTATTATATGAAGAAAATATATTGGGTTGTTTTACATTTAAGTTTCAGGCTTAGTAATTAATTTTATCTAGTAGAGTATAAGTCATGATTCTATAGTTACTAAAACATTATTTCCTATATTTTATATTCATGGCCTTCACTTAATTATTTTAACTCTTTAGAAATCGAGGTGTGCCATTATTTGAAATTTTTTATGTCTTCCCAAAGTAGGAATTTATAGTTGCCTTAGGTTTGCGTTTTAAATAATGAAATGAGATGAGTCTCGCCAAAAAATAAAAAATAAAATGCAAAGTTGCGGGGCCCTCTATAAGTTCATAAAATTACTTAGATTACGGGACATGCCGTCTAGCAAATTTTACGGCATTCTAAAAGTAATAACGTGCTAGACTCTTTAGACACGACTTTAATAAAATTACTTTCCTAAATACGGGTGCGCATTTATGTGACCCAAATTTATCTCTCGGCGAAACTGAAATACATTAAAGTCACAGGCGTACTGGTTGCGGTGTGACTTGAAATGTGCTTTCGTGACGTCGCAATTCTTCTAAATTGAAAAGCGGAACATTAATAGCACATAATTAAAATATATAAAGAAATCAGATAAAAACAAAAACCGCAGTTGAGCGACCGTGCTAAAACAATGGAATCCGGGAGTGCCTAACACCTTCTCCCGGGTTAACAGAATTCCTTATCCAGGTTTCTAGGTTCGCGGACCGTAATATAGAGTCAAACCTTTCCTCGGTTCGGGATCAAACCGGTGACTTGGGACACCATTATTTTTCCAAGTGGCGACTCTGAATTAAATAAGTTGATCCCGTTTCGATTGTCCTTTAATTGGAAAAACTCCATCGCGCCCTCGCGGGTTAGCGGAAAAAGGAGGTGTGACATTGCCTTTAGCGGAGTTTGCCTACAATAACAACTACCAGTAGACCATTCAGATGGCTCCTTATAAGGCTTTATATGGTAGGTGGTGTCGGTCTCCAGTTGGATGGTTTGAGCCGGGAGAGACTCGGTTGTTGGGTACAGATTTGGTTCAGGAGGACTTGGACAAGGTCAAGATCATTTAGGATAGGCTTCGTTCAGCTTAGTCTAGTAAAAAGAGCTATGCATATCATAAGCTTTGAGACGTGGCATTTATGGTTGGTGAGCGGGTATTACTCCGAGTATCGCCTATGAAGGGCGTGATGAGATTTGGGAAGAAGGGAAAGCTTAGCCCCAGGTTCATTAGTCCGTTTAAGATTCTTGATCGAGTGGGAAAGGTGTCTTATAGACTTGAATTGCAGCCTAGCTTATCAGCCGTGCATCCAGTTTTTCATGTATCCATGCTTCGGAGGTACCACGCGATCCAGCCTACGTTTTAGATTTCAGCACTATCTAGTTGGACAAGGACTTGCCTAAAGAGGAGGAGCCGGTAGCTATTTTAGACCGGCAGATTCGTTAGTTGAGATCCAAGAGTTTTTCTTCTGTGTGTGTTCAGTGGATAGGTCAACCTATTAAGGCATCAACCTGGGAGTCCGAGTCCGATTTGCGGAGTCGTTAACCCCATCTTTTCCCCGACTTAGGTACTTCTTTCTTTTGTCCGTTTGAGGATGAACAGTTATCTTAGAGGTGGAGAATGTGACGACCCAAAGGGTCATCACTTATTTCCTTACTCTTCGTGTGCTTCAGAGGCCTTGAAAACCTTATTTAGGGTTGCCTCGATTTGCATGCGTAGTCCGTGCGCGTAGCCGGAACGCTTAAATATGAATTTTGTGTGAAAAATGCTAAATTTTTATATTGATATGAATAAATTTGACTTCGATCAATATTTTTGGTAAACGGATCCGGACCTGTAATTTGACGGTCCCGGTGGGTCCGTAGAAAAATATGGGACTTGGGGCGTATGCCCGAAATCGAATTATGAGGTCCAGAACCCGAGAAATGAATTTTTGTGTGAAATTGTTTTTTGAAAATATATAAGGGAATTTGAAATGAAGTTTGATTAAAATACTATGGTATCGGGCATGTATTTTGGTTCTGGTTCCCGTTATAGGTCTTATATGTAATTTAAGTGCTTTTTGTAAAGTTTGGTTTGAAACGAATGTCATTTGACGTGTTTCGGATTTAAAAATGAGAATTTGATATTTTCTAAAAAGTTGGAAGAAATTATGAATTTTGAGGTTTAATCGATATATATGATGTTATTTTGGCGATTTGATTGCGCGAGTAAGCCCGTAGGATATTTTTGAGGTTGTGCACATATTTGGTTTGGAGCCCCGAGGGTTCGGGTGAGTTTTGGATAGGCGACAGAGTGCATTTTTAAGCTTTGAAAAAAGTGGGTGAACAGGCCTACATGCTTCGCATGTTTCGCAAATGCGAAGGCTGTTTTGCAAATGCGAACCCAGCCCAAGCCTGCCTAGGATCGCAAATGCGAAGTTCAAGGCTCTCAAATGCGAAGGTCCCCTGTAAGGCCTCGCTTCACAATTGCAAAGCAGAGTTCGCAATTACCATAATTTGGTCGGCGTTCGTAATTGCAAACCCCAGTTTGCAATTGCGACATCTGCAACCTACATTTTTTTTATACTTAGTCAATTTAAGACACTTTTCATCCCATTTTCAAAACACAACTCCATTGGACGATTTTTCAAGAACAAACTTTCTTCCAAATCAAGTGTAAGTTAACTTTTACTCATTTCTTTCAATCATTAACATCATTTAACATGTTTTCCACTTAAAATCGATAATTTTTATGGGTGAAATTGGGGGTTTTGCGTATAACCTAGGTTTTCTAAAAATTGGGTAATTGGACCTCAATTTGAAGTCCGATTTCAAAATAAATTACAGATTTGAGTTCGTGAGGGAATGGGTAACCGGTTTTGACCACGTGGGCCTGGGGCAATTTGGATTTTTTGGGAAAAACTTGGGAAATTTATTTTTATGCATTTAAATTGATTAATTTAGTGATAATTAAAGTAATTGAGTAATTTTTGGCTAGATTCGAGCGGATTGGAGATGGAATCATAGGGTAAAACTATAGTTAAGGCTTGAGTTGAGTTCAAAACATTGAGGTAAGTGTTTTGTTTAACCCTAGCTAATATGATTTGAGTCTTATTTTCTACTTGCTAAGTGTCGAGTATGATATATAGGTATGGCGGCGAGTATCTATACATTGGTGTCTAACATGACCGTGAGTCCTTAATTGTGAATAGTTGGTATTTTGTTATATCTTTCGTGCTTAATTAATAGCTTTTATGTGTTGTAAAGATCTTGTGAAAGAAATTGCGACCTTTGAAATTTGTGAAGTATTGGCTCGAGTTGAAATACAATTGCGAAGGTATATGAGACAAGTAAATCTTTGGAGCATTGGATCGAGTGATATTGTGAACTATGAGACGAAAGTGAACGAAAAGTAAAGAGTTAATGATTTATTTCCTTACTGAGATGTTGTTGATTATTGAATATTTTCCCTTGCCGAGACGTTAAGATTATTGATGTTGTACCCTTGCCGGGTTTTTATTTACTTGTTTTTGTTCCCTTACCGCGGTTTCCATTATTATTTATTTATTCCCTTGCCCTTGTTGTGATTGTTGTTTGGGTGAGGAAGAGTGTTAAAGTACGAAGGGTGATGTCGTGCATTGTTTCTTTATGGTAAGGAAACAGTGTAAAGCATGAAGGGTGATGTCGTGCAATGTTCGCTTATTATGTGAAAAGAGTGTTAAAGCACGAAGGGGATGTCGTGCCGCACGATGTACCATTCTGTGCCGTTTCTATTGATATATGTGAGGAATGAGAGTAAAAGTACAAAGGGTGATGTCGTGCACATGTTATTGCTTGGTGAGTATGAGAGTAAAAGCACGAAGGGTGATGTCGTGCACTCGTTCATTTCTGTTTCTTTATTTATGGCTGAGTTGTGTTGTTTTCCTTCATTACTGGATGACTCTTATTTGGAAATCATTGTTTCCCCATAGCATTCCCCCCCCCCCCATATTATTTATCTGTTTGTATTTGATACCGTTGTATATATATAAAATTGCACAGGTTTATGTGGTAGTCTGTACAAGCCTCGTCACTACTTCGTTGGGGTTAGGCTAGACACTGACCAACACATGGGGTCGGTTGTGCTGAAACTATACTCTGTGCTATTTTGCGCAAATCCAGGTTTCAGGCAGCAACAACAGTATTAGTGTGGGAGTAGGCCTTCAGTCTAGCGAGACCCGAGGTAGCCTTGCAGGCATCCTCAGGCCCGACATCTCCCTTATCTCCCTTTATAGTTTGTTATCGTATACAATTCTCCCTTATCCTCTCTTTATAGTCTGTTATCTCATTGTATTCGAGACAAACAGTTTATGTTTTCTTTCAGACATTTGTATTTAGAGTTCTTAGCAGTTTGTGAGTACAGCGACACCAATCTTGGGTAGAGGATTTTGTTGAACTTTCCGCATTTCTATTCAGTTTTATATAATGTTAAGACTTCATTATTTAATATCGTTGCTTTTACATTATTATTAGTAATTGTTAAAAAGGGATTATGTTGTTAACGAAAAGTAAGTAAATTTGGCTTGCCTAACTTCTACGAGTATGCGCCATCACGAGTCCCGAGGGTGAGAAATCCGAGTCGTGACATAAACCGATAAATAAAATAAATAAAACTGAAAAATATATTTAAAAAATATTTTTTTTTCGGACAGGAGGGGGGAGAGCGCAGTAAAATGATAAAAAATAGAAAAGTTACAAAAAAAATTGTTCTGTGGGTGGGTGTGGGGGAGGGGGGTGGTGCAGAAAACGAACTAACAGAAATTTGAAATTACAAAAAAAAAAAGTTAAGGTAAAAAAATTGCGGTATGGGAAAGGTGTGTGTCGCGGGGGTGAGGGTATTGGGGGTGCGGGCGAGGTGGGGTGGAGGATAGTAGAGTGGGTAGTAACAAAAAAATTGAAATTGAAAGAAAAAGACTTTTTTGGAGAGGGGGTAGGGTGGGTTGGTGAGGGTGGGGAAGATTGAGAAGAAGTTTTGAAAAATATTTCCTTTCTCTTGATAAGGAAAATATTTTTCTCCATTTGGAGGAAAATAAGTTCATAAGGAAAAACATTCCGAAACATTTAAGCCAATCAAATATGAAAAAATTGAAAAGTATTTCCAAAAAATATTTTCCTTCGTACAAAACATACCCTAAATGAAAAAGCGAGAATTTATATAATTAATCATACCTAGGTAATTTAGAATTGTTGCATACATATTAGCTAGTTATATTACACATTATAAATTGCGCAGTTTATGACTTAAGGGATGTCCAGTACCAAAATTGTATCTAATTTATGTAACTAGTTCAAGTTTAACAAGTTAGGTAAGTGACATAACTGATGGTGGGACATAATACGATGAACATAAATTGACACGTCAAAATTGTATCTAATTTATGTAACTAGTTCAAGTTTAACAAGTTAGGTAAGTGATAACTGATGGTGGGACATAATACGATGAACATAAATTGACACGTCAAAATTTTATGGAATAAAATAGATTTAAAAAATTATACCCGTAATAGAATGACATAAAAGGATAACATCTGTGGCCAGATTTTGTAGAGTGTTAAATTTTAAAATAATATTATATGCCATCTATATTCAACATTAATTTGTAAACCATTTAAATAGTAATACTATTAATCTTGTGATTTTGTGATCTTATTTGCATAAAACTAAAAGGGGTAAATCATCCCGTGGATTAATACAAGACTAAGTATTTATTGGCTAAGCTGCTAAGTAATCACATTTATTTATCTTGAATGCTAACCATTGAACTAATGGATGAAGATCATCGTCTCAATCTATGTAGAAGATTATGAACAATTAAAATTAAGGTAATTCATGACAAATTTCGTGGAGTGTTATCTGTCATGTTATTTTGTGAGCTTATTCAATATAATAAAAATATCCGATAAACATGACAAAATCTCACTTAAACAGATTTTACATTGTGTAATTATGACTTCAATCTCATTTAAGAGTGAAAACGGCAGTTTGACACTTTTATATAACTTGAAAGTTTAACAAGTTAGGTAAATGACACAATCACGCGGATTTACCTTGATCGATGCGGTGTATATATATATATATATATACTCTTTGTTTCATATTAAATAAGCTATTTTCCTTTTTAGTCCTTTCCAAAATAAATGATACATTTTTAAATTTAAAAATAATTCAACTTTAAACTCTTCATTTTATCCTTTTTGCCCTTAATAAGAAGCTTTTATAGCTACATAAATGACATGACCCCATAAACTTTTTACACCTTAAGCTTTTAATACCACAATTTTTAAAAGTCTTCTTCTTCTTTTTTAAACTTCGTGCCGAGTCAAACTACTTGAAACAAAATGAAACGAAGAGCGTATATATGGGGTAAACTTTTGGCCCTCAATGTCTTTACGCCGAAGGGTACGCCCATTCAACATATGTCAACTAAAGCAAGGGTACGACTTGGGCGTGGGGGCAAAGGCGACGCCAGTTAAAACTCAGCGTCCTCACTAGGGATGTTGACTACTTTTTTGTACTTTTATGATTATTTCGAGGAATGCTTCCTGCTATATAAAGGAGGACTTCACAGTGTAAAGGGGCATCATTATTATTCTCGAATAATATAACTCACTTATTTTCTCCTACTCTCTCTCTATCTCTACATCTAACGAACACTCATTCTCGAGTTCATATTATTAGATTTACTATAATAATTTTATCTCTTTTGTCTCTAGGTTTTATTATATTTGATTGTGATATATCCTCATTCATTTTTTATTATTTTTGAACTTATAAAGTATATCGATAACTTTTGAGCCAAACAATTTGGTGTCATTTGTGGGGATTTCGAGAATCAAAATCATAGTATCCACCTAGAGAACAACCAACAACCATTCTCCATACCACATAAAAAATGTCCATAACACAAAATTGAAAGCAATAATGAGTGTTACAGCCAATCTCCTTGGTCCTATCAACGAGGCTATTTACATCCAATCGTCATGGTCAAAAAGAAAAATGAAAAGTGGAGAATGTGTGTGGATTTCACCGATTTGAACAAGGCATGCTCGAAGAATTCATTCCCACTACCCCATATCGACCAATTGATCGACTCCATCACGGGACATGAACTATTGAGCTTCTTAGATGCCTACTCCGGCTACAATCAGATCATGATGGCCGAGGAGGACCAGGATAAAAAAACTTTCATCACCCACCAAGGGACATATTGCTACAAGGTAATGCCCTTCGGGCTCAAAAATGCGGGGGCTACGTACCAAAGACTAGTCACCAGAATGTTTAAAGAATAGCTCGGTAAGACCATGGAAGTCTATATCGACAATATGGTGGTGAAGTCGACAAAGAAAGAGGATCACATCGACCATCTGAAGAGAAGCCTTCGAAATATTGAGAAGGTACGGGATGAACCCCGAGAAATGCACCTTCAGCGTGGCCTCTGAAAAATTCTTAGGATTTCTCGTATCACAACGAGGCAACGAGGTCAACCCAGATCAGATCAATGCGATATATGCAATACATGAGATTCTGAACAGCAAAAAATAGGTACGAAAGTTGATGGGGCGAATAGCCGCCCTATCAAGATTCATCTTACGGTCCTCCGACAGGTGCCATAAGCTTTTCAATATGTTAAGAAAAGACAACGGGTTACAATGGAACGAGGAATGCATCGAAGCCTTGAGAAAATTGAAAGCATACCTATCTTTGCCACCACTACTGGCCAAAGCGAGTCCAAGCGAGCCCCTGCTGGTATACCTGGCCGTCTCCAAGGTCGCAGTGTGCATAGTCTTGGTTCGTGAAAATGAATGTATGCAATCTCCTATTTACTATATTAGAAAAACCTTAGTGGATGCCAAAACATGGTATCCACACCTTGAAAAGTTAGCCCTGGCATTGGTCGTTGCTTCACGAAAGCTCCGACCCTATTTTCAATCCCACCCCATAAAAGTAGTAACGATCTTCCCCTTGAGAAATGTCCTACATAAGCCTGAGTTATCAGGCAGACTAGCCAGATGGGCTATAGAGCTCAGTGAGCATGATATCTCATATGACCTGAGAACCGCTATTAAGTCGCAAGTAATTGCCGACTTTATAGCCGATTTCAGCGCAAAAATACTGTCAGAGGCAAAATTGGAGGCACGTCGTACCCCCTTCAACACCGACTTATGGACTATGTACATTGATGGCCCTACTAATGCCTCGGGATCAGGACTAGGACTCGTTCTTGAGGTCCACATGGGTGAAATAATTCGCCAGTCCGTGCGGTGCCCCGAAATGACTAACAACGAGGTCGAGTACGAGGCTGTTATTGCAGGTATGAAACTAGCCATCAAGTATCCGGCTCGATGACTATTTATCCACTGCGACTCAACTCGTAGTGAACCAGTTCACTGGGACTTACTAAATCAAGGAGCAGAGATTGCAAAAATATGAGTCAGAGATCTATAGATTAATGAATGAGTTCGACGAGTGCCGCTTCGAACAAATTCCGAGGGCATGGAATGTTGAAGCAGACGGTTTGGCAAAATTGGCCGCAACCACTACAAACTTCAACAAAGAAAGCGTGGTCACCCTTCTCCATCCAGCCATTGATCACACTGAGGTACTCTCTTTAAATTTGACTTGGGACTGGCGCAACCAATTTGTATCCTATATGTAGGATGGTACACTCCCACTCGACAAAAAAGAAGCAAAGAAGCTCCGCGTAGAGGCCGCCAGGTATTGACTGATAAACCATGAGCCCTACAAAAATACGTTTGGCAGACCACTGGCCAACTGCCTAGGGCCGCACCAAACAAGACCAGTACTCGAAGAGGTATACGAGGGTCACTGTGGTGCCCATACAGACAACTGCACCCTTGTACGCTGCATAATACGAGCCCGTTATTATTGGCCAACCATGAAGAAAGTAACAGCGGAATACGTTCGCCGATGAGAATAATGTCAAAAGTATGCCCCCATGATACACCAATCAGGAGTGGCCCTCCACTCAGTCACTTTCCCATGGCATTTAATCACATGGGGAATGGTCATAGTTGGTCCCCTACCAACATGATGAGGAAAGGTACGATTTCTATTAGTTTTTATTGACTACTTCTCAAAGTGGGTAGAAAAAGGTTCATACGCCCAAATATGCGAACATGAAGTCATTGCCTTCATATGGAAGAATATCATCTGCCATTTCAGCATCCCAAAGGAAATCAGCTGCGACAACGAACGACACTTTGTTGGCCAGAAGACGACAAGATTCTTCGATAAATGGCACATTAAGCGAATACTCTCCACGCCATATCACCCTGTGGCCAATGGCCAAGTAGAGTCTTCCAAAAAAAAAATACTGAACATATTAAAAAAGAAACTCGAGGAAGGCAAAGGTGGCCCGAGCTACTACTAGAAGTATTATGAACACACCGGACCACACCAAAATCCTGCACAGGAGAGACACCATACTCACTAGTCTACGGAACCGACGCAATCATACCAGTCAAAGTCGGCGAAACAAGCTTGAGATATTCACATATCAGCGGAACAGAGAACGACATAAACAGGCTTCAGTTTGAGGTATTCACATATCAGCGGAACAGAGAATGACATAAACAGGCTTCAAGACCTCGACAACCGAGGAAAGAAGAGAAATGACTCACATAAGAATGGTGGATCAAAAACAACAAGTCGAAAGATACTACAACAAAAGATCCAAAGTAAGATCACTCAAAGTGGGAGACTACGTCCTCAAAGCAAAAACATTGGCATCAAAAGACCCAAGCGAAGGAAACTGGGCACCAACTAGGACGGACCCTACAAAATCACAGCAGCAGCAGCAGGTAAAGGAGCATTACAATTTGAAACAATGGAAGGAAAAACTCTCCAAAACAATTGGGACGTTGCCCATCTCAAGTATTTCCATTTCTAAAAGGCATCTCCCGAGTCGCACTCTTTTTCCCTTACCCGAGTTTTGTCTCAGTTGGGTTTTCTCCGGAAGGTTTTTAATGTGGCGACAAAGGGGACACCTGGAGATATTTGCAGAACAAGCTTATCATACCAGCCACTCCATGCACTCTCCTGATTGACATCACAAAGGGACTGGACTCGTATAATCTCCAATATGTAAACGGCTAAGGCCATCTCCAATGAATGAACAACTAAGGCCATCTCCAACGTATAAATAGCTAAGGCCATCTCCAACGTATGAATGACTAAGGCTACCTCCAATGTATGAACGGCTAAGACCATCTCCAATGTATGAACGACTAAGGCCATATCCAATGTATGAACGGCTAAGGCTATCTCCAATGTATGAATGGCTAAGGCCATCTCCAATGTATGAATGGCTAAGGCCACCTCTAATGTATACATGGCCAAGGCCATCATCGTCAATAAGTCGACCTGGCTCGACTACGATAAATGAGTAATTCGACGTCATTCGAAGTTACGTACATGGCTAAGGCCATCGACAATATTTTGGCTAAGGCAATCGTTGTCAATAAGTCAACCCAGATCGACTACGACAAACGAGTAATTCAATGACAGTCAAAGTTACGTACATGGCTAAGGTCATCGACAGTATTATGGCTAAGGCCATTGTCACTAATAAGTCAACCCAGCTCGGCTATGACAAACGAGTAATTTGATGATAGTCAAAGTTACATACTTGACTAAGGCCATCGACAATATTGTGGCTAAGGCCATCGTCGTCAATAAGTCAACCCAGCTCGTCTACTATAAATGAGTAATTCGACAGTCAAAGTTACGTACATGGCTAAGGTCATCGACAGTATTGTGGTGAAGGCCATCGTCATCAATAAGTCGACAGAGCTCGACTACGACAAATGAGTAATTCGATGACAGTCGAAGTTACGTTCATGGCTAAGGCCATCGACAGTATTGTGGCTAAGGTCATCGTCCTCCATAAGTCAACCCAGCTCGACTACGACAATTGAGTAATTCGACGACAGTCGATGTTACGTACATGGCTAAGGCCGTCGATAATATTGTGGCTAAGGCCATCATCGTCAATAAGTCAACCCAACTCAACTACGACAAATGAGTAATTCGATGACAGTCGACATTACGTACATGGCTAAGGACATCGACAGTATTGTGGCTAAGGCCATGGTCATCAATAAGTTGACCCATCCCGACTACAACAAATGAGTAATTCGAAGACAGTCGAAGTTACGTACATGGATAAGGCCGTCGATAGTATTTTAGCTAAGGCCATCATTATCAATAAGTCGATCTAGCTCGACAACAACAAACGAGTAATTCAATAGCAATCGAAGTGACATAAATGGCTAAGGTCGACAATATTATGACTAAGGGCGTCATCGCCAACAGCCACCAACCTTGTTCGACTACGGCAAAAAGCACATAAATAACAGTTGAATTGATGTTGTTATTAGCTAAAGCCTCCACTATTTAGCATCGAAGCCGCCTCCTATCGGCGGATAACATAAATAACGTTCGAGAAGCACACTAGAAATCCTACAAGTAAGCGAGCATCCGCCCTGCTGAGACGAGATACCTAAAATAAAAGATACAAAAGGAAAGGAATAATAGCAAAAGTACAACTTTCATTATCATCCAAAAATGCTTGTACAAAAGGACCCATTTACACTTCAAAATACGACAAAACAAAAATGTATACAAGTCCTAAGAGGCTTCGCCATTCTTCTCACCATCCCCCACCTGGCCGCCATCTCGTCCATTGCCGCCCCTGGGTTTATAAATTGAAGAGATCCAGGACCCGGATCCTAGATGGTTAATGTATTAAGAATTATAGCCCGCACGATCTGGGAATTCAGAACTATATCCACAGGCTTTGCGGGAGACGCGAGCTATGCGTTGTTGCTCCAGAACCTCTGCCTCAGTAGCCCGACACGCAGCTAAGAACTCCTCGAGCATGACTAGTCTGGTCTCGGCATACACCCACATCTCATGTGCCTTACGATGCACATTCTCATTAGACCTTGGTGCAACAGTCCGCTTAAGAGCTTCAATCTCAGCCACCCTGGTATCGAGCTCGGTGGTCAAGGCAGCGACCTTGGCTCGCAAACCAGCAGCTATCGCCGCTACCCCACGATCAACCTCCAATTGCTCTTCCTTCGATTGGAGAAGAATCTCCAACTCAATGTTCCGAGCCAAAGCAGCCATCAGCTGCTCATTAACCAGCTCCAGCTCGAACACTCTCCATTTTAGTTGGGCCTCCGACTGCTCAAGGCCCTCATGGAACACCCAAAATTCTGGTTCCTGCTTAAGTAGGTCTGCCAATGCCTGATGCTCGGCACGACACCGGTGATACTTCTTTGCCACCTTATTAAAAGTGGTTACCTTCCTTTGCGCTCGTCGCCTCCTCTCTACCTCCAAAATGAGAGTCTAAAGGAGAAGAAAAAGAGGAAAGGCAAGTCAGTATGAATCAAAGTTAGCCTTACCGCACACAAAGAAAACTAAAAACTGCCTACAAGGCCGCGCCAGTGACCCTCCGGGATAGATCCCCGTCACTAACACCTTTAAGCGTTTCACGCTCAGCGGACGAACATAACAAGGTCATATCTATTGCGTCTTGCTTGCTGTGTTGATATAGGTTATACCCTCATGGGACTAGAATTCGGCAGTTGGATCTACCTGCTGTCATCACCACACGGGTCAGACCCCTCATTAACACATTTGCATCTACATGGGTGGCCTCAAGGTCTACCCTCTCGGCACCGTCTCCTACTTCTCCAAAAGTAGCCGACGAACCACTCTCCAGAATGCGGGCTGGGCTAGCTTCGTGAACTGCCCTCTTTTGGGTAGCTGACCTCCCAGAGCAGATGGAATTTGCCATAAAATTGGCCTCGACCCCTAACGGGTCTCCCCCGCCCTCTCGCCTTTAGTGGATATCCCATTGCCCATTATCAACTGCGACCTTGTTCTCTTTGGTGGCTCCTCACCTTCAAAAGTCTCCTCCACAGGCCGCGGGGATGGCATTGAAGGAGTCTCTTCACTTGCGGATGCCGCCACAGGCGCAACCTCCTGCTGAGGAACCTTTGGAGCGCTATCATTGGGCATGCCGCAGGGTATGTCTCCACCCTGAGAGTCAGTCCCCACCCTAGGCAAGGTAACGATATTTTTCTTCTTCTTAGAGGCACTCCGACCTGCCAACACGAGTAAGTCAAGTAAGAAAACCTAAGGCAACTTCCAAACCTAAGCTAAAGAAGTACCTGACGGGCTGTATCGTTCATGAAATGCGGTCTAGGTATGGCATTCCTCTGCATAAGGTATAATTCTTTCCACCTATGGTTTAATATTATCAATGAACTGGGTGGATAAACCCTTGCTAAAAAAAAGAAAAGAAAGAAACCACAGTGGCCATATGGTCAAGGTCGCAAGCAGTCATGAATTCTACAAATAAAGGTACTTACGTTCTGGGTTCCATCGTTTCGGGAACCCTTCAGGATTAGACACCATGTGCTCCGTCCTAATGTAGAAGTACTTACGCCAAAAGCTGCGGTTGGTCTTGTCATCAGCTTTACCAATCAAGCCCTTCATGCCATAGATTTTCAACTCCAGCATAGTACCCCTCAGGTAACCAGGGCTAAATAATTGTAAAAGGTGATGAACCGAGATGATGCACTCAGACTTGGCCGCATATGTGGTCACAATCATGCACACCTTCAAGGTGTAAGGAGTAAGGTGAGCTGGATACACATTAAAAAAGCGGCAAAGCTCCTCCATTAGAGGGTAGAACGGGAGACTATAACCGATCAAAAATGGGTACTCGTAAAATGTGCAGTACCCAGGCAGGTGCACATGGCAGAGTCCGTCCCAGCCAGAGCCATTTCCACATTTTCTGGGATATGGTGCATCTCCCGAAGATCGTCTAGTTGTGATTGAAATAAATCACTATGCTCCCGGGGAAGGGCTAGGCTTTGAGTTGGAAAATCCCTTAGAATATGCATTTTCTTTGGGAGGATGTCGTCTACGGTAAAGGGAGCAAGAGGTTTCCCTGCTTTTTCCTCTTCACCACCAGAGGAGGGCGGAACCCTAGATAGGACATTATCTTTGGTTTTTTATCCTATGTAAGAAATAAAGTACTAATGACGAGAAGTGTGGTTTCAAAGAAATGGGAGAGTCTCGCACAAAATAATGGTTGCTAGAAAGAAAGGCAAAGAAAGAAGCCAGAAAAGGTTTTCCAAAGGTTCTAAAAATGAAATGGATTGAACGTTCCTTCTATTTATAGGGTTAGGACGCACAAAAATCGAAGAGGCATGATTCAAAACGGGTGCAGGAAACCATAACATCACATCATCCTCTGAACTGCCTCTGGAGTAAGTCTACTAATGATGCATGCGGGCAATGACATCATTTTAAAAAGGAAGCCACACGTCAGCAGCTCGACGATGTCATATATTTCATCTCATTCACGTTACCACCCCCAAACTGAGGTCAAATTCTCCAAAGACGAGGTTTATATTTTTTCCCATTGAAGACGTCTATCGAATACGCCTCCAACGATTTGAGGGACTAACCTCAATGTTTTTATGCCAAATAGTATGCCCATTGAGCATATGTCAACTACAGCAAGGGTACGACTTGAGCGTGGGGACAAAGGTGACGCCAGTTAAAACTCAGCGTCCTCACTAGGGGGATGTTGACTACTTTTTGTACTTTTATGATTATTTCGAGGAAGGCCTCCTGCTATATAAAGGATGCCTTCACAGTGTAAAAGGGTATCATTATTATTCTCGAACAATACAACTCTCTTATTTTCTCCTACTCTCTCTCTCTATCTCTACATCTAACGAACACCCATTCTCGAGTTCATATTATCATATCTACTACAATAATTTCATCTCTTTTGTCTTTATGTTTTATTATATTTGATTGCGATTTACCCTCATTTATTTTTGGTTGTTTTTAAGCTTGTAAAGTATATCGATAACGTTTCAGACAAACAGAGTATATATATTGTTTGGCTCGAAAGTTAATCATTACTTTATAAGCTTAAAATAATCAAAAAATAAGAAAGTGGTAAATCGTACTAGGTATAAGATCAACGTGATTATGGTGTCAAGATATTAAAAATGAAGAAATTTACGTGTAATTGCTTGTCACAGTTGAAAGAAGAAATAGAGAGAAAATGAGAGAGTCATATTATTAGATAATAATACTTGGTCTTTTACAACATGGAAGCCTCCCTTTATATAGAGGTGGGGCCTCCATACTATAACAATCAACCGTTGAGGGGTAGTTGACATCCTTTTAAAGTGGATGTACAAACACAAGCGACATAGCTCATACTCTTACGCCCGAAGTGCACCCTCGCTGCAAGGGACGTATGAGAGGGGTTGTGCCCTTATCAATTGTAAGCATGGGGAGGGCCGCGTTCAGCCCCATATGATTAAGCCATATTTTCCCCTATACAGTTAGTCCCTCTGCTCATTAGAGGCGTACACGATGTACATCTTCAATGGGCAGAAATGTTGATCCATTGTTGCATTGTTAATGCGTTGACACGTGGTCTACTTTTTGGACTGATGTCACTGCCGGCATGCGTCATGATTATACCTGCTCCCGAGATGGATCAGGGCACGATTTGATGTTTTGGTTTCCCGCCCCCTTTTTGACGCTTGCCTTTTTGATTTCCGTGTATTTGAGCCCTATAAATAGGGGGTAGGTTTATTATTCTGTTATCTTTTGAACTTCTCAGACTCTTACTCTCTTCTTTTATCTTCTCTAAGGAAGATCAATATTTTTTGTTTTGAACCTTTAGAGTCTTCTTCAAAGTCATTTTCTTTAGTCGTTGACATTCTCATTTGTAGATAAATACTTATTATGGCAAGAAGAGGCCAACAAAATAGGGGAGATAGAGATGAGTCCTCTTCTAGGGTTCCACCATTTTTGGATGGTGGGAAAAAAACCCAAAGAAAACCTCGTCCCCCTCAATGTGGACAACGTCCTTCCCCGAGAGCTTCATGCTCAAAGGTATTTTCCTACAAGATGCCCAACTCCCCCATGGTGCTGCTCCGCATTCCTTCAATTACATTTGGATGGCCTGTGGGAGGCATGCAAATCACTAATGCAGTGGTCATGGAGACGGCTGGGGAGGACTTTGTTAATGCACATCGACTAGGGTTCTATGCTTTTTATGAGTACCCATTCCTGATTGGGTACGACCTCCCGATTTACCCTCTAGCGGAGGAGCTTTGCCATTTTTGTAACGTATGTCCGGCTCAGCTTACTCCGTATACCTTGAAAGTGTGTCACATATTGACCACTTATGCGACTTGGGCCGGACTTGACGTCTCGGTCCATCACCTGCTGCATTTGTATAGCCCCGGCTTTATGAGGTGATCGATGCTGCAGTTGAAGAGTCGTGGCACAAAGGGCCTGGTCCTCAGGGCGGATGATAAGCATAATTATTGCTTCTGGCTCAATTTTTCTATGTCCGGATGGAGGACCTAGTGTCGACCCCAGGGGGATTCTCGTAGATGTGGAATCCAGAATGTGAATGCTTTTACCCTCATTTAATATTTCTTGCAACTCTTGTCAGTTCAGGCTTTGTATCCCTCTCCCTTTTTTTTGCAGTGAGGGCTTCTCTACCCCCACTTGTCGTAAATATACGGTTGGGGGTGGAAAGAGTGATTCCTTTTGGGAAGGAGTGCCATACATGGTCGGTATGCCTCACCCGATATGGCTCGTCAGGTATTGTGCCGACTTTTAATTCAAAGATTTTCTTTTAAGTGTTTGTCGCTTGACTTACTTTACTTTGGCAGTTCGGAGCGTTCCCCAATGGCGAAGAAGGAAGAATGTTGCAGCCCCCTCGGCGGCGAGGATTTATTCTGAGGACAAGTATGTGCCCTAGGAACCTTCAAGCAAGGACGTCCCTAAGGTTACTCAGCCCGAGGACAAGTATGTGCCCCAGGAACCTTCAAGCGAGGACGTCCCTGAGGTTGCTCAGCTTGAGGCCATGCCGGTGGTTGAGTCCAAGAGCGAGGTGACTCCTTCGCCTCCATATCCTGGTCCTGAAAAGGAGGCTTTCAAAGGCAAAGAGCTGCTTGGCAAAGGAATTGCCATAGAGGGCAGGAGGGCAAATGTGTGCCGTCTAGAGTCGAGGTCGGTCTTCATGGGCGATGCCATTCGCTCGGGGAGGCTGGTCCCTCAGAGGGGGGTTTTACCTGCTATCACCCCCACAAGTGTAAAAAGAGATGTCATGTCAGCTGCTGCCAAGGCGGTTGCTGATAAGGGTTGAGCAGGTCCTGAGCGGGCCTCCGCAACTGAGGACGTGCCGCAAGGGGATCACGCTCGAGTGAAGATGGAGACGGTTGAGCCTAACTGTTGTATCATGATCCCAACCAGATATAAACTATTGCTGGACAGCGAGCAGGCCATGACGGACATGAATTTTACTTAGCGCGGCTGCTGAGAGCGAAACTTTAAAGGACGTCAGCGATAGGGACTTATCCCGAAGAGTCACCGGTGCAGCTTTGCAGGTATACCTTGCTCTTTTCGTTTCTCAGAACGAACCTTAGGTGTATGCTGACTTGTTTATATTTCTTCAGACCCTCATTTTAGATGTGGAGAGGGGTCGGCATGCTTAAAAGAAGACCGCCACCCTTAGGAAGGTGGTGAAAAAATATAAAAAGTGCCACGCCAAGCACTAGACATTGGCGAACTTATATGCCCAAGACCCACAGTTTCCAGTTTTTTGCGCGGGCTTGGAGCAGTCGAAAGCTCAGTTGCGGGAGCGTATGACTCAGTTGGAGCAAGTAGATGAAAATATAAAGAACGCCCTGGCTTGGAACACGGAGCTGGAGAATCTTCTTCCGTTGAAGGAGGATGAGTTGGAGGTTGGTCGTGGGGCAATGGCGGAGGCCGATAATTTGCATGCCAAAGTCGATGCCCTAACTACCGAGCTCAACACCAAGGTGGATAAGGTTGAATCTCTTAGGCAAGCTGCAGCAACCGAGTTGGCCGACGACGTGTCTAGCAAGGCACACGATATGTGGGTGTACGCCGAAGCTAAGCTGGCAGTATTAGAAGATTTATATGCCGCTTGCCGGGCCACTGAGGTAGGGGTTGAGGACCAATATCGTTTGGTTCGGGTTTCCCGGGAAGCTTGTGGTTATAGTTTTGATTCTCCGGACTTGGTGGGCTATACCTTTGAAGACGTGAATCATCTGGCTTCTAGGTCCTAGATTTCTTTGGCATTTCGGGTCGAAGGCGGCAGTGGGCAAGACGATAGGCTGGCTGGGAACAGCGAGCAAGGCGGTGGCATTTAGGATGTGTATTTATTTTGCTGTTACAATTTTGTATTCGTGTAAATAGGACCATCTATAAATATATACTTTCTTTTTGGAGGAAATGAAAGTTATTCTTTTGATATATATTTTTTGCTTCTTTTGTTTTGTGCGCTTGTTGTAGTAGTATGCGTAGTGTCGACCGTTGTTGAGTTGATTCATCGTAATCGAGCTGAGTCAACTTACTAAAACAATGGCTTTAGTCATTTGCTCGTTTTGAGATGGTCATAACCATTAGAGAGATCTCAATTGTGTCGAGTCGATTTGTCGTAATTGAGCTGAGTCGACTTACTACGACAATGGCCTTAGCTATTTGCCCATTTTGAGATGGTCATAACCATTAGAGTGATCTCGACCGTATCGAGTCAATTTGTTGTAATCGAGCTGAGTCGACTTACTACGACAATGGCCTTAGCCATTTTCCCATTTTGAGATGGTCGTAACCATTAGAGTGATCTCGATTATGTCGAGTCGATTTTTCATAATCGAGCTGAGTCGACTTACTACGACAATGGCCTTAGCCATTTGCTTGTTTTGAGACGGTCGTGACCATTAGAGTGATCTCGACCGTGTTGAGTCGATTTTTCGTAATCGAGCTAAGTCGACTTGCTATGACAATGGCCTTAGCCATTTGCTTGTTTTGAGACGGTCGTAACCATTAGAGTGATCGCGATCATGTTGAGTCGATTTGTTATAGTCGAGCAGAGTCGACTTACTACGACAATGGCCTTAGCCATTTGCTAATTTTGAGATGGTCGTAACCATTAGAGTGATCTCGATTGTCCCAACTTGATTTGTCGTAATCGAGCTGAGTTGACTTACTATGACAATGGCCTTAGCTATTCGCTTGTTTTTAGATGGTCGTGACCATTAGAGTGATCTTGACCGTGTCGAGTCGATTTGTCATAATCGAGCTGAGTCGACTTGCTACGTCAATGGCCTTAGCCATTTGCTCGTTTTGAGATGGCCGTAACCATTAGTATATTGGAGGTGGCCATAGCCTTTCATACATTGGAGCTGGCCGTAGCCTTTCATATATTGGAGATGACCGTAGCATTTCATACATTGGAGATAGTCGTAGTCTTTCATACATTGGAGATGGCCGTAGCCTTTCATACATTGGAGATGCTCGTAGCCTTTCATACACTGGAGATGGCCGTATCATTTCATATATTGGAGATGGTCGTAGACTTTCATACATTGGAGATGGTTGTAGCCTTTCATACATTGGAGATGGTCGTAGCCTTTCATACATTGAAGATGGTCATTGGTCGAGTCTCTTTGGCATGCCTATTGTGCTAGCTTGCAGAGTAACTGGCGTGTCAAACTTGCCTTGTGAGCACTTCTGAGCATCTCCTTCGTCTTCTCATTAAAACCTTTCTGAGAAAACCCAATTGGAACAAAACTCGAGTAAGGGAAAAAGAGTATGACTTCGAGGGTTCTCTTCAGAAATGGAAATACTTGAGGTGAGAGATATTCCAATTGTTTTGGAGTGTCTTCCCTTCCATTCTCCCCAGTTGAAATGACCCTTTATCTACTTCCGCAGTAATCTTGTATGGTCCGTCCCTATTGGTACCCCATTTTCCATCGCTTGGGTCCCTAGACGCCAAGGTTTTGGCTTTGAGGATGTAGTCTCCTATTTTGAGTGGTCGAATTTTGGCCCTCTTGTTGTAGTATCTTTTGCTTTGCTGTTTCTGGGCTATCATCCTGATGTAGGCCATTTCTCTCATTTCCTCAGCTTCATCGAGGTTTTGGAGTCTGTTAAAATCGTTTTTCGCTCCGCTTGTGTGTAAATTCCTTAGGCTTGGTTCACCTACTTTAATCGATATGACAGCATCGGTATCGTAAACCAGTGAGTACGGTGTTTCTCCCATGGAGGATTTAGGGGTTGTCTTGTGTGCCTATAATACTTCTGGTAGCAGTTCTGGCCATAGCCCTTTGGCGTCCTCAAGTTTCTTTTTCAGTATATTTAGTATTGTCTTGTTGGATGACTCTGCTTGACCGTTGGTGGCAAGATGATATGGTGTGGAGTGTATTCATTTGATGTGCCATTTGTCAAAGAACACGATCATTTTCTGATCGATGAACCGTCGCCCGTTGTCGTAGGTGATTTCCTTGGGGACGCCGAAGCGGCAGATAATGTTCTTCCATATAAAGGCGATGACCTCCTATTCGTATATTTGGGCGTACGCACCTGCTTCCACCCACTTTAAGAAATAGTCAGTTAAAACGAATAGAAATCATACCTTTCCTCGTCCTGTAGGTAACGGACTGACTATGTCCACTCCCCACTTGATGAAGGGCCAAGGGGAGGTGACTGAGAGGAGGGGTTCTTCTAGTTGGTGTATCATGGGGGTGAACTTTTGGCATCTAGCGCATCGGCGGACGTACTCTACATTATCTTTCTTCATGGTAGGCCAGTAGTAGCCGACTCGTACTAGATAGTGCACGAGTGTGCGGTTGCTAGAATGGGCACCACAATGGCCTTCGTGTACTTCTTCGAGTACCGGTGTCATTTGACTAGGACCCAGGCACTTGGCCAGGGGTCCCCCAAAAGTCCTTTTGTAGAACACATGGTTTATTATGCAATATCGGGTGGCCTATACACGGAGCTTCTTTGCCTCTTTTTTATCAGGTAGGAGAGTCCCTTCCTGCAAGTAAGATAAAAATTGGTTGCACCAGTCCCAAGTTAAGTTTAATAAGAGTACTTCTGCATGATCAATTGCCGAATGGAGGAGGGTGACGACGCTTTATTTGTCGAAGCTAGTGGTGATTTCAGCTAGTTTTGCCAGGCCGTCCACTTCGGAATTCTATGCTCCGGGGACCTGCTCAAAGCGGAACTCGTCGAGTTTGGCCATCAATCTGTGGATCTCCGCCAGGTACTTTTACAATCTTTGTTCCTTGATTTGGTAAGTCCGAGTGACTTGGTTCACCACGAGCTGAGAATCGTAGTGGAGGACGAGTCGGTGAGCCCTATATTTGATGGCCAGTCTTATACCTGAACGGCTTCATATTCTGCCTCGTTGTTAGTCATCTTGGAGCATCGTATGGACTAGTGAATGATTTCACCCGTGGGGACTTCGAGGACGAGTCCCAATCCCGATCCCAATGCATTAGCGGCTCCATCCGTGTAGAGAGCCCATAGGTCGGTATTTGAGGGTGAGCATAGAGCCTCCCTTTCCACCTCCGGTAGTATTTTTGTGTTAAAGTTGGCCACAAAGTCGATGAGGACTTGTGACTTGATAGCAGTTCTCGGGATATACGAGATACTATGTTCGCTGAGCTCTATAGACCATCTAGCAAGTTGGCCTGATAATTCGGGCTTATGTAGTAGTCTTCTTAAGGGGAACGTAGTCACCACTTTAATGGGGTGGCATTGGAAATAGGGTCTGAGCTTTTGTGAAGCTATGACCAGTGCCAGGGCTAACTTTTCGAGGTGCGGGTACCGTTTTTCGGCATCCATCAGGGTTTTGCTAATGTAATAGATGGGATATTGCGTACCTTTAGTTGCTCAGACCAATATTGTGCTGACGACGGCTTCTAACATGACCAGATATATCAACATGGGCTTGCCCGGGTCCGTTTTGGCTAGCAGTGGAGGTGAGGACAGATAAGTTTTTAGTTCTCGCAAGGCTTTGACGCATTCCTCATTCCACTGAAATTCGTTGTCCTTTCGTAGCACGTTGAAAAATTTGTGGCATCTGTCGGAGGATCTTGAGATGAATTTGGATAGAGCGGCTATCCGGTCCATCAATTGTTGCACCTACTTTTTGTTGTTTAGCACCTCGGGTATGGTGGCGATTGCCTTGATTTTGTCGGGGTTGACTTCGATGCCTTGTAGGGATACAAGGAACCCTAGAAACTTCCCTGAGGCTACGCCGAAAGCACATTTCTCGGGAATTAGTTTCATCTCGTACTTTTTTAGTATTTTGAAGGCCTCATCCAAGTGGTCGATGCGGTCCTCCTTTTTTGCTGATTTCACCAACATGTCGTCGATATAGACTTCCTTGGTCTTACCGAGTTGTTCTTTGAACATCTTATTGACATGTCTTTGATATGTGGCCCCTGCGTTTTTGAGCCCAAAGGGCATCACTTTGTAGCAGTAGGTTCCTTGTGGATGATGAAGGTTGCCTTCTCCTGATCTTCCTCGGCCATCAGGATCTGATTGTAACCGGAGTACGCATCTAATAAACTCAGCAGTTCTTATCTAGCGATGGCGTCAATCAACTGGTCGATGTGGGGAAGGGGAAAGGAATCTTTAGGGCATGCTTTATTCAGGTCGGTAAAATCCACGCACATTCTCCACTTCCCGTTTTTCTTTTTGACCATGATGACGTTGGCAACCCATTGAGGGTATTTTGACTCCCTGATAGAGCCGTTGATGAGTAGTTTGTCTACTTCCTTGCAGACTGCCTCATTGATTGCAGTGTTGAACTTTCTTCTCATTTGTCGTACCGGCGGATGTAGCATGTTGACATTTAGCTTATGGGTGGCAATATCTGGTGAAATCCCCGGCATATTTGTGTGGGAAAAGGCAAATAGATCTGCATTGTTAGTTAAGAATTCACGGTACTTACTTGGATTGGCGAGGCCATGTTTGATATGGTATTTCTTTGATGGATTGATGTTGTCCAGTTGGATTGGATCGAGATCTTCGATCGTTACTTTACAAGCTTCCACGATATCTGGATCTTTGATGGTGTCTACCGTCGGGTCGATTTTGGTCCCCGACACAACTAATTGCTATGCCTCTATGCTTGCTCCCCGTAATTGTTGGGTGTGAATGCAGTTTTGTGTTATCTTGTAGCACGCTTGCGCGGTGCGCGGTTCTCCCCTGATGCTGAATATTCCCCATGGGGTAGAGAATTTGACCACCTGGTACAGGCTCGATAGGACCGCTCATATGGCATGTATCCATGGGCGCCCTATGATAATGGTGTATGCCGTCTCCTCATCCATCACATGAAAAATTGTTTCCAACGTGACCCCTTCCGCGAGGACGGGCAAGGTCACCTCTCCGGACTTCCGTTCCACTGCATTGTTAAAATCGGTTAGTGTTATGCAGCGTGGTATTACCCTATCATCGAGTCCCATCTGTGTAAGGACTCTTGGGTGGATGATACAGGTTCCTCTTCCGTCATCGATCATGATTCTCTTGATGTCCACATCAATAATGCGTAAAGTAATAACTAAAGCATCATAGTGAGGGAAACACAAACCATCGACATAAAACTTGTGGAAGGTGGTACTTCCTTCGAAGTCATCATACCGTTTGTGGGAGATGATCCAATTTAGCCTATGATTTATAGCGAATTTGACATGGTTCATTGTCGAGTCATTATTTTCGCCAACGACCTTGTTTACTGTCCGCGTCAGAGAAGGCAACTTTGGTGGCCCGCGAGGTTGCTCTCGCCCGCGTGTGAAGTTGATCTTCCCTTTGTGACTGGGTAGTTCTTCTAGGTATCCTTGGTTTAGCATCCTGACGACCTCTTATCGCAGGCCTATGCAATCTTCGGCCTTGTGCCCCCGTTCCTGATGGAACTCGCACAGAACGTGGCTTTCCTTGTGGCGGGATCTGACTTCATCTTCTAAGGCCACTGTACCTTGGTGCCAAGCTTCTCTAGTGCGTACACTATTTCTGAAGGAGACACACAAAAGTGATATGATGATAATAAGGGGGTACCTCTTTCATTTCGGATCGGGGTGATGTGCCGTTGTAATGAGTCCATATGCCGGGGCTGCAGATGGGAGTGTCTCGTGTATGGCAGATGTCGTTTTATGTTGGAATGTAGGGGATGTTCCCGACGTCTCTCATGGCATCGATCTTTCCTTATTTCCGATTGTATCGTTGTTAACCGTTGGTCGGCCCATTGAGGTCGTCTCCGTCCGCTCGTATTTCGGTTCAGTAAGCATTGTAAATTTCCTCCCATGTCGTAGGGGGATACTTCATGAGGCAGTTCAGTAGCTTCTTAGTTGCTCTGGAACCATTCCTGCTTAGTCCGTTCTATAAGGCAGCAACTGCCATCCCTTCCGATACGTTTGGTAGGCTCATTCTTACCCTGTTGAATCTGGTGAGGAAGTCCCTGAGCCCTTCACCTGTGGTTTGTCTGACGGTGAAGATATCGTTGACCCTTGCCTCTACTTTCTTTGCACCCGCATGGGCGGTGATGAACTTATCTGTCATTTCTTCGAACGTTGATATTGCCTTGGCAGGCAGCTGAGAGTACCATGTCGAGGACCCTCCGATTAACGTTTCAACGAACTTTTTCAGCAGCACTAACAGTACCTGGTCTTTTGATAGGTCGTTGCCTTTCATAGCGGTAACATAATGGATTAGATGATCCTCGGGATCAGTGGTCCTATCGTATACCCTTAAGTAATGGGGTATCTTGAAGGTTTTCGGGAAGGGTCAGGGGGAAACTTCTTTAGAGTATGGCTGCTCTACGAACCTCCCCATGTCGTATTTTGGTAACAACTTTGGGGCTCCAGGAATTTTGTCGATCCTCTCCTGGTGCTCCTTCATCTGGTCGCGGAGAGCCTTCTTTTCGCTTTCCATATCCTCCATCTTCGTCAGGATGGCGGTCAGCGTACCATCCTGGGTCTGTGCTTTTACGGGTTGGTTATTTACTCGTGTCTCCTCCTGTTCACCTGTGGCAGTGGTGATACTCGTCATTGGTATTGCTTTTATGTTACCTTGTAGTGATTTTTCAACTAAGCCACTTAGGGTGCTTGTTAGCCACTTTTCCAGTAATTTCCTGACCACTGAGGTGCCTCTTTGACAGCGGATGTGAAAGATCCTTTGTCATGCAAGATCGTTGGATCTTCGGAGGGAGAAGGTGAGATCTCTGCTTCTGGTGCGGTGTCGGGGGTTGTGTTAGTGACAGTGTCGTCACTGACCTCATTGAGAGGGCCAAAAATATTGGTTGTGACCCCCATCATTTCTTTGGATCTGGCATCATTTTCGGCCATTTTTCGTTTTCGCGTGATATAGAGAAAATGGTTGGCTGATCTTTAGGTGGATACTATGATTTTGATTCTCAAAATTCCCACAGACGGCACCAAATTATTTGGCTCGAAAGTTAATCGTTACTTTATAAGCTTAAAACAATCAAAAAATAAGAAAAGGGGAAATCGTAATCAAATATAATGAACCTAGGTATAAGATCAACGTGATTATGGTGTCAAGATATTAAAAATGAAGAACTTTAAGAATAATTTCTTGTCAAAGTTGAGAGAAGAAATAGAGAGAAAATGAGATAGTTATATTATTAGATAATAATACTTGGTCCTTTACAACATGGAAGCCTCCCTTTATATAGAGGTGAGGCCTCCATACTAAACAATCAACCGTTGAGGGGTAGTTGGCGTTCTTTTAAAGGGGACGTCCAAACACAAACGATATTGCTCATGTTCTTACGCCCGAACTGCACCCTTGCTACAAGGGATGTATGAGAAAAGTCGTGTCCTTATTATTTGTAAGTGTGGGGAGGGCCATGTTCGGCCCCATATGGTTAAGCCATATTATGAGAAACGAGTAGATATTAAAATATTTCACCACTTAACGCGTAAAACGCTGCAGCTCACTGGTCGCGTCCTTCTTTTTCCTGGCTTATGCCGTGAGTGAAATCACTTTGCTTTTCGTGTGTCATATCAACAAAAGTTTTATATAATTCAACGAGGGGTCAATTACTCATATGATTATTCAAATATCTTAAATTGTATTTTAAAGTTATTTTTTTCGTTTGTAACAACAAAATTATTGAACTATATTTATTATACTTAGAAGGTCATTCAATTAGATTTTTTAAATTTTGAATTGCCAAATACTTTTTTTACCCTCTAAATTATAAACATTTATCTTCTTTTTATTTTTTTAAAAAAACTTTTTAATATTAAGAATAAAAATTCAAAATATTTATACATTTAGAATGAAAGAAAATAAAGGTTGTAAAAGATATATTTCATGCACATAATATAAAAATAATTGCTTAAATAAGGATATTCTTATAATATACGTACATAATTTATTCTTGAAAATGATGCTCAAATATATTTTCTGTTGGCTAAATTAATTTGGCCAGTTTAAATAATTATTTTTATATTATGTGCAACATAGTACATTATAATAATCAATAATATGTGTATTATGTAGCTTAGTATATATTTCGGTACAATATTAATATTTTGGTATTACTTTTTTAAATACCAAATACCATATTTAATATCATACCTAATACCAAAAATTTTAAAACTTAAACTTAATACCATACCAAAAACCCAAAACCAATTTTTTTGATTTCGGTACTGTAATTCATTATTTACCAAATTATGCTCAACCTTATCTACTGCTCCTATGCCCTTAGAGTTCCATGTAGAACAACCAAAGTCGCAAATAGTTAGTTCTTTGATCATTTCATTAAATCATTCCATAACTATTTATTCTGCTCCTATACAAAGAAACCTTGCCACCAGTTAAATACAAATAATTAGACTATAAGAACTCGGTTCAAAACAAAACACCTCAAATTCAGCAGATTTGAGTATTTGTAGCTTTCGAGATTGATAATTAAACTTCAGGTATAAGCTAATGTCGTTGCACTACAATCCTACCAACTAAAGCTAATTTAACCAATTACCAAATATTTTCTCTATTGGTTATCACATCCTTAGTCATTAACTAAGTATGCGTGTAACACTTGACAACGCACTCACGATCTTGTATAACCTGTTTACGTTCTTCTATGGTAAGTCAGTCTTACTACACTCGAGATCGCTAAGAGAATGGTAGAACACATGATAATTGTCAAGAAAATTTTTATATTAGAGAAAACTTGATTGTTTTTCTTGGTGAATTATCAAAGAATGACCCCTTTTATATACTAGTCTTATAGGGGCTAATACGTAAATATTAATTGTTACACAAGTCCTTAATATTTACAAGATAAGGGCTCTCTAGAATTCTCTAAAAGAGTAGAAGATTTCAAGAACTTTCCTAGTAAATTCATAGGATCTAAAGTCTTACAAATGAAAATGTACATATTTCTCTAGAATCTTCTCACAAATATTAGCCTTCCTTCTATACAAGCATCTACATGACATTAATATATGCCAAGTAATACCTTCGTGGCATAATAATGTGGCGGATCACAACATCAACAACAACAACAACAACAACCCAGTATATTCCCACAAGGTGAGGTCTGGGGAGGGTAATATGTAGACAGGCCTTACCTCTACCCGAGAGGGCAGAGAGGCTGTTTCCAATCGACCCTCGGCGCATGGAAAAAAAGGCAAACAAAAACAAAAATAAAAACAAAAACAAAAACCGCATTAGTTACTCCAGCATACATCTCATAAAAATTATCTAAACATAAGATGCATATGTACCATAAATAAACAGCTATGCAAAGATATCAAAATAGCAACTACCAGAAATGACTACCAAAAGAGAACACAAACTAATCATCCGTGGGCGGCCCTACCACGCCTCACACCCCGGGAAAGGAGTATGAAAAATCTAGAAGCCCCTATCCTACAACCCTGATACTAGACCTCCAGACTTTCCTATCAAGGGTCATGTCCTCGGAAATCCGCATCCTGGCCATGTCATGTCTAATTACCTCTCCCCAGTATCTCTTAGGCCTCCCTCCGCCTCGCCTCACACCGACCACCGCTAGCCGCTCACAACTCCTCACCGGGGCATCGGGGCTTCTCCTCCGCACATGCCCGAACCACCGAAGTCTTGCCTCTCGCATCTTCTCATCCGCTGGGGCCACCCCCACCTTCTCCCGAATAACTTCGTTCCTAATCTTATCTAACCTGGTGAGCTCGCACATCCACCTAAGCATCCTCATCTCCGCAACCATCATCCTTTGAACGTGAGATTTCTTCACCGGCCAACACTCCGTCCCATACAGCATGGCATATCACAACATCATGCTTGCTATAAACAGCTACAAGTACTTGACATGCATGTAAAAATCTCCACATTTATTCAAATTCAAATTAATAAACGGGTAGGATTTATTTCAAATCTCCCATCATCACGGGAGGCGAAAGCTCGGACGGATAGATTTAGAAATAATAGTTATGTGTACTACACTCATGTTTAAATTAAACCTTATTTTAATTGGAACAAATTCTGAATAAACTAATCATTATATATACTTTTTTTTCCCAACATAATAATATATTTTACTTATTCGTTTTAACATTTCACCGTCCAAAAGTTAACGTACCACTTATTTGCCAGAGTGCCATACATACTAGGAAAATTAACTCCAACAATTCTTTACTATCGTATGGAAATTTCCTTTCATTTTTTTTCCACAACTTATGTGGAATTGCAAATTAAGAGGCCACCATAAGTCACCACTTGGAATTTTTGCACAATAATTTAAGTATTATTATAACGTAATGAAACGTACCAAACAGTAAACATGACGTTTATTCTTTCGTCACAGCCGTTGACGTTAGGACACTACACCACTTTCATTTTGGCACCTATCTCCTACAACCAATTATATATACACCACTTCCCTCTCCATTTCACTTCCCCTTCCCCCCCCCCCCCCAAACCCCCCACCCAACCCACCATGCAACGATCTATTCCATATAGAAATTGGCTGCCGTCCACCACCACCATGAGCGGGAGCTCCTCCGCCACCTCTAGTGGTGGTTCCACTTTTTTTGAGTCATATTCAGGTGAAAAGAGAGAGATTCAGAATTTAAGTTTCATAAACTTTTAGATTCTTATTACTAACTTCATTGCATATATAAATTTATTGACTTGCCATTGAATATCTATTGTACAATTTTAGTGATTTTTCATATGTATTTCTACGTTTTGCCTTTGCAGGTGAGAGCAACGAAACCTACTCTAATGGCAAGAGAAATCAAGATAAAAACTCAGGCATCGGTACGGGCGTGACAAAATTAGTATCAGAGAATGCGATAATTGTCATAGCGACATGTGGATGTTGCATGTGCTATGTCATCAAGAATTTGCTACTAGGGTTAGGTGTTAACCCTACCATTTTTGAAGTGAATAAGGAAGATGAAGAAGATGTGATGAAGGAGTTGTCAAGAATTGTGGGCGCTGATGAAAAAAACAACGGCGGAATACGGCAGTTTCCGGCGGTTTTTGTAGGCGGAAAGTTGTTGGGAGGACTAGAAAGAGTGATATCTACACATATTTCTGGTGAATTAATTCCAACACTTAAAGAAGCTGGAGCTTTATGGCTTTGACTTAGTCAGTTTTATATTCTCTTGTCCGTCTTTTCGTATTAGGTAATTTAATCATTGACAGAAATATCAGGAATTTTCTTACATCCCAATTTTACTCCATCTTGCTTAGATTTTTCAGTGGAACTCGAATTTTACTTATATACTATTTTTTTTTAAAAAAATTTAATCTTTTTTCCAAAGGTAAGATAGGATTTTTTAAATGGAAAAAAGTTGAATAAAAGATTATGATGGCAAGATTCTTTCTAAATGATGAGAATAAGATTATTGCTAAAATAATGTATTATTAATCTTCGGGAGGGAAGGTACAACACTAGGAGTATCCATCATTGCCCAAGTTAGGCACTTGGATTAATCATTAATATCATTCGAAGACCTCCATTTTACCATTTGTTGACTTTGACTTTTTGACATTTTGCATATTATGTTCCTTCTGTTCCAGTTTATGTGTTTATGTGAGCATATTTTCTTTTTTGTTCTAAAAAACAAAAATCTCATTCTAAACTTGAAAATAATTTAACTTAAACTTACAATTTTACCATTATTGATGAGAAACTTTTATAACCACATAAATATTCTGGGTCTTATTTTAACTTATTTATGACCACAAATTTTAAAAGTCTTTATTTTTTCTTAAACTCCGTGTACAGTCAAATATGTTCACGTAAAATGTAGTCAATAAAAAGACAATGATATGTAATCTTGATCAAGACATGCTAATTTCGCTTTTTTTTTTCTCTATCAAGTAATTTATTGAATGGAAAAGGGTTCAAAATATCCCTAACCTATTGAAAAATATTTAAAAATACTTTTTATTCACCTATTGGGCTAAATATACTCTTTCATCTACCTGTTAGGCTAAAAATATCCCCCCCCCTCCTACCATTTTGGTTGCTTATGCCTTTTGACTGTTAGGTCAATGCTAAATTATTATTTTTTTTAAACTTAAAAAAAAAATTGCAAAATAGTTTTTTTTTTAGACTAATGAACCCAATAGTCCACTAATTTTATCCTTTTTTCAGTTTTTACAAAAAAATACTATTTTTTTATTTTTTTAAGTATTTTTTTATTAAAAACTGGAAAAAATCGTAAAAATAGAAAAACAATGTTTCTAATAAAATATTTTCGTTTTTAAAAAAAATTGAAAAAAATATTTTCAACAATATATATTCTCCCAAACAATATATATTGAAAAAGAATACTCTATTGTTAGTTACCGGAACTCCCCAATTTATCTTTGGTTTGTATATAGCTTCTCTTTTACATGTCAAACGTTATATATTCTCAACATAAACTTGTCGAAAGTGATAATATTTTTACGGGAAAAGGGCCAAACTTATACCCCTGATATCAAAAATTAGTCATATACCCGTATCTACTTTTGGTCTAAAATTGTTCCTACAGTTAACAAAGTATGCAAATTTATCCCTGCGGTTTACAAAGTATGCAAAATTATCCCTAACTCTAACAGATTTCCTACGTGGCAGTAGGACCCCTCATTTAATGTGTCAACTAAGCAAATACCAGCCCGAATTGAAAAGACCCATGCTCATTTTTTGACTCATGCCTATTTTTTTGACCAATGCCAATTTTTTGGGCTCTTCCCTTCGCGTTTACCCTCTTCTTGTGAAGAGTTGAAGATCAGAAATATGAATAAACAACCACCGCTTCACCAGTCCACCACCTTCTTTCACCAATTTATGACATAAAATATATTATATAGAATCATATGTGGGAACGTTCACTTGATGAAGAGTAAATATATCTTGTTTTATCAGTGTAATTTTTTGAAAAATAATCTGATGACTATAATTTTTAAGTGATTCCTTTTGATTTTAAATAGAAGAATATCGTGTTTCTCAATCACACATGGAGATACTGTTATTGGCGGCATCTTCCATGACAACCACCACACTGGTCCACCACTCTCTTCTTCTCGCTGTGAAGTTTCTGATAAGAAAATTGACCGACGAAGATTTTCGAATAACGGAATTATCTGGCATTATCCGGTACGAGATAAAAACAGAAACAGTATACATATATATGGGAAATTGTAAAATGAAAAAATGGGGAGAACAAGAAATTTACAGCGGAAGTTTTTGATAGGTTATGCAGAAATTTATTTACAGAGAAAGGATGCAAATGATGACTTTTTGGGCGGGTTATTATAAAGTGGGGCAGGTTATTACAAAGTGGGTGGGTTATTAAAAGAGTGGACGAGTAAAAAAATTCTAATTGGCATATTATTTTGGGGGTCCCAGTTACCAAGTAGAAAATCCGTTAGATTTAGGTACAAATTTATCTACTTTAGCAACGGTCGGGATAATTTTGCATACTTTGTTAATGGTAGGGACAATTTAGCCGTAAAGTAGAACGGGGTATTAACGTGGCTAATTTCAATAGTAGGAGTATAATTTTGGCCTTTTATACAATTATTATTTTGTGCGAAAAAAGAAAAAACAATTATTGTTTATAAAATAGATATTGATGTCGTTATATTATATTTATCGATTAATTTAAAATGTACTACAAAAGAATGATAAAATGCGAGAATAAATCCTTTTTTTAAATTTTAAATTCAAGATCACTATTTCAATTTTTAAAGCGTTTGTTTTTTTGGTAAAAACTGAAAAGTATTTGTAAAAACAGAAAACAATCTTTTTAATAAAATATTTTCGATTTTTAAAAAATTGAAAAAAATATTTTCAAAAGAATATTATAGTTTTTAAAAAAACAAAAATATTTTTACTTTAAAAAAATCTGAAAACAAAAATAAAACGAAATGCTTGAAAAAACTGAAAAAATGAAAAAGGAATATTTTCAAAAACGAAAATATTTTGTTGCAAATATTTATTTTTAGTTTTTTAAAAACGAAAAATATTGTAATAGAAACATTGTTTTTTCTTTCTATTTGTACAACTTTTTTCCATTTTTAATAAAAAAATTAAAAAAAATATTTTTTTGTAAAAACTGAAAAAAAGACTTTACTAAATTGGTGGACTATTGGGTTCATTAGTTTAAAAAAAATAAAACTATTGTGCAAAATATTTTTTTTTTCAGTTTTACAAAAAAAAAAATAGCATTGACCTAACGGTCAAAGGGCATAAGTGAACCAATATGGTTGGTGGAGGGGTATTTTTAGCCTAGTAGGTGGATGGAGAAGTATTTTTAACCCAATAGGTGGATATATGGTATTTTTACTACCTTTTTCAATAGGTTAGGGCATTTTGAAATCTTTTTCGTTTATTGTAACGTATCTCGTATTCACATAGGGTTCGGTAAAATATATTCCAAAAATGTACAACTTTCCTAATACAAAATATTATTGACTGTTTTCATGACTCTTTTACTCACTGCATCCTAATTACGCGGTAATAATTTTACTATTGCTCCAAAACTACCCTTTGATAATTACCAGTAATAAATTACAATACAATTCTTGCAGTGTAGTTTGTGTTTAAAATCTGATCAGTGAGGAAGAATAGGCAAATTAAGATGCTCTTATCACCATAAAGGAAAAGAAGCTCCATTAACTGCTAATGTTTAAAAAATCGCTCTTCTTTCTTGTAAAATACATTACTTTCAATTTTATTTTTTAATACTATTTTTCACTTTAATTTATAACTTTGGAAATTTACTAATTTCATCAAACACATTACTTACCATAAAATTAAAATTCTAATAGTGTTTCGTCAATTCTATCGAACATATGACGAAACATGTAAGTCAATTCTAATGGTAATAAATCCATTATTCAATCCTCTTTTGTGCATACACTACTAGAAAACCGTGAAAAACCGTTCTGAAATACCGATCGAAATAGATAGGGAAGCTAAAAATAGATTAACTTTTGACCGATTTTAATCCGTCAAAATAAGGCTGATCGGTAATAAATAACGATCGAAATAGGTCGCAATTTTTGACCGACTTCGGTCGGTAAATTAAATTTCACAAACGACCAAAAAAGCAAAAAACCTACCAAAAAACTCGACCAAATTCAGTTGGTATTTCCGGACCGAAGTCAGTCGGCATTTTTAATTAGTTAAGTAGAAAATGCATCGCCTGAGAATCGAACCGGGATCTGTAGCGTGGCAGGATACTATTCTACCACTAGACCGTTGATACATTTTGATTTAAGACTTTTGTTATTTTAGTTGTACACTTTTGTAACGACCCAAATTTTCGTTTATGAATTTGCATTTCCATTTAACGGCATAAGACCTTGAGAAGTTTCATAATACACATTATGACTATCATGTGTGGTCAAGTTTGGTCTTTGTAAGATTCGGAATTAAATTCAAAGAAAAATAAAAAATCTTATTTGTGAAGCTCAAATGGAAAGAGTTGATTGGAGAGTTGACTTTTGAGAAAGCGACCCCAAATTAGGATTTTAATAATGTCAATAGCTTCGTATGTTGATTTTAGACTTAGACGTGTGTCCGAAATTGGACTTGGAAGTCCATAGGACAATTCAACGCTTTTCGACGAAGTAAGAAAATTAACGTGTTATAATTATATTATTTATTATGTGTAAGAGGTATATTACTATGATGGATACCAATTGGATATGATAGCAAGTGTACGAGGTGTAATACAAGATATATGGGGTGTAACGAAAGTCCTATGTCTAAGCCAAGTTGGAAAAATTTCATAGTAGACGAAATTGTAAATGAGTGTGCATAAGACCTCACTTTAAACGATCATATCTCCCGCTATATAAGGTGTTGTGCGACCTACAACCTATCAAATTAAAGCCCTTTGAGTCTAGTTTCCAACGCAACAAACCGTTTGTCATTTGGAGGTGTATACAGAAAGTTATGACCATTTTACTGGGCACGTGTCAGTAGCGCGGCCTTAGCGCGGGAGCGCTAGTAGCCCGCGCTAATTGGGTTATTACTGCCTCAATCCGGGCTAATTAGCGCGGGCGCGTTAGTAGCAGGTCCCTAAATACCCCAAGACCGGGTATAGAGAGTTCCCAAGTCATTTTTGGGGCAAGGGCTTGCTCTCTCAAGAGGATTCCGTCCCACTCTTCATTTCTATGATCCAAGGTAAGATTTTCGGAGTATTTTGAGTTGATTACTATTCCTAAACACTTATATTAATATGGATTAATCTTGAAAATCATTAGATTTTCAATGAATTCCTTCAAGAACTCAAAGGAGTGTGAGCACGTGATTTTTGCCCTATAATGAGAATTACTCCCAAAAATTCAAAATAAAAGAGTTTTGCGTTGTTTGCGATATTTGTGGATTTTATGTTATTTTCTCTTATTGTTTGCATCTGTGTGTCCATGTTTATTTGTTTAATTAATGAAAAAGTACAAAAATATGTCACATTTGCATTTAGGATTCATTAAAAGTAATCAATTTTATTTTTACAAAAATAGAAAAAATCACAAAAATATGTATTTTTGTATTTTTATTTAATGTCCAAATTGGGCAATTTTATTTTAATTGTTAGTTAATTATATTTGATAATTATTATTAGAAGTTAACTAGTACTTTTATAAATTAATTTAGTTCTATAAGTTAATTTAGAATTTTTAGAATTTTAGTTTTATTTTAAGAAAACAAAAGAAAAGAAGCAAAATAGAAAGAAATTGAAGCAAAAATCGGGATTTGGGCCATTTGAGGCCAACCAAACACCAAACCCGCCCAACACCCTTGACCTTCCCCGGCCCAAACCGTCTCCCCCCCCCCCCACATTAACTGATCTAGACCGTTGGATTTTCATGATCCAACGGTCGAGATTAAAAGGATAATTTTAAACCCAAAACCCGGTTTCAACTCCTCATTCACCAAACAAACCCTTATTCTCCTCTCTTAACACCCCAAGCCCTAGCCGCCGTTAGCCGCCGTATCCCGCCTGCCGGAAATCGCCTCACGGCGGTTCCGGTAGGCCAAACCTCCTCAAATTTACACCGTAGCTTCCCCTTCTCCCCCACAACACGAATCCGGCAACCATTAGTCTCGAATCGTTCCCTAACATTTCGAACATTAGATCGAAACTTGCCGGAAAATCGAGAATCACCCCAAATCACTCCAACTTTGCACCATAGACTCACCTCACCTTCCTCACACCCTAACCATCGTTAGTTCCCTTCGAATCTGGCCAGAAGTTGTTAAGCCCCAAAATCAAGATTCAAGAACCCTAGAATCCAAAACTAGGGATTTCGCCCAAATCAATGATAATTGAAGTCAATAGACTTCAATTGGAGTGTTTTTCGTTTGAAAAACACTTCAATTAAAGTCCGTTTACTTCAAAAGGTGCAAAACTCGAATCCTTTGGAGCCGGGTCCGTCCGATTTCGATTTCTTTTGAGGTAATTTTCTTTTCCTGTTTATTTCAATTAGATATTTGCTTGTTTTGTGTATTTGTTTAGTTTAACTTGATTGAATTCTTCTCAATGTTCTTTTGGCCGTCCCTTTTTCTGTTCTTCTTCAAAGACCTTTTATTCGGTCAAAATTATTATTTCTTTTTGATCGATTGATTGTTGTTTGTTATTAAGTGTGTGTATTCGATTCGATTATTGAAGTCGAATGATGTTCCTGCTTCTTTCATTTTTTCGGCCTAAATACTGAAGATTGAAAGCTTGTTCATCGATTGTGTGTTATTGATTATAGCTGTTGTAATCGACTATACGAATGTCGTCGATTAGATTCGTAGGTTCGTTTGATTAGAACATTAGGGCACAAGTTTGGCATTGGCTCATCTGATCCGAATTCACTGCTTGAGTTTGAATTAGGCTGTTTGTTTGATTTTGTTTGTTGAATTAGAATGGATTGGATATAGCTGTTTTAGATTTCAGTTTAAAAGTTAGAAGCCAACAGCTAGGGATCAAAGTGCAATGCACATGTTTTAAAAAAACAGTGGAGTTTGTTTACAGCAGGATAGGCATTAGTTTTGGACTTTGTTTATTTTAGATTAGGAAATGTTGGATTGGATATAGCTGCAATTCTGATTAAGGTTTTAGAAAATTAAAGAAAAGGTGTAGTGCACATGGGCTAGGGAATAACACAAGCTGGAAATGAGAAAACACATGGGGTGTGACTAAAAGCTAAAGGGACACACATGGGCTAGGGAATAACACAAGCTGAAAAGTGCAAAAAGGGGGAATAACATGGCTGGACAGTATTTGAAAACACTAAAAAATAGAGTTGAAGGCTGTCATTTTGGAGGCTATAAAAGGGTTTGAGGCTCACTGGAATAAAAGGAACACAGTAGGGAGATTGAGACAATCTGAAAGAGGGATACAAGGAGATTTTTAGGCATAGAGAACACACACAGTAAGGGTATACAGATTAGGACAGACACAGAGAGAGATTTTAAGCAATAGAGCATTCTGAAAATCAGAGGGGCATATGAGATATAGGGAAGTACTCTGAAATTGATTGGAGCTTTGAGTGCTTAAAGGGATAGACATTCAGATAGAGAGCTTTGAAAAACAAAGAGGGAGATAGACAGAGGCCGAGAAAAATAAAAGAGATTGAAGAGTCTGTTCCAGGGATTTGATTTCTTTCCTGGACTTCATTTTTTTTATTTCAATATCATTGGATTGATTTTGAGTGACTTTGAGTTCGACTGAATCGGTTATTGATTAAGTTTTAGTTTGTTGCCAGTTTCCAGTGGTTCTGGACATTATTTTGAGTTCACTTGGTTTGTTTGGTACCACTGTGGATCAATACTCCTGGTTTTGTTTGGTTTCTGGGTGTCGAATTGAGCTTGTTTTCCTGCTGTTGAGGTCTGTTACTGCTACTGCTGCATCTGACTCCCTTTTCCCTCATTTCCAGGTACATATTTGTAATCACAAGCTTACGGAATTAATTTGAAGTGCTGATCCCTTTCTCTTTAATGTCCTCTGATTTAGTTCGTTTCATTTTTTGTAAATGGCCATTGATTTAAGAAGTTGTTGTGGATTTAGATGTATTAATGATTAGAATTATTGTAAGTTTAAAATTAGAACTGTTTGTCGGTTTATCAGTATATTTGCTTAGTTATCATACGCTAGTTAATTTCTTTCTTTGTAGTTAGATAATATTATACAGTGGCGGCAATCCTAGAATAATAGTGTGGTAAAACAATAGATTATGTTAGTAGCAACAGTTAATGAAGATACAGAGTTTTGTTTTCGAGCTTTTTAGATTATCATTTGGCATTCTGGTACTACATTGGTAACATTGTTTAATCAGTCCTTATCAAAAGTCCAAGTAGCTTTATTTTTCCAGCTTGTATTCCAGAATTTGTGTAGCAATATTGGATACAAGTTTCGAGTATGAAAACCTGGTGTGTGTGAAACAATGAATATTATCGCATGATTAGTCAGTATCGTGGAAAACTAGATATTAGTACATTAAAAGTTTAGAACTCATGCACCTCACTAAAAAATATTTTGTTCTAAACTCCCTTTAGCAAAAATTGTGTTATGACATTCTTGTTAGCTTAACTAGTAGACTCATGTCATTTTTTGTACTTTCAGGACAATATCAATATAATCCTTCGAGTTAATAGAATGTGAAATTAATATCGGCTCCTTCCTGTTGAAATGTGAAACATAGACTTCAATAATATAGTCAAGTTTGACATTAGTCATAACAAATACGAGATTTGCATGTTCATTCTTAAGTGTTACTAGTCAAGTTTGCTACATGAGTTTTGAGAGTTGTTTAAATGATCTAATGTGTTTAGTGATCCTTGGAGTTTAATTGTTAGTTTACTGATGGTGGGCGTTAGAAGTAAACTGGTTTAGATATAAGTTAATACATTTTTTTTTGTTTATTCGTAAAAAACTTTAACAAAATACTACATTTTTCTCACAGCTTTTCCATAACCCAAGGCCCAATTTGTTAGAGGTTAAAAAAAAATTATGTTAGGGATATGGAAATTAAGTTGCAATATGAATTTAGGTTTTCAAGTTAGGTAGCGGGTTCAAATTAAGAGGGTCTTCCTTTTGTTTGAATTCAAACATGAAATCGAGGCCCGAATTTATAAGTATGTAATTAATTAAGGCTTTTAGAGACAAGCATAATAAATAGCAAATCATAGTCACTTTAAGTTTGACCTTTAATAAAATGATGAGACGAGCCTCGTTAGACAACAAAACACACGGGGCCTTCAAATAAATTGTTACGAAATCTTAGACTTGGAAGGACCGTTTTAGTCAATTTCACGGTCTTTCCTGAAGTTAATAAAGACGGAGAATCTTTAGGCACGACTTTAATAAATTTACTTTCCTAAATACGGGTGCGCATTTATGTGACCCCAAATCTTACTCTCGACAAAACTCAAATACACTAAAGTCACAGGCGTACTGGTTGCGGTGTGACTCGAAATGTGTTTTTGTGACGTCGCAATTCTTCTAAATTGAAAAGTGGAACATTAAAAGCACATAATTAAAATATATAAAGAAATCGGATAAAAACAAAATATGGCAGTTGAGCGATCGTGCTAAAACCACGGAATCCGGGAGTGCCTAACACCTTCTCCCGGGTTAACAGAATTCCTTATCCAGGTTTCTAGTTTCGCAGACTGTTTAACAGAGTCAATCTTTTCCTCGATTCGGGATTCAAATCGGTGACTTGGGACACCATAAATCTCCTAAGTGGCGACTCTGAATTAATTAAATAAATCCCGTTTCGATTGTCCTTTAATTGGAAAAACTCCATTCGCGCCCTCGCGGTTAGCGGAAAAAGGAGGTGTGACAAGGGTTGTGCGGTAGCAAGTCCGCATCAATGAATCTCCTTTCCGGAATCAACCTTCTCTTTGGCCACCACTCCCTGAACTTGTGCCATGCCAACTGACTCACAAACCTATCAGTCCACACATTAGGGTCCCTTGTCCGCTCTATACCACCCACATGTGGCTTTCCTCCTTCTCTTCTTTACCTCCGGGGATGTGCTTACTGGTTGAGACTCCTCTTTCTGTTAGTGTCAATACCAAAAATAAGAAAGAGAGGCCGGATAAGTTACAAAGCTGGACGATCCCGCGGGTCCCCGGTACATAGCCCGCTCCTCGATCCGAGTTGTCCGCTCGGGTACACAGTCTAGTACCACCAAAAATCAGGATATTGAGTCTAAATTGGAACGTTTATTTGCATTATGTTGCATTTGACTTAGGGGACTCAACACAGGGGTTGGGTCTGTCTAGGACAGGCAACCTGAAATAAAAAAAAAGACCATCATGTTGCATCCTGTTTGTTTCACGCAATTATTTGTTTCAGACTTGCATGCCGACCAACTTGTAAATATTGAGGAAAATGAAAAAAAAATAAAAAATAAAAAAATAACAGTATAGAGAGATAACTACTCATTTTTAGAAAACAAGTAGTGTCGAAACTCTACCGGATTTTGAGAAAAAAAAGAATAAAAAGAGAATTGTTATTTTTAAAATAGTTTGTTAAACGAAAAAAAAAAGTTTTTTTTTTTAATTTTCTTTTAAAAAGTGATTTTCTTCATAAAAAAATATAGTTATTGGTTTGTCAATAAAATGAAATTTATAATAGTTCGTTTTATATGCCAATGAATTGAAAAAAAAAATAATAGTTCATTTTCAAAAATAGTTCGTGTTGCTTGCTAATAAAAAATATAATAAAAAAAAATATACATAAATGAAAAGGAAATGTCATTGTTTTCAAAAGTAGTTTGCTTTATCGGACCGAACTAAGCAGGTTTGATTCTCCCCATTAGGTGGGATACGTAGGCAACCCTCATCGGGTCCAACCACCCCTTCAAAAATTTAAAAAAAAAAAAAATATATATATATATATATATATATATATATAAAATGTCAAAGTTTTAGTTTTCAATAAAATCAAAGTAACGCTATTTTTGAAAATAGCCGAATGTTCCGAAAGGACGCCGGAAGACTGTTTTTGCAAAAATGGCTAATTTGAAGTCTTTTCTTTTTTCTTTTGAATAATAGCCTTGAAATATTCCATGTGGAAATGTTGAAAGGCCGTAGCATCAAATTCAAGTTTGAGTTTACCACCTTTTTTTTTTGAAAAAAATGTGTGTTTAGTTTTCAATAAATCGAAGTGACGCCGTTTTCAAAAACAGTCGAATGTACCCGAAAGGGACGTCGGAAGGCTAACTTTGCATAAACGGCCACTTTTGGGTCATTTGGTAGATTTTTAGTCAATTGACCCTCATAGCCTTATAATCTTCGTCCCCGAGGCGCTGAAAGGCCATGTTTGTAAAAACAAGGTTTTTATTCCAATTTGAAAAGAAAAAAAAAGGGTTTTCAAGGATAATGGAAAAAGAAAAGCTGGAATGATGCATGCAGTGAATACATATATGGTTAACTGACTAGGTGCATTGCATCCAACGTGCGATAACATATCCGTTAAACTCTGTGAGCTTACAAGTTTGTTGCATTTCCAGAAAGTTTAGCGGTTGGCTTGACAGAATATTCTGGCCAATCACCATTACCATACTAGATCAAAAGGGCCAATTCTAGCAAGCATGTCTAGTTCCGGCAAAAGTCTCGACGGAGAGAAAACAGAGATACAGATTATGAAAGAGGAGGTGGACCGGTTGAGACAACAAATAGCAGAGATGCACCTAGCCTGGGCTAGGGGACAGTCATCACCAAACCTTCATACTCTTACACCAGCTCCAGAGCGTCCGCCCATTGACCCCTCGACAAGTGCACCGATCTATCCATATTATCAAGGGGAAACCCTTATACATCCTAGGTTCCACCAGCTAGACAAAATACTCCTCCTCCGGTCACCCCTGTTTTTGTGGCACCTCCACCTGCCACTTTACAGAAGTCGTCCAGTGAACCGCTTTTCCAAATACATGACAATCATTATTATGATCCTGAGCCTACCTTTAAGGCTCCTGAACCGCATTCACACACCCCTCACTGGGATAACCTGGCAGAACCGGAAAAGCACTTCAAAAGTTTAGAGCAGGAGGAAGTTATGCGGAAAGTTAAAAGCCTGGAGCAATCCTTTAGGAATATGCATGGTTTAGGCAACCAAGTCAGTGTTGCTTACAAAGATCTATGCCCATTCCCAGATGTCCAGTTGCCAGCCGGGTTCAAAATGCCCAAGTTTGACCTATACGAGGGGCATGGTGACCCAGTAGCCCATCTTCGAGGTTTTTGTAGCAAAATGCGAGGAGCCGGAGGGCGAGATGAAATTCTGATAGCTTACTTCGGTCAGAGCTTGGGAGGGTCTGCACTAGAGTGGTACACCAGGCAGGATCCCAGCAGATGGTTTACATGGGATGACCTGGCCCAAGCATTCATCGGCCAGTTTCAATATAATCTTGAAATAATCCCTGATCGCTTATCATTGCTAAAACTAGAGAAGAAACCCGCCGAAAGCTTCAGAGAATTTGGGTTCCGCTGGAGGGAACAGGCAGCAAGGGTAGATCCACCGATGAGAGAGAACGAGATGGTGGATTACTTCTTGCAGACACTGGAGCCAACTTACTTTAGTCACCTGGTGACATCGGTTGGTAAATCTTTCAATGAGGTGGTCAAAATGGGAGGAATGATAGAAGAGGGACTTAAGTCCAATAAGATCTTGAGCTATTCCGCGTTGAAAGCAACAACTCAAGCTATTCAGAATGGCACAGGGGTTGCATTCGGGAAGAAGAGAAGAGAAGAAGTTGCAACGGTAGAGGAGGGTACTTGGTCCAGATCGAAAGGTCCTTCACCTCATTACCAAGCCAGACCCTACCACCCAAATCACCCTAATCACCCTCCCCGAAACACTTATCCACCTCCAAGGGCCTACAATAACCCTCAAGGACCAGGTTTCCGAAGGAATCATGCCTTCAGAAAGGAAAAGGCACAAAGAACCTTCACTGAGTTGGGAGAAACTTATACTACTCTGTTCCACAAATTGAAGCAGATAGGTTTGTTGAGTCCTATTGAGACAAGATTGCCAAATCCCCTACCCCCAAATGTGGATCGCTCAGTAAGCTGTGAGTATTGTTCAAGGGCTCTTGAACATGATACCGAGAGATGTTGGAAACTGAAACATGCAGTGCAAAATCTTATTGACACCAATAAGTTCGAGGTTCAGACACCATAGGCACCCAACATTAATTAGAATCCATTGCCAGCTCATCTTTAGACCCATGTGATCAAATTGATACACAAGGGAAGGGAAAATTAAATAAGCCCGATCTGTATTCCACAGCAAAGCCAATCGGCAGAATTTGGTATATAGGAAGTCATGCTTGGTAATCATGAGGAGTTTCGGTGGTTTGTTTTTGTTGTCATTTCTTTTGTCCGAGTTGTTTTCAGGGTTGTGACCCGGATCTTGTCTTGAAGTAAAACCCTCTTATCTTTCCATTCTGGTCATTTTAGTTTGTTTAGTCTTATCAAGTGTCGTTTCAGGTTTATAGTGCTGGTTTGCTTGTTTGTATTTGAACCTTTTTCTCCATTTAATGGAACTTTCGGTCTTTTATTACCCAGTCGTCTTTTTGTTTAGTTCTTCTATCTTTCAATTTGTCATTTGTTCGAACGCTGACTCTAATGACATGGCATTGCACATAATTTTGGCCTAATATTAAGGGATGATCATGAAACAATTGGAAGATAATCAGGTCATTTTAAAAAGAAATAAAAACAATTGGAGATTATTTGGATCCCGAGTCATGGGAAATTGGGGTAAGTAAAAAGGAAACAGTCAAAGGGCAAGTTGCTAAATCGACGTGGGGTAGTTCATAATAATAAAAATGAGAGTGCTGTCCAACCGTGCTTTAAAGATATGACGAATGTTAATCATGTTGTTTGCACTTGGTATGTTTTGAAGATTGGAATGATGAAGGCATTTTGTTCTGCTACCCAAACACTTTATCCTTCGTTAACCCTTTGAGCCTTATTTTGATTTATTTCATACCCCTCCTTCGGAATCGGTACCAAAATTAGAAACACAAATGGGGAAGATAAAGAAAGAAAAAGAGAAAAAAGGAACGAAAAAAAAATGAATGAAAAAATGATGAAAAGAAAAATTGAAAAAAAGGGAATTGGGAACTACGTTTGACCTGATTCCTTAAAGAGGATACGTAGGCGCTTCACAGCTCGGTCATAGTGTAAATAAATAAATAAAATCCCCAAGTAAAAAACTGAGGCAAAGAAAAATTGTGTTGATTATAAATTAATTTAGGTCCGAAGGTTGTAAATTTTGAACCCAAAATTGATTTTGTTTTGAGCCGTCAATACCCTTTCTTTCTAGCCCTATCCAAATCCCACATTACGGTCCGGAAAGACCTTCTGATCAGTCTTCAAAAGATGCCACGTCAGGCGAGTGAGAGAGTCCTATCAGAATATAACACTCTGATTCTCGGCAGAAAAGACTCTGATTCCTAGCAGAAAGGAAACACGAGAGAGTCTTAGAAATGACATCCCAATCCCCAGCTAAAAGTAATACAAATGAAAGAGTCTTACCGGTGAAAACCTTCACAGGCACCATAAGGCGACGAAAGCTGAGAGAAAATCAAAATGAGAGAGGCTTGAAAGTGAAAACCCTTCGGGCATTACAAGTTGAACAAAGGTGACAATCAGATGGAAATCACGAGACAAAAATCGTGAAAGGCAATTAACGACGGAGGATAGACCATATGTGCATGTCATGACCAGTAGAGTTGGTATCCGCGTTTGATAAGTTTTTATAGTTGTTTCTTGTTAGAGAGTCAGTTATCTTTTGTCTTCTATTTGTTGTTTCTTTTTATCTTTCTCCTTTTGTCAAAAATTCACCCGTCAAAGTCTGTCTAGTCAAAACATAGTGAGAAATGACTTCAAAACTGGCCACCAACTTTCCAATTACTATGCAAGGCAAGGAAATGCCATTGACAGCAAGAAGTATGGTGCAAAGAAGATTATTAAACTGGGGCAGAAAATTTTCTTTTCATTTTGAAAATTTTCTGGAAATCGAATACCACTTGGGTAAAAAGGAAGAAAGAAGGCCTTAAGGGAAGCAATATTTAAACCAATGTCATCTCCAACAGTCTTCAGAAGAGTGAAACACCAATTTTGAGGAAATGAAAATCCACCAGCAATGTTATCTAAAGCAAGTTCCGAGGTGGTCGGACAACACAGAGTGGTAAAGGAAGAAAGGAAATCCCATCTTCAACAAAATAACCCCCAGCAAGTTGAGAAACACAGAACGGGGAAGGGATAAATGGAAAAACACATCCCCAGCAGGAATACCATCTCCAGCAAATGAAATCATTCCCCAACAAGTTTTGGGAACCCCGAGCGAGGGAAAGGAGAAAAGGAAAAACCACCACACAGGAGCGGCACAACCGCTCACAATGTTTTGAACTAACAAATTTTCTTTGATTTGAAACAGGGAAAGAAAGTGCTATTGATAGCAGAAAGTCATGCCACCAGGAAGAACACCAATACTGGGGCAGAAAATTTTCTGCCGTTGTTGAAAATTTTCTCGGAGAAACGAGGAAGGCAATTCAAGATGACGTGTCATGTTTGTCCACCTTCAAATAGGATGCTTCAGGGTTGTCCACCTTCGAACAGGACGTCTCAGGTTTGTTCATTTTCATACATTGATATCATGGGAGTATTCGCCCTCGAATAGGATACAATGGGAGTATTCGCCCTCGAATAGGATACAATGGGAGTATTCGCCCTCGAATAGGATACAATGGGAGTATTCGCCCTCGAATAGGATACAATGGGAGTATTCGCCCTCGAATAGGATACAATGGGAGTATTCGCCCTCGAATAGGATACAATGGGAGTAGTCGCCCTCGAATAGGATACAATGGGAGTATTCGCCCTCGAATAGGATACAATGGGAATATTCGCCCTCGAATAGGATACAATAGGAGTATTCGCCCTAGAATAGGATACAATGGGAGTATTCGCCCTCGAATAGGATACAATGGGAGTATTCGCCCTCGAATAGGATACAATGGGAGTATTCGCCCTCGAATAGGATACAATGGGAGTATTCGCCCTCGAATAGGATACAATGGGAGTATTCGCCCTCGAATAGGATACAATGGGAGTATTCGCCCTCGAATAGGATACAATTGGAGTATTCGCCCTCGAATAGGATACAATGGGAGTATTCGCCCTCGAATAGGATACAATGGGAGTATTCGCCCTCGAATAGGATACAATGGGATACAATGGGAGTATTCGCCCTCGAATAGGATACAATGGGAGTATTCGCCCTCGAATAGGATACAATAGGAGTATTCGCCCTCGAATAGGATACAATGGGAGTATTCGCCCTCGAATAGGATACAATGGGAGTATTCGCCCTCGAATAGGATACAATGGGAGTATTCGCCCTCGAATAGGATACAATGGGAGTATTCGCCCTCGAATAGGATACAATGGGAGTATTCGCCCTCGAATAGGATACGACGGGAGTATCCGCCCTCGAATTGGATACGATGGGACTATCCGCCCTCGAATAGGATACGATGGGACTATCCGCCCTCGAATAGGATATTTTACGTTTGTTTTATCTTACATTGTCCTATGCATATTTTGTAAATTATTGCCAGCATGCATTTTAAATTCAAAAGTTGCTAACAAAAACAGGCGCCTACCTGTATAACAAGAGGCATGTCTTCAGTCTTTACATTGCAGGTCTTGAAACCAGTAACCCACCATAAAGCAAAAGGTTACAACAAGAGATCCTGTGGAAAAAGCACCATCCACCAGCAAGTATCAACGTTGTCCCCAAAGTTCGAGGAAGGCAAAGCAGCTAAAAGAGAAAAGGAAAATTGTCCCATGCAAGAGCGGCATGACCACTCACGGTGTTTCGAAACTAACAATTTTTCTTTGATTTCAAGCAGGAAAAGAGGGTTTGTCGGTGGAAAAGCATGCCACCTAGAAGTTTATCAAACTGGGGCAGAAAATTTTCTCCTGTTGCGAAAATTTTCTTGAAAGCAAATACCCAGTGGATAAGGATAGAAAGCAACACAAGATTTTGGGAAATACCAGTTTCGAGTAGAATAGTTTTGAAAGAGGCCCGACAACGCGAGGAAGTGATCTTTGAGCCGGTATCATCCCCAGTAGTTCTTGGAGAAATGAAACACCGATTTCGAGATTTCCCCAACAGCATTACATCCCATAAGTTTTTAAGGAAGCAAAGCGCGAGTCCCGAAAGAGGTTTGGAAAGAGGAAAAGGAAAAGGGATTCCCTACCAGGGTGATCCTCAGTCAATGAAATTTCAATCCCAGTGAGCCTGGGAGAGAATAAAGGTTAAAGGAAGTATAAAAAGAGGAAATAAAGAATATTTCCCCAGTAGCATTATCTCCAGCAGGTAAGTAAACGGTCCCAAGGATATCCCCAGCACTCAAAGGAAAATAACACGAAGAAAGCAATTCCAAAACAAGGTAATTCAGAAGAAAAGGTAGCCCAAGAGACGATGTAGGAAGAAGAAAATGGTACATGAAGCAAAGGAAGGCGATATGGATGGGATGGAGTTAGTGAGTTGTAATTGAAGTCAGGGAGCCCGCCTGAAGAATGGAGTGGTGATTTAGTTTTTAAAGTTGTAATTGAAGTCAGGGAGCCCGCCTGAAGAATGGAGTGGCGATTTATTTTGAAGTTGTAGTTGAAGTCAGGGAGCCCGCCTGAATAATGGAGTGGCGATTTATTTTGAAGTTAGAATTGAAGTCAGGGAGCCCGCCTGAAGAATGGAGTGGCGATTTATTTTGAAGTTGTAATTGAAGTCAGGGAGCCCGCCTGAAGAATGGAGTGGCGATTTATTTTGAAGTTATTGTTAAAGTCAAGGAGACCGCCTGAAGAATGGAGTGGCGATTTATTTTGAAGTTGTAGTTGAAGTCAGGGAGCCCGCCTGAAGAATGGAGTGGCGATTTATTTTCGAAGTTTGTTGTTGAAGTCAGGGAGCCCGCCTGAAGAATGGAGTGGCGATTTATGATGAGAGCTTATCGATAAAGTCAGAAGCCCGCCGGAAAAGCAGAACGGCGTCTCAATTTCTAAGATTTGATAAGGATAGTGAAGAATCGAAAAGTGACAGAGATTCCCAGCATGAATCCAAGTTCATAATCGGAAGGAAGGCAATAAGGGTCAGAAAGATAGATTCAGACTTCGAAGAAGAATAGTTCGAAGATCACAAGGAAGGGACCAATGGTCGGGTTTCGGCAATCAAGATAGGCCGAAATAACAATTGTCAGAAGAGAAGAAGCATGCGAAGAAACATCAGAGCCAGCAGGATGGCAATGAACATAACAAGATCAAGTTAAAAGGATAGATAAGAATTTGCAGTACTGTAACTTAGTCTAGCTTCTTATTTTTCGTTTAGCACGATGTAATAAGGAGATCAGTTGAGCAGTGGCAACAGCAGCAACAACAGTAACAGCAAGATCACAGCAATCATGGTAGTCCCAGCTACCAAAACTTCCCGAACTACATTGACCTGATTCCCTTTTAGCCAGGGATATGTAGGAGACCTTCGGAAGCAAAGGTTCGGTCAAACTTTTCCAAAAAATGCTTCATACGGAGTGCTCAGACGGGCAAAAATCGCTCGTATCCGCTCACTTATCTTTGCACGAAAACTCTTCATGTTTCCGCGCAAAGAGGGGCAGCTGTGAGCACGTGATTTTTGCCCTATAATGAGAATTACTCCCAAAAATTCAAAATAAAAGAGTTTTGCGTTATTTGCGATATTTGTGGATTCTATGTTATTTTCTCTTATTGTTTGCATTTGTGTGTCCATGTTTATTTGTTTAATTAATGAAAAAGTACAAAAATATGTCACATTTGCATTTAGGATTCATTAAAAGTAATCAATTTTATTTTTACAAAAATAGAAAAAATCACAAAAATATGTATTTTTGTATTTTTATTTAATGTCCAAATTGGGCAATTTTATTTTAATTGTTAGTTAATTATATGTGATAATTATTATTAGAAGTAAACTAGTACTTTTATAAATTAATTTAGTTCTATAAGTTAATTTAGAATTTTTAGAATTTTAGTTTTATTTTAAGAAAACAAAAGAAAAGAAGCAAAATAGAAAGAAATTGAAGCAAAAATCGGATTTGGGCCATTTGAGGCCAACCAAACACCAAACCCGCCCAACACCCTTGACCTTACCCGGCCCAAACCGTCTCCCCCCCCCCCCACATTAACTGATCTAGACCGTTGGATTTTCATGATCCAACGGTCGAGATTAAAAGGATAATTTTAAACCCAAAACCCGGTTTCAACTCCTCATTCACCAAACAAACCCTTATTCTCCTCTCTTAACACCCCAAGCCCTAGCCGCCGTTAGCCGCCGTATCCCGCCTGCCGGAAATCGCCTCACGGCGGTTCCGGTAGGCCAAACCTCCTCAAATTTACACCGTAGCTTCCCCTTCTCCCCCACAACACGAATCCGGCAACCATTAGTCTCGAATCGTTCCCTAACGTTTCGAATATTAGATCGAAACTTGCCGGAAAATCGAAAATCACCCCAAATCACTCCAACTTTGCACCATAGACTCACCTCACCTTCCTCACACCCTAACCATCGTTAGTTCCCTTCAAATCTGGCCAGAAGTTGTTAAGCCCCAAAATCAAGATTCAAGAACCCTAGAATCCAAAACTAGGGATTTCGCCCAAATCAATGATAATTGAAGTCAATAGACTTTAATTGGAGTGTTTTTCGTTTGAAAAACACTTCAATTAAAGTCCGTTTACTTCAAAAGGTGCAAAACTCGAATCCTTTGGAGCCGGGTCCGTCCGATTTCGATTTCTTTTGAGGTAATTTTCTTTTCCTGTTTATTTCAATTAGATATTTGCTTGTTTTGTGTATTTGTTTAGTTTAACTTGATTGAATTCTTCTCAATGTTCTTTTGGCCGTCCCTTTTTCTGTTCTTCTTCAAAGACCTTTTATTCGGTCAAAATTATTAGTTCTGTTTGATCGATTGATTGTTGTTTGTTATTAAGTGTGTGTATTCGATTCGATTATTGAAGTCGAATAATGTTCCTGCTTCTTTTATTTTTTCGGCCTAAGTGCTGAAGATTGAAAGCTTGTTTATCGATTGTGTGTTATTGATTATAGCTGTTGTAATCGACTATACGAATGTCGTCGATTAGATTTGTAGGTTCGTTTGTTAGAACATTAGGGCACAAGTTTGGCATTGGCTCATCTGATCCGAATTCTCTGCTTGAGTTGAATTAGGTTGTTTGTTTGATTTTGTTTGTTGAATTAGAATGAATTGGTTATAGCTGTGTAGTTGTTAAGTTTAAAAGTTAGAAGCCAACAGCTAGGGATCAAAGTGCAATGCACATGTTTTAAAAAAACAGTGGAGTTTGTTTACAGCAGGATAGGCATTAGTTTTGGACTTTGTTTATTTTAGATTAGGAAATGTTGGATTGGATATAGCTGCAATTCTGATTAAGGTTTTAGAAAATTAAAGAAAAGGTGTAGTGCACATGGGCTAAGGAATAACACAAGCTGGAAATGAGAAAACACATGGGGTGTGACTAAAAGCTAAAGGGACACACATGGGCTAGGGAATAACACAAGCTGAAAAGTGCAAAAAGGGGGAATAACATGGCTGGACAGTATTTGAAAACATTGAAAAATAGAGTTGAAGGCTGTCATTTTGGAGGCTATAAAAGGGTTTGAGGCTCACTGGAAAAAAAGGAACACGGTAGGGAGATAGAGACAATCTGAAAGAGGGATACAAGGAGATTTTTAGGCATAGAGAACACACACAGTAAGGGTATACAGATTAGGACAGACACAGAGAGAGATTTTAAGCAATAGAGCATTCTGAAAATCAGAGGGACATAGGAGATATAGGGAAGTACTCTGAAATTGATTGGAGCTTTGAGTGCTTAAAGGGATAGACATTCAGATAGAGAGCTTTAAAAAACAAAGAGGGAGATAGACAGAGGCCGAGAAAAATAAAAGAGATTGAATAGTCTGTTCCAGGGATTTGATTTCTTTCCTGGACTTCATTTTTTTTTATTTCAATATCATTGGATTGATTTTGAGTGACTTTAAGTTCGACTGAATCGGTTATTGATTAAGTTTTAGTTTGTTGCCAGTTTCCAGTGGTTCTGGACATTATTTTGAGTTCACTTGGTTTGTTTGGTACCACTGTGGATCAATACTCCTGGTTTTGTTTGGTTTCTGGGTGTCGAATTGAGCTTGTTTTCCTGTTGTTGAGGTCTGTTACTGCTACTGCTGCATCTGACTCCCTTTTCCCTCATTTCCAGGTACATATTTGTAATCTCAAGCTTACGGAATTAATTTGAAGTGCTGATCCCTTTCTCTTTAATGTCCTCTGATTTAGTTCGTTTCATTTTTTGTAAATGGCCATTGATTTAAGAAGCTTGTTGTGGATTTAGATGTATTAATGATTAGAATTATTGTAAATTTAAAATTAGAACTGTTTGCCGGTTTATCAGTATATTTTCTTAGTTATCATACGCTAGTTAATTTCTTTTCTTTGTAGTTAGATAATATTATACAGTGGCGACAATCCTAGAACAATAGTGTGGTAAAACAATAGATTATGTTAGTAGCAACAGTTAATGAAGATACAGAGTTTTGTTTTCGAGCCTTTTAGATTATCATTTGGCATTCTGGTACTACATTGGTAACCTTGTTTAATCAGTCCTTATCAAAAGTCCAAGTAGCTTTATTTTTCCAGCTTGTATTCCAGAATTTGTGTAGCAATATTGGATACAAGTTTCGAGTATGAAAACATGGTGTGTGTGAAACAATGAATACTATCGCATGATTAGTCAGTATCGTGGAAAACTAGATATTAGTACATTAAAAGTTTAGAACTTATGCACCTCACTAAAAAATATTTTGTTCTAAACTCCCTTTAGCAAAAATTGTGTTATGACAATCTTGTTAGCTTAACTAGTAGACTCATGTCATTTTTTGTACTTTCAGGACAATATCAATATAATCCTTCGAGTTAATAGAATGTGAAATTAATATCGGCTCCTTCCTGTTGAAATGTGAAACATAGACTTCAATAATATAGTCAAGTTTGACATTAGCCATAACAAATACGAGATTTGCATGTTCATTCTTAAGTGTTACTAGTCAAGTTTGCTACATGAATTTTGAGAGTTGTTTAAATGATCTAATGTGTTTAGTGATCCTTGGAGTTTAATTGTTAGTTTACTGATGGTGGGCGTTAGAAGTAAACTGGTTTAGATATAAGTTAATACATTTGTTTTTGTTTATTAGTAAAAAACTTTAACAAAATACTACATTTTTCTCACAGCTTTTCCATAACCCAAGGCCCAATTTGTTAGAGGTTAAAAAAAAATTATGTTAGGGATATGGAAATTAAGTTGCAATATGAATTTAGGTTTTCAAGTTAGGTAGCGGGTTCAAATTAAGAGGGTCTTCCTTTTGTTTGAATTCAAACATGAAATCGAGGCCCGAATTTATAAGTATGTAATTAATTAAGGCTTTTAGAGACAAGCATAATAAATAGCAAATCATAGTCACTTTAAGTTTGACCTTTAATAAAATGATGAGATGAGCCTCGTTAGACAACAAAACACACGAGGCCTTCAAATAAATTATTACGAAATCTTAGACTTGGAAGGACCGTTTTAGTCAATTTCACGGTCTTTCCCGAAGTTAATAAAGACGGAGAATCTTTAGGCACGACTTTAATAAATTTACTTTCCTAAATACGGGTGCGCATTTATGTGACCCCAAATCTTACTCTCGACGAAATTCAAATACACTAAAGTCACGGGCGTACTGGTTGCGGTGTGACTCGAAATGTGTTTTTGTGACGTCGCAATTCTTCTAAATTGAAAAGCAGAACATTAAAAGCACATAATTAAAATATATAAAGAAATCAGATAAAAACAAATATAACAGTTGAGCGACCGTGCTAGAACCACGGAACTCGGGAATGCCTAACACCTTCTCCCGGGTTAACAGAATTCCTTATCCGGATTTCTGGTACGCAGACTGTTTAACAGAGTCAATCTTTTCCTCGATTCGGGATTCAAATCGGTGACTTGGGACACCATAAATCTCCTAAGTGGCGACTCTGAATTAATTAAATAAATCCCGTTTCGATTGTCTTTTAATTGGAAAAACTCCATTCGCGCCCTCGCGGGTGTGCGGAAAAGGGAGGTGTGACAAGGAGGGTTTTGCATGATCTCTTTCAAAAGGTAAATCCTACACTTTAGACTTACATATATAGAGTTATCATAGAATTATGAGTATGAATAGAGTATTGAAACTCATGGTATGGTGATTGGAAGCCATAAATTCTCATTTTAAATGAATATCCATTGTAGAGATTGAAAGTTAATTATTTGATGGAATTTTGTTGGTTAGGTGTGAATGGTTGATCACACATGTGATATAAGGAGTGTAAAATGTTAAAAAATAATAGTGGGATGATTTGTGGATAAATTGTAGTAGTTGGATGAACTAATTACATGGTTAAGAGATGTAGTCAAATGTACACACATAGTGTTTGATGAAATGCCCAAAAGAGGTAAATCCATGGGTATCCTCCTAATCGTGGTGCACTTTTGTATGATTCTAAATAGATTGAAGTTGTTAGAATTTCTGGAATATTAGTAATTTCATATGGAATTAATTCGTACGATTTATATTGAGTATATTGAATTATTATGACTAGATTTGATGCTTCGGTCGAATTCGCGAGGCAAAGGCTTATTGAAAATTTTGAATTGGTTGCAAAGCGAGGTAAGTGTTTGGTCTACCCTAGCTTGAGGGAATAAGAGTTGAGTATAATTGCTACTTGTTATGTGCTGTGTCCGGCGTATAGGCATGGTGACGAGTATCTATACATTGGGGGTCGAGCATGACCGTGAGTCCTAAATTGCTAAATTATCGTATTCTTATTTGATGCTTATGAGAACTTGTTTTAAAGATTATTGGTTTCACACCGGTAATAATATATATTGTTGATTAAAGATTATTGGTTTCATACCGGTAATATATATGTTGTTGATTAAAGATTATTGGGTTCATACCGGTAATATATATGTTGTTGATTAAAGATTATTGGTTTCACACCGGTAATAATATATATTGTTGATTAAAGATTATTGGTTCCATACCGGTATATATGTTGTTGATTAAAGATTATTGGTTTAATACCGGTAATATTGAGAAATGGGATCGTGTGGCACGCCGACCACTTATATATTGAGAAATGGGATCGTGTGGCACGCCGACCACTTATATATTTAGAAATGGGATCGTGTGGCACGCCGACCACTTATATATTGAGAAATGGGATCGTGTGGCACGCCGACCACTTATATATTGAGAAATAGGATCATGTGGCACGCCGACTACTTATATATTGAGAAATGGGATCGTGTGGTACGCCGACCACTTATATATCAAGAAATGGGATCGTGTGGCACGCCGACCACAATTTATATGATTGTTGGCATTGGCCATAGTTGCCGGTAGCCTATTATGTAATGTTATTGGCCATAGTTGCCGGTGATATATTGATAAATGAGATTATATTGAATTGGGAGCGGATGGTACGCCTACCACAAGATACGAAATGAAATGGGATCGGGTTGTACGCCGCAACAATGTTAAATAAGATTGGAACGGGTTGCTCTTGCAACAAGATGTGATCTAAGAGTGAAATCTGCCGTTGTTTTCCTTATTCTTGTTAATGGCTGGATTTTGATTCCTTATAATGGTGATGCCGTGCACTTTCTACTGCTGTGTTTATTTGTGGCTAGCAATTCAAGTGTTTAAAATGTTTGAATTCTTTTACTGTTGTGACCCTTCGTGTTAGAACCTACAGTGTCTGCAATATTTCACTTCTACATCGTTATATGTTTAAAATGTTTGAATTCTTTTACTGTTGTGACCCTTCGTGTTAGAACCTATAGTGTCTGCAATATTTCACTGCATTTATATATATATATATTCGGTCATGGACCCTGTGAACTGAGTAACAAGAGAATATTGTCATGCAAAGTGAAATAGAAATCTGTTGGCACAAGGTGCCGGGGAAAATTTTATAGTTTTGTTTAATTGCACGTGAGTTGTCCGTGCGGTTGTAATATAAATATGGGCATGAGATGCCGGAAAAATAAAAATATAAAAGTGGGCCGAGACCTATATTATTATGATTTTGAAATGAGACGTCACAAGGTGACCTTTACCCGAAAGAATTATATTCGAAAGATACTTATTTGAAGGAAATATATTCGAAACATATTATTGAAATTATATTATCCTAGAGATTATTACTTGGAGGATTTGTAGGCGAAATATTTATCTTTGAAAGACTCGATTAATTGATTGCACTTGTATTTATTATTTGTTGAGAAATATTTGTGGGGTTTCTTATTGCCAGGTATTATATCTCTGGTAGATCATTGTTGGCATTATTTTAATTTGCTTCCTATTATTTTGTACGTTATAAACGGCACAGGTTTATGTGAGTGTCTGGTCCTAGCCTCGTCACTACTTCGCCGGGGTAGGCTAGACACTTACCAGCACATGGGGTCGGTTGTGCCGATACTACACTTCTGTACATTTTTGTGTGCGGATCTAGGTATTTGATCGATGGTAGCTATTCGTTGCAGTGAAGACTCAAGGTAAACTTGCTATAGCGTTCGCAGTCCTCAGAGTCACCTTCAATTGCACTTATTTCCATTTGCTCCCTTTGTTTCGGAACATTGATGTAATTATATTGTATAACTACTTTTAGAAAGGCTTGTGACTTGTACTACCGGTTTTGGGAATAGTAAATCGTTTAGAGAAATTCAGTTGAAGTTAATAAGTATCAATGTTATCTCGATTTATGTTAGGCTTACTTAGTTTGAAGACTAGGTGCCATCACGACTCCTTCGGAGGGATTTTTGGGTCGTGACAACTTTAATCATTTTCGTGCGAAGCGAAAATAAGCGACCAATTTCAGTCTATTCTATTAAATAAAATAAAATTACCAGTCGAAACTAGTTGGTTTTTAAATATGACGACCGAAATAGCTGATTGATTTCGGTCAATTTTTTAAATATTAATTTTAATTTAGATGAAAATCAAAGTTGGTGGGTTTCTTAAAAAATAAATTTGGCGGGACACAAAAATAATTTTTCGCATTTTTTTCGCCAAAAAAAATGATCGAAGTTATTTGGTTTTGTACAAAAAAATTGTAAAAAAAAATATTTTGAAAAATCTACCGACTTGACCCATCAAAGTCGATCGGTCGGCTGTCAATTTCCGTCGAATGTCTAGTAGTGATATACCATAATTTTCACTATTTGATGTTACAATAATAATAACAAACCTAGTGTGATCTCACAAGTATGATAATGTATACGTAGACATTACCGATATCTTATGAAGGTACAGATATTGTTTTTGATACACTTTCCACTTAAGAAATGACGAGAAAGAAACAGTAGTAACAAGCAGTAATAATAACAAGATAATAAAATAATTAAAAAATATAAGAATTATACTCGACTACCTGCTAATCATCTATCATAATTCTCGACTCTCGTACTATTCTATCAAGATCGTGTCCTAGATTAACTAAAATTGCGTTATGTTTTGCCTAGTTATATCTCCCTCTATCGGATGTGAGACAAGTTCATCGAAAAATACCGAAGATATAATTAAGTGTAGGTTTAGCTTTTCTCCCCTTTCTTGTTTTTTCGGTTGTGTTAGCATATATTAGAATTGATTTAGTCAATTTTGACGAAGTACATGGTTCAATTTTGAGAAAATTACTCGGCCATTTTTGTTTATTTCATAAATAGTAAAAAAGATTCTTACATAATTAGCATATTGCAAAGATTATGGGATAATTAATTAGCAAAGTATACCGAAATTCCAGTATATTATATTGGATTTTGGATTTTCAGTATATTTTGCTGGAACTCCAGTATATTATATTTGAGTTCCAGCATCTTATACCGGAGTTCCAGGAAAGTATACTGGAACCCTAGTATATTATACTGGAGCTAGCAAAGTATATCGGTCCAACATAATATGCCGGAATTTCAGACACAGTTGCACTAAACTGCAGTATATTATGCTGGACCGATCTCTATTGCAGTAAAATAGTAGCTATTTTTCAATGACTTGGCAAATGCTGGCTATTTTTGAATGACCAGTCCAAAAACTGGCTAGCCCGTGCTATTTTAAGAATAAAACTGCTCTTCGGTCAAAAAAGATTTTCAACCAGCAGAAAACTCTTCGCTGGTCACCACTTCGAAAATATCTCGTACCAACTTTAAATTTTTTAATATATTTACTAATTCAAATATACCTAATAAGGTATATTATTATTGGGATGACATTATACAATATTGTTATACATTATTTATAGTGTGTTGAAACCACATACATACACACACATACATACAGACATACACACACACACACACATATATATATATATATATATATATATATATATATATATATATATATATATATATATATATATATATATACACGCACTTTACATGTCTTCTGTTTTTTCAAATATATCGAATGATATAATTTCAATATGCAATTTCAGAATACAAAATATGTTGATATATAGGGGATATCACATATACTAATATATAAGATAGACTTAAAAATAAAATACATGTATCATATCAAATTATCAATTCAATATACAAGATTATACATTAATTTTTTAGAATACAATTATCTTTTCTTAATTGTATTTTATTTGTTAAACATATTTAAAAGATAATATTTTGAGTTAAACAATAGGAAATAAAACATTTGAGTTATTATACCTTATTCTCTTTTCTGATTTAGGAATTTATTATGGTATTGTTAATATTAGTTGCCATAATAAATTCATAATAGCCGAGAACGACGTTAAGTTAGCTGCCATTTTTGTTAATTATAAATACCATTTTTGTTATTTATGAATTAATACTATGCTTATGTTAAATTTTCTAAAATAGTGCCCTACTTATGGATTACTTTAATTTTATTTATTATCCATGAGTTCATTGTGGAGGAACAATGGTCATATTCTCAAGTCAAATATATAACTGTCGTAACAAAATTTATTGATTCTACTTAGGATTGTGATGACGAAGATGATGATGTAGTTACATTAATTAATTTATTAAAAATAAATAAACTTACGTCTTTAGTAAGAGGATTCTGTATAGACCATTCAAAGTGTGATTACATAAGACTACCTGTGAGTTGAGAATATTGCTAATGGATATACGTGTACAACCGACCCCATTAGCGTCTCATACTTTGACATTTTATTACATTTTTGAAGTTTCCTAAATTAGTAGACCATGATATAGTTTAACACTTCCATAGCAATGGTGACTTTTGGTACATTTTCATGGAAAATAATTTAATGAATAATGTTTCATGGTACGGATTTCCTTAAAAGTGTTAAGATACATTTGGTTGGTGACTAAAAACATTTTCTGCAAAAATATACTATACAGTATGAAATATCAATAGAAAATCAATTAGTATTTAAACTCTAACGACCCGATTGGTCGTTTTGAGAAATTGCGCTCGGTTCGGCAATTTGAGGTCTTGAGCAGCTTCACATTATGTTTATCGACTTGTGTGCATGGTTGAATTCAGTTTTCGGATGAATCAGAGTGGAATTGGAAGAAAGAACCTAGTTTTGGAAGTTTAAACAGTGAAAATTTGACCGAATTTGGACTTTTTAGTAAACGGTCCTGAAATGGGTCGTGGGTGATCTCAACATATTCGTACGGTGATTTTGGACTTAGGCGTGCGTCCGGATACGAATTTGGAGGTCTGTAGGGCAATTTAAGTTGTTTCGGCGAAAGTTGGAAAAGTTGAAGTTTGAAAAATGGTGAGGTTTGAATCTTAGTTAACTTTTGTGATATCAGGGTCGGAATGTGATTCCGAGAGATGGAACAACTCCGTTATGTTATTTTGGACTTGTGTGCAAAATTAGGCATCATTCCAGGTTGATTTGATAGGTTTCGGCACGAGTTTTGAAAGTTGGAAGGTTTGAAAATTTCTAAGTTCGATTCTTGGTGTGATTCGTTGTTTTGGCATTGTTTGATGTGATTTGAGATATCGAGCGAGTCCACGTTAGATTATATGGCTTGTTTGTGTGTTTGGACGTAGTCCCGGGGGCCTCGGGTGTTTTCTGGGTGGGCTATGGGTCATGTTTCCATTATTTGGACTTTTGTATTTTGCTTTTGATATTCCTTCTCCGCGATCGCGAACAGATTTTTGCATTCGCGATGTGTATTTGCTAGTCACCTCATTTTTCTTCTCCGCATTCGCGCAACATGCCTCGCGTTCACGAAGCTCTGCCTTATACTTCACCGCGTTCGCGTCACCCTCACGCGTTCGTGTAGTTATGTCGTTCCACTCTTCGTGTTTGCATACTAGTTTATGTGTTCGCGAAGAGCAATCTCTGGGCCATAATATTTTCCTTCTTCGCTTTCGCGTAAGTGCTGTCACATTTGTGAAGTAAAACTGGGCAGCCTTCCTTTTTCTTATTCGTGAACACGATACTTCCTCCACGTTCGTGATGCTTTAAGACTTGGGCAGAATAAATAGTACTCTATTCCGGGGGTTTGCCATTTTCACCATTTTTGGAGTTCTAGAGCTCGGGTTTGGGCGATTATATGTGGGATTTTCAAGAAAAAAGATTAGGTAAGTGTTCTTCACCTAGAATTGATTATATTCCATGAATTTGTCTTCGTTTTTATCATTCAATTGTGATTCAGGTTGAGTAAAAAGTTGGTTTTGAAGAAAATTTCAAAAATGAAAAATCATGATTTGAGGGGCTAAATGATATCGAAATTTAATAAATTTTGTGTGGTTGAACTCATATTGGAATGGGTATTCGATTTTTATAAAAATTTTCGGGTTCCGAAGCACGGGTCCGGAGGTCGACTTTTGGATAGATTTTTTGAATTTTGTTAAAAATTGAGACTTTATGATTCGGAATAGTTTCTTATATATTTTATTAGTGCTTTGAAGTTAATTTAATTAGATTTGAGTCATCCGGAGGTCTTTTAACCCGAGAAGCGCATTTTAGAGTATCGATTTGTTGCATTTGAGGTAAGTATCTTGTCTAACCTTGTATGGGGGACTTTTCCTTAGAATTTGAGTCTTCTATGCTAATTATAATCCGTGCATGCGAGGTAATGATTGTATGCTCGGACTTATTTGTGAGAAATTTGCTCTAGTGTTCTTAGGTACTTATGTTCATTATGTGAAAAATATTTCGTTATGATTGGGTTTAATAATTGTTTAAATTGTCTCTATATGCTCCATATGATGTTGTTAGCTTTGCTCTAATTCTTACGTGTTACTTGACTCATAATTGCCTTGATTGAAGTGATTGTCTTTCTTATTATTTTGATACTTTTTATTGTGACTACCCCTATGGCATTGTGAAAATATGTTACATGTCCATTTATTGTGATTACCAATGTAATTATCACGTGCTTATTATGTCTTGTTGCTTTGTTAATGTTTGTGTTCTTCTTAGTTTTCTTTTCGTAATCTCTATTATGTACTATTCATGCTTGACTTGATAAGTATTCATATTGGACCAGGCTTATGGTAATTCCGTGGTATCTGACTGTTGTTGAGTATTGACTCAAGTTGGGATTCATTTTATGAAGTTAATTGTTGGAACGAGATTGGTTATTGTTGATTCCATTGCCGAGATGTATCGTTTATGATATTGTTTCCCTTGCCAGGATATTATTGTTATACTATTGTTCCCTTGTCGAGATTCTTTTATGATTGGTGTTGATTTATATTGGGATCGATTTGCAAGATGAAATAATATTATATGAGATCGGGTTGCACACCGCAATAACATTATATGGGATCGGGTTGCATGCCGCAACAAGGAGTAATAAGGTGGACATGTGGGGTTGGATTGCACATCGTACCATCATTAGATGATTTGGATCGGGTTGCAGGCTGCAATAATATTATATGATTTGGATCGGGTTGCATGCTGCAATATCATTGTATAATTTGGATTGCACTCTGCAACAATATTATATGATTGGATCGGGTTGCACGCCACAACATCATTATATGATTTGGATCGGTTGCACGCTGCAAGAGTATTATATGATTCGAATCCGGTTGCACGCTGTAACAAGAAATAATAAAAGTGCATATTGATTCTTATGGTGAGAACGAGAGTAAAAGCACGATGGGCGAAGTTGTGCACTTTATATTGCTGTGTTTATTTGTTGTTATTAATTCAAGTGTTCAACTATTTAAATTTTTTTATTGTTGTGATCCTTTGTGTTAGAACCTACAATGTTTTCAATACTTCACCGTATATATATACACACACACACACACATACATACACATTCAAATACTTCAAACTTCAATAATTATTACATTCTAAATTCAATTAGTTTCTCAATTATATCCCCTTTAACCCTCTAAGACTGTATTTTAACTAAAAAGGAATTTATACTAAGTTTAAAATTAGTGACTCTCATGTTAAAGGTAATAATCATTTCGATATTGTACTTTAAGTTAAAGTGGGTACTTTCTTTACTCAGATGATTTCAAAGGAAACAACTTCATCTTTTCTCGCTGGTTTTCCTAATTAATTTAGAAATTATAATTTTACTTATATTAGGTAAATGGAACTTCTTGGACATATTGAGTGCATTGTACATACATTATGTATTGTATAGCATGTGAATTTTATCGTTGAAAGTGGGATGGAGAATATGGGGGCACAAGGTGTCATGTGTGCTTAAGGTTCGGACGTTAAGATTATGATATAAGAAATCGAGGGTTGAGAGGGTCGGGATTATGTACTAGACATGATGTGATTAATTGAGTTGGCATTGTCTTCTTTATTTGAATACATTCTTACTTGTCTCTATTCTTGTTATGTCAGTAGTGATTTACTTGGTTGTCTGACTTACTTTGTTATCTGATTTACTTGGTTATCACTTGTTATTACCTGTATTCACCCTTTATTGTTCCTATTGTTGTATTTTGATTTCTCCCCACTAATGGTATTACCTCGTTATCTTTATCTCAATATTTTATTATCATATCCTGTTCATTTTATTTGACCAGTAGGTGCCTTGACTGTTCCTCGTCACTACTCCACCGAGGTTAGTCTTGATACTTACTGCGCAGCGTTGTGGTATGCACATACTACACTTCTATATATTTTTGTGCACAGATCCAAGTATTTTTTGATGATCGATAGTAGCTATGAGGGTCGTTAACGGAGACTCACGATAACCTATTGTTGCATTCGCAGGCCTTGGAGTCACCTCCGTTTGTATTTACGTTCCATTGATTCCTTCTCGTTCTGGAACAGTGTTCTATTTATGTTGTATAACTAATCTTAGAAAGACTTATGACTTGTACCATCGGTTTTGGAAATTATGATTTATTCAAAATTATTTTATTTGAAGTTAGCAAATAGAAATGTTAATTCAGTTAATATTAGGCTTACCTAGTTTATAGACTAGGTGCCATCACAACTCCTTCGGAAGGATTTTGGTTCATGATAAGTTGGTATCAGAGCTGCAGGTTTATAGGTGCTACGAGTCACAAGTAGGTTTACTAGATTCTTGTGGATCGGTACAGAGACGTTTGTACTTATCTTTGAGAGGCTACATAACTATTAGGATAATCTCAGATTCTTCATTCCTCATCATGCGATATTGACTCAACTCGTAGGGTAATTTCTTTCCTAAAATCCCATGGATGGTTGGGAAGGTTTGTTTGTCGTACTTGTCTTTCGTCAAAGATGTTGGAGCTTAGACTCCTAGTCTTGATTCGGTTCCCGTTGTAAGGGATTTCCCTGATGTGTTTCCAGTGGGCCTCACGGGCATGCTGCCGGATAGGGACATTGATTTCGGTATTGATCTAGTGCCGGGCACTCAACCCATTTCTATTCTTCCCTATTGTATGGCACCAACGGAGTTAAAAGAGTTGAAGGAACAACTTCAGGAACTCCTATATAAGGGGTTCATTCACCCGAGTGTGTCACCTTGGGGTGCACCGATGTTATTTGTAAAGAAGAAGGATGGAACAATGAGAATGTGCATTGATTGCAGACAACTGAATAAGGTGACAGTGAAGAACAAGTACCCACTACCCCATATTGAGGATTTGTTTGATCAGCTTCAGGGAGCAATGGTATTATCTAAGATTGACCTCCGATCGGGCTATCACCAGCTAAAGATTAGGGATTTAGACATTATTAATATGGCTTTCAAGACGAGATATGGGCACTACAAATTTCTAGTGATGTCCTTCAGGCTGACTAATGCCCCGGTAGCATTCATACACTTGATGAATAGTGTATTTCAGCCATATCTGGATTATTTTGTGATCATGTTTATTGATGATATCCTGTGTACTCGCGTAGATAGGAGGAGTACACACAACACCTGAGAGTGGTATTGTAGAGATTAAGAGAGGAGAAGCTTTATGAAAAGTTCTCAAAGTGTGAGTTCTAGCTTAGTACTGTGACTTTTCTGGGACACGTGGTGTCCAGTGATGGTATTCAGGTGGACCCAAAGAAGATTAAGACGGTGCATAATTGGCCCAGACCATCCTCAGCTACTGAGATCCGAAGTTTCCTCGGTTTGGCGGGTTATTACCGCAGGTTCGTTCAGGATTTTCATTTATTGCTTCGCCTTTGACGAAGTTGACACAGAAGAATGCTCCATTTGTGTGGTTGGATGAATGCAAGGCGAGCTTCCAAATGCTCAAGTCGGCCTTAACCACAACTACGGTACTGGTATTGCTATCAGCTTCAAGTTCTTACATGATGTATTGTGATGCTTCGAGAGTTGGGATCGGTTGTGTGTTGATGTAGGAAGGTAGAGTTATTGCGTATGCTTCTCATCAGTTAAAGCCCCATGAGAAGAACTACCCTGTCCATGACTTAGAGTTGGTTGCTATTGTTCATGCCTTGAAGATTTGGAGGCATTATCTATATGGCATATCTTGTGAGGTATATACGGACCATCGTAGTCTTTAGCACTTGTTTAAGTAGAAGGATCTTTATTTGAGGCAGCAGAGATGGCTTGAGTTACTCAAAGATTATGATATTACCATCCTGTATCATCCCGGGAAGGCCAATATAGTGGCCGATTCTTTAAGCCGAAAGAGTTATTTGTATGGGTAGTTTGACATACATTCTAGTTAGGGAGAGGCCCCTTACAGTTGATGTTTAGGCTTCGGCCAATTAGATGGTGAGGTTGGATATTTCCAAGCCTAGTCTAGCGTTGGCTTGTATGGCTTCCCGATCTTTTTTGTACGACCGCATTAGAGAGCCTAGTATGATGACCCGCATTTGCTTGTCCTGAAGGACAGGGTCCAGCATGATGATGCCAGAGATGTGACCATTAGACATGGTGGTGTGTTGCAGATGTAAGGCCGGATTTGCGTGCCCAATATGGATGGACTCCGAGAGTTGATATTAGAGGAGGCCCACAACTCACGATGTTTGATTCATCCGGGTGCCGCGAAGATATATCAGGATTTGAGACAACATTACTGGTGGAGAAGGATGAAAAAGGTATTGTGAATTATGTAGCTCGGTGTCTCAACTGTCACCAAGTCAAATATGAGCATCAGAGACCCGGTGGTGTACTCCAGCTGATGGATATTCCGGAGTGGAAATGGGAGAATATTACTATGGATTTTGTGAGTGGTCTTCCTCATACCCCGAAGAAGTTTGATTTGATTTGGGTGATTGTGGATAGACTGACCAAGTCCGTGCACTTTATTCCTGTATGCACTACCTATTCTTCGGAGTGGTTAGTAGGGATTTTCATCCGAGAGATTATACGGTTGCATGGGGTCCCAGTTTCTATTATATCGGATAGAGGTACCTAGTTTACTTCTCAGTTATGGAGAACATTTCAACGAGAGTTGGGTCCACAAGTAGAGTTGAGCACAACATTTCATCCTCAAACGGACGGCAGTTCAAGCGTACTATCCAGATATTGGAGGACATGTTGCGTGCATGCGTTATTGATTTTGGAGGTTCTTAGGTTAAAGTCTTTCCACTTTCAGAGTTTTCTTATAACAATAGCTATCAATCCAGCATTCAGATGGAACCGTATGAAGCCTTATATGGGATACGGTGTAGATCTCTGGTTGGTTGGTTTGAGCCCGGCAAGGCAAGATTATTGGGGACAGAGTTAGTTTAGGATGCCTAAGAGAAGGTGAAAGTGATCCAGGAGAGACTTCATACAGCTCAGTCGCGTCAGAAGAGCTATGCGGACCGAAAGGCCCGAGATGTATCTTACGTAGTGGGCGAGAAGGTCTTCTTGAAAGTTTCACCTATGAAAGGCGTTATGAGGTTTGGAAAGAAAGGAAAGCTGAGTCCAAGGTTCATTGGACCTTTTGAGATACTTAGGAGGATTGAGGAGGTGGCCTATATGCTTGCTTTGCCACCTAGCTTGTCAGGAGTTCATCCGGTGTTCCATGTTTCTATGCTCCGAAAGTATGTTGGGGACCCGTCTCATTTATTAGACTTCAGCACAATCCAGTTGGATGAGGACATGGCCTACAATGTGGAGCCGGTAGCCATTTTGGGTAGTTAGGTTCAAAAGTGAAGATCTAAAGACATAGCTTCTGTGAAGGTACAATGTAGAGGTCGGTCCGTGGAGGAAGCCACTTGGGAGACTGAGCAGGAGATACGGAGCAGATATCCTCACTTGTTTAAGACTCCAGGTATGTTTCTTGACCCGCTCGAGGAAGAGCGTTTGTGCAAGTTGGCGAGGATGTAACGACCCGACCCGTTGTTACGGGAGTTACCCCGTTTTCCCCATTTTATTCTTCTATATGTTTCATTATCTATGTTTGGAGAAATTGAAGTAATTTGGATAGAGTTCGGTTAGAAATGAGATAATTAGTCTCTTTATGAGAATGTTAGTTTACAAAAAGTCAACTGAATGCTGACTTATGAATTAGAAGGCTCGAAATAGATTTTTGATGATTCGACTAGTTTTGGGGGATGATTTTTGACTTAGGAGCACAATCGGAATTAAAATTAGAGGTCCAGTGTAGATTTAGGCTTGAATTTGTTAAGGTTGGATTTCGGCGAATTTCGGATGGTAGGTGAGATTTTGATCCGAGGGTCGAAATGGAATTCCAAGAGTTGTAGTAGCTCCGTTAGGTGATTTTGGATATGCTTGCAAAGTTTCAGATCATTCGGAGGTGTTTAGGTTGGGTTTTAGATCAAATGAAAGTTTCAAAAGTTTTAGTTTAACTTAGGCTTGAATCCGTGGTAATTATGATTTTGATATTGGTGATAGTGCTATTATGTTACGAGCAAGTTTGAATAAGGTGTTGGGATGTTTTGGTGCTTTTGGTTGAGGTCCCGGGGGCTTCGGGGTGATTTCGGGTGGTTGAACGGGAGTTTTGGAGTTTGTTGTAGGTCTGGTATTTTGCTAGTCCTGGTATTTTCGCATCTGCGGAAAGGGAGCCGTATAAGCGGTTCCGTAGATGTGGTTGGGGTGATCGCAAAAGCTTGCATGGAAGAGACTTAGCCTTTTCGCATATGCGGACGGGGTTCTGCAAAAGCGGTCACCGCAGAAGCAATTATAGACCGCAAAAGCAATTTTGGCAACTTAAAGGAAAACCGCACAAGCGGTTTATTGGCCACAGAAGCGGTTGGGTTGTCGCAGAAGCAAAAATCACTGAAGTTTTAATGAAACAGTGTTCGCGAATTTCAGAGTTAGAAACATATTTTTAGACTCGGGAAGAGGAGACTTGTGGGCGATATTGAAGAGAATTCGTGGGATTTCATCAGGTAAGGGTTCTTAGACTCGTATTATGTTGTTATGATGTAAAAACATAGATTAAACACTGAAAACCCCAAGGATTTAAGGGGTAAAAATGGAGCTTAGGGCTTGAAACCTAAGAAGGTGTAAAGTTTAATTTTGAGGGGTCAAACGGACTCCATTTTTGATAAACTTTATATGTAAGGACTCGTGGTGAGACGAGGAATCATTTGGTGTGATTTTCAAAAATTATTGAGAAGTGGGCCCGGGGCTCGAGTTTTACCAACTTCATGAATTTTAGTACTATTAGAGTATTTTTTGATTGGGTTATGTTTCTTAAACCCATATTTATGTATTCGTTGTGATTTTGACTAGATTCGACATGCGAGGAGGTCAATACGAAAGGAAAGGCATTACAGACCATTCTACGGCCGGTTAGAGGTGAGTAGTTGGTGTATATGATATCTTGAGGGTTTAAAATCCCGGCTTATCACATTATTACGCTATTGTAGGGCATGACTATCAATCCATGGTAGGTGCGAGATTGTTTATGACAAGGGATTGTGACTCGATCCATCCCGAACAAGAATGTTTCAATATTGGCGACTGATACGCACCCTGTACTGAATATATCTGGGCTTATTGCCGTGTTTGGGGCCTTGTGCCGATCTGTAGCATCCTTAGATGATGAATATCATTGTGATAGCATGTTTGTATAATCATTGATCTCAGTCCTATGTTTAATCACTGTTATGAAATGCTAAGTCACTTTTCCTGAAGTTAAATATCTAAAGCATATTCTTCTTAATAAATTGGAAATTGGGAAATTAATTGAATCTGTTACGTGACTCATATGCATATTGTGGACTTAGTATGGATTGGGGTGCACGCCATAGTGAATGTTAAGATTATATTATGCTTAGATTGAAGGATCCTCTCCGGAGTCTATACATATCCCCAGTGAGCGCCATCGACGTTAAATGGATCGGGCTGTACGCCACAGCGTGTTCATGTGCATTGCATTGCATCTTTACATTATACTTGACTGTTATATTTGAAGTTGTTTTGCTGTTGGTTTGTAGTAAGATATCAGACTGTTAGTTTTAGATTTACTTTGTGGTATTTTGTGGATTGCTTATCTTCAGACATTTTATATGCTTATTACTCACTAAGTCGGTAGTACTCACCCCTCCTCCCTGCACCTTGTGTGCAGATTCAGGTACACCGGAGGATTAGCTGAGCAGTCTTCGTTTCCAGAGCTTATCAGAGTTGTTGAGGTAGTTGCTTGACATTCGCAGGACCTGGCTACTCTTCCTATTTCAATTTTATTTATATACATTTCAAAACTTGAGTATTTCATTCAGATATTGTTATTCAATTTTGTTTAGAGGCTCTAGACTCGTGACCCCAGATCTTTTGGGAGGGTTTTTATCATTCTTCGCACTTCTCAGTATTTTTCTTCTATAAATAATGGATTATTATTCTAAAACTATTATATTCTCCTTAAATTGTTTGTTTTTAGATTTACGGCTGATTTGAGAGCGACGGTTGGTCAAGTTTCCCTAGCTTTAGGATTGGGCGCCATCACGATCGGGTTTGGGTCGTGACAATGTCCCAAAACACTCTGAATCTTTATATCGAACGTCCCGGCAAACCAAAATAGCAGAAAAGAACTTAGGGAAAGTAGTTAATAGGGGATTGGGGCGTAAATTCCAAAAATGACGGGCCGGGTCGTTACATCCTCCTACACTTCATCCTCAAACGAGCATAGAGAACATACCTGAAGTAGCAAAAAGATTAGGGTACTGGTTGCGCATATCCTGCTCGGTTTCCCAAGTCGCCTCCTCTGTCGGCTAACCCCGTTATTGGACCTTTACTTAAGCGATGTTCTTTGACCTCAACTTTTTGATCTGCCTATCCAGAATGGCCACTGGCTCCTCAACATAAGATAGATCATTGTCCAACTGGACTGAATTGAAATATTGAAATCCAACACGTGCGGCGGGTCACCCTAATATCTCCGAAGCATCGAAACATGAGATACCAGATGAACTCCGGCTAGGCTGGGAGGTAAGGCAAGCTCATAAGCAACCTCCCCAACTTTCCTCAAGATCTCAAAAGGCCCAATAAATCTCGGACTCAGCTTACCTTTCTTTCCAAACCTCATAATGCCCTTCATAGGCGAGACCCAAAGCAGGACCGCTCGCTAACCATATATGCCATATCACGAACCTTCTTTTCAGCATAACACTTCTATCTGGACTAGGCTGCACTGAGTCTATCCTGAATCACTGTAACCTTCTCTATCACATCCTGAACCATCTCTGTGCCTAATAGCCTGGCCTCACCCAGCTCAAACAAACCCACCGTAGATCTACATCTCCTACCATATAAGGCCTCATACGACGCCATCTGAATGGTGGACTGATAGCTGTTGTTATAAGAAAACTCTGTCAGTGGCAGGAAATGGTCCCATGACCCTCCAAACTCAATCATGCATGCACAAAGCATATCCACCAGAATCTGAATAGTGCGCTCAGACTGTCCGTTTGTCTGGGGGTCAAATGTCGTGCTCAACTTCACTCGAGTGCCTAATACATGCTTCACGGCTATCCAGAACCGTGATGTAAACTGAGTGCCTCTGTCTGAGATAATAGAAACTGGAATACCATGCAACCAGACAATCGCCCTATATAAATCTCCGACAACCGCTCTGATGAATAAGTAGTGCACATAGGTATGAAATAAGTGGACTTGGTCAGGCGATCCACAATGACCCAAATAGAATCAAACTTCCTCACGATCCATAAGAGTCCAGAGACGAAGTCCATGGTGATACGCTCCTACTTCCACTCTGGGATCTCAATTTGCTGTAGCAACCCACCCAGACGCTGGTTCATACTTCACCTGCTGGCAGTTGAGGCATTTAGACACATAGTCAACTATATCATTCTTCATCCGCCTCCACCAGTAGTGCTACCTCAAGTCCTGGTACATCTTCACGGCACCCGGATGGATAAAATACTGCGAGCTATGGGCCTTAGCTAGAATTAACTCTTGAAGATCATCTACATTGGGCGCACAAATTCGGCCCTACATCCTTAATACTCCATCATTCCTAATGGTAACATCTCTGGCATCACCACGCCGAACTCTATCCCGAAGGACAAGCAAATGAGGGTCATCAAATTGCCGCTCCCTGATGCGATCAAATAGGAAAGACCAAGAAATCATACAGGCTAGAACCCTACTGGGCTCTGAAAGGTCCAATCTCACGAACTGCCTCGCTAAAGCCTGAACATCCATCGCCATAGGTCTCTCTGAGGCTGGTAGATATGCCAAACTCCCCAAACTCTTCGCCCGGCGACTCAAGGCACCGACAACCACATTGGCCTTGCCCGGGTGATAAAGAATAGTAATATCATAATCCTTTAACAACTCTAACCATCTCCTCTGATGCATATTCAGGTCCTTCTACTTAAGCTAGTGCTGCAAACTCCGATGGTCAGTGTAAATATCACAAGGCACCCCATACAAATAATGATGCCAGATCTTCAAGGCATGAACAATGGCAGCTAACTCAAGATCGTGGACAGGGTGGTTCTTTTCATGTACCTTCAACTGTCGGGACGTGTAGGCAATCACCCTATCGTCCTACATCAGTACCGCTCTAAGTCCAACCCGTGAGGCATCATAATAAACTGTATAGTACCCCAAACCGGTAGGAAACATCAAGATTGGGCTGAAGTCAAAGCTGTCTTGAGCTTCTGGAAACTCTCCTCACACTCCTCTATCCACTGAAAAGGGGCACCCTTCTAGGTCAATCTAGTCATAGGGGTCGGGATCGATGAGAACCCCTCCACAAAGTGACGGTAATAACCCGCCAAACCAAGGAAACTGCATATCTCAGTAGCTGAGGAGGGTCTGGGCCAATGCTACACGGCCTCCACCTTCCTCGAATCTACTCGAATGCCCTCATTCGACACCACGTGGCCTAGGAATGCCATAAAACTCAGCCAGAACTCATATTTAGAGAACTTTTCATATAATATCTTCTCCCTCAGAGTCTGAAGCACTACCCTCAGGTGTTGCTCATGATCTTCCTGACTCCGTTAATATACCAGAATATCATCAATAAAAACAATCACGAATGAATCAAGATATAGCAGTCTGTGAAGATGCACCCCTACCAAGTCTGGGGTAGTCCCTAACTAAGTGACGTGTATCGCCACACTCGAAGCAACCTCTGGGAGGGTGTGGTGGCTATGATTGACTGGAGCTAGGCCCGCTAGACTGACCTTTGGAAGTACCCCGTGCAGGAGGCATGCTAGAAACTAGAGGCGCATAATAAGGCTCCTGAGATGCTGGTGGAGCTGGAGTACAACCGGCTGCTGGCAAGGCTGAATGAACAGGGCGACCAGAATAACCCCCACCATAACGACCAACTAATGAAGTACGGGCACCTGAGTAGTGACCCGAATCTCGAGACCTCTTGGGCTCCCTCTCCCTTCACTCTCTAGTGAGTATACCCTCAATCTACCTAGCAATCCTCACTACCTGTTGGTAAGGAATATCCATCTCTAACTCTCGAGCCCTGCTGGATCGGATGGGCGGAATAAGACTTTTGATGAACCTCCGCACTCTCTCCCGAATTGTGGCGACCAAAGCCGGTGCATGTCTGGCCAACATGGTATAATGGATAGCATACTTTGTGACTGTCATAGCACCTGATGCAAATACTCAAACTCTGCATGCCATGAATCCCTAAGGCTCTGGGGAATTAACTCCATTATAAACATGTCGGAGAACTAGGTCTAAGTCAGTGAGGTAGACTCGACTTGACTATCTAACTCATAAGTACGCCACCAATCATAGGCGGCTCCCCGAAGCTGAAAGAAGGTGAAAGAAACCCCACTAGACTCCAATATACCCATAGTACGAAGGATGCGATGTTACTCCTCCAAGAATCCCAAGGAGTCATCTGAAGCTAGGCCACTGACACTGGGGGACCTTACTTCTTGAACCTCTCTAGCCTGCACTGCTCGTCATCTAAGATAGCTGACCCATCCCCGAGATGTACTGGTGCTGCAGGTGGTACATGAATAACCTCAGGAACCTGCTCCATCGGCACTATCTGCTTAGGAGTATGGCTTGCGGGAGTCTAGGCCCCTCCCCCGGCCTGAGATGTGGCTACAGCGAGGGGAAATAACCCCTCATAAGCCAAGGTAGTGTACATGCTCATGAACTGAGCCAGGGTCTCCTGGAACGCTGGAGTAGTAGCAGCTATAGTAGGTGTACCAGGTGCTTGTGCTCCAACCAGATCTGCTGGTGGTACCTCAGCGGCAGCGCGTGCGGGTGTTGTGGCTGCACCTCGGGCGCGTCCTCGACCTTAACCCCGACCCCAGCCTCTAACGGTGGCAGTAGGGGGCGCGAGTGCCTGTCCTCTCGTGTAGCATGTGTCCTCACCATCTGTGAGAGAATATAAGATAGAAGTTTAGAATTGGTGTCAAAATATCGCACGACAAGGAATTCAAAGAAATGAAGACTTTCCTAAATAATTACATAGCCTCTCATAGATAAATACAGACGTCTCTATACCAATCATCGAGACTTTAATAAACTGGCCTATGTTCCGTGACTCCTATGAACCTAAAGCTCTGATACCAACTTGTCACGACCCTAGTTCACCAATTATGAACATGCCATGACGGCATCTAGTCTTCACGACCAGGTAAGCCTAACAAATTGTGGAAGTAACAATAATTGCGAAAATTATAATCAACAATAATACGAATAATGTATACAGTTGCCGCCTGGTACATACACTTTAACACTTTAGAAATATGAAACTATCCCAAAGACCCGGAAAACAACGGGAAACACAGACAAAGTATGAAACATAATACTTCTCTAACCATCCGGAAATGTCTATATCAAGGAAACACAGAATAGCATCTAGCTAACTAGGAGGTAGAGTAAGAGGGAGACTCTTTGGTCTGCGTGCGCGGTAGATATACCTCAAGTCTCCGAAAGTGCTCCTACAGCTACTGGTAGTGCGCCTGGGTAGAGGTACCTGGATCTCCGCATGAAAAACATACAAAAAAGAGGCGTAAGTACACCACAATGGTACTCAGTAAGTGCCAAGCCTAACCTCGGTTGGGTAGTGATGAGGAAAGGTCGGGGCCCTACTGAGACAGAAACAATAAAATAGCAAAATATTAACAGTGTTGAAGTCTGATGAAAACTAATGAACACAGTAGTGTGGTAAGACAGTTCAATGAAATATAATACTTCAAGACTAGGGTAAATACAACTAAATTACAAGAATACCGATGAGGGTCTCCCAGGATACCGTCTTGTAGCCATTTTCTCAACTATCCAATGGATCTCCCGGGATACCATCCCATAGTCAAATTCTCATATCAATCTCAAGGGATCTCCCGAGATACCGTCCCGTAGTCCAATCATCTGTGTACATGGGATCTCCTAGGATACCGTCCCATAGTCCCAAAATAAAAGTGTAGGGGGATCTCCCGGGATACCGTCCCATAGTCCCAAAATAAAAGTGCAGGGGGATCTCCCGAGATACCATCCCGTAGTCCCAAAGTAAACAAATAAGGGGGAGCTCCCAGAATCCTGCATCCGTAGTCCCAAAGTAAATGCGCAACCAACATCAGGGAAATATTCAGAAATTGAAGTACAACAATACAAGGCAACAAATAATACTGGCCTAACATGCTCCACGTAATCACAATTAAGATAATTTAAACAAATAGGTAACTTGGATCAATTAAGCACGCTCTTCTACGCTAAAATGGGCTATAATAGCAAGTATAGTAAGGCAAATATGAAAGAAAAACCAAATCAAGTATTTAAGTAAAAATCCGATTTTCAACAATTAGCTCAACTACGCACTCGTCACCTCATGTACAAGGCATTCAATTATTAATTATAACATTCTAAGGGACGAAGTCCCCCACACAAGATAAGGCAAGCCACTTACCTCGAACCAGTACAAAATTAACTAGGGAACGATACCCTTACCACGAGTATCCCACTCCAAATGACCCAAATCTATTTAATTCAATTACAAATCATAAATAATATTGCAAACAACTGATTCCACTATTAAAATTAAAGCCATGGTGCGCAAATAGGTAAAATGACAAAAATGCCCCTCCATCCAACTCCTCGAAATTAAATAATTTTCACATTTTCAGAAACTTCGTACTCTCACAAGTCTAACCATATAAAAATCTCCCAAATCGGAGGTTAAATGCCCCCTCAAAACCACAAAATTAGTTCTAAGAAGTTCCACCCATTTTTCCAATTTTAGACCTTGAATTTGAATTCTAATGGTTGATTGAGCTAGGAAATGATGGAATATAACTAGAATCAAAGCAACATTACCCAATGATTTTCTCTTCAAAATCCACTCAAAATTGCCTTCTCCCGAGCTCTAAATTAATTTTTTTACACTTTTGAAATAAACCCTCGAATAAACCCTTATCAGATCAATGATATCGCTTTTGCGGCCCAGGGACCGCTTCTGCAGTCCCGCTTTTACAGAACTCCAACCGCTTTTGCGGTCTCATTAAAATTCTGCCATTTCGCTTTTGTGGTCTTCTACCCACATAGGTGGTTCCGCATAAGCGGAAATCCTATCCGCTTCTGCGGTCTATGCCCAAGTCGACCATCCGCTTATGCGATTTCTTCAGCCACTTCTGCGGCCCCCCAGCCGCAAAAGTGAAAATGACAGGAGCATGCTGCATATTTTCCTTCTAACTCCAAACTTTGCCCGTTTAGCATCCGAAATCATCTCGAAACCCTGGGGACTCCAACTAAAAGCACCAATACCACCTAATACCTTATTTAAATATGTACCAATCTGCAAAACACCTCAAACAACACCGGAAGCCCGATTAAATCAAGGATTCAAGCCTAAGAACTTCAAATTCTAACAAAATACATTTTCGATAAAAAACCTAACCAGACCTCGTCCGAATGACCCAAAATTGTGCGCACACATCCCAATCGACATGACGGAGCTACAGCAACTTTCGAAATTCCAATCCGACCCTCGGATCAAAAACTCACTATTGGACCGGAAACCTCAAAATTTCAAACATATCAAGCCTTAATGAGTTATGGACCTCCAAATAATATTCCAAACATGCTCCCAACCCCGAAATTACCTAACGGAGCTAACAGAACCATCAGATTTCCATTTTGAGGTTGCCTTCATACTTTTCTGAATACGAACCATTTTTTAACTCTTAAGCTCTCATTTAGAGACTAAGTGTCCCAAAATACTCTGAATCCTAATACCGAGCGTCCCAGCAAACCAAAATAGCATAAAAGAACATAGGGAAAGCAGTTAGTGTGGGATCGGGGCATAAATTTCAAAAACAACCAGTCGAGTCGTTACAGGCAGAGATTTCATCCCCCGTGTAGTCTAGCGCCTATAGGATACAGGCTTCCATAGGATTTTTCAGATTGGGCGGTTGCAACTCGACAGGTCTTTGATCACGGCCTTGATAGATCAGGTGATGACCGGAGACACACACTTTCCACATGCCCTTTAGCGAGGCCCCCATCACGCTTCAGGATGTTCAAATTTTACATGGGCCGCATGCTGATGGACTGGCCGTTGCACTGCATCATTATATGAGATCTATGTCGTGTGACCAGTATTTGGACTTGCTGCAGCAGTTCACTAGTTTCAAGCCAGAAGGTGAGACTGCAACTTCAAGGGACAGTCGCATTTTTGTGATAGCTATTAGATATCATTTTGAGGTATCGCACTGTCACGACCCCAAATCCGGTCGTGATGGCGCCCAGCACACTGCTAGGCCAACCCGACCAATCAACAATAACCATGGAGCCACAAGCTCACTTTATCCAATTTAAGCACAACAGTGATAGATATATTTAAAACAGGGAACCAAGTCCCAACATGTGCCAACTCCCATAGACCGAAGGGTCAAGAGTCATGAGCCTCTAAAGAACATAAGTGTAATAAGGTTTACAACCAAAGCTCAGAGCGGAAAGAAATAACAATACATAATCAAAGACAGTAGGAAGGAATATCGGGTCCTGCGGACGTCGGCAACTACCTCGAAGTCTCCATAGAATGGCGATAACACAAGCAGTTGCAATAGCTCAACTGCCCTCCTAATCCTGTATATCTGCACACACAAAAATGCGGGGAGTGGGGTGAGTATATTTCAACTCAGTGAGTAACAATAATAAACAACGACTGGAAGTGAGAACACCTGTACTATCACTATACAGTTCTAAGGGTAACCTCACAGGTAAGTCATCGCTATAATGAATACCCCCAATATCCAGTCCACATCTATGCCATCTAGGTCCCCCATTGACCACATTCCTCGCTCGTACCACTACGGTATACGACCATCTCAATATATGGAGACATATACATATGTCTATATCATATCGTATTTTAGTATATATATGAATATGAATACGTATGATACTGCGCGGTGCGTAGCCCGCTCCAATACATATACTGCAGCGGCGCGCGCAACTCGCTCCAATACATATACCGCCGCGCCGCGTGCCCCGCTCCAATACATATACCGCGCGCGCGCGCAGCCCGCTCCAATACATATACACGCGCGCGCGCGCGCCCGCTCCAATACATATACGCGCGCGCGCGCGCGCTCGCTCCAATACATATACGCGCGCGCGCGCGCGCCCGCTCCACACATACTGCCGCGCGCGCGCGCCTCGCTCCGTTAACGTCGACCGCGCTCACTGGGGTGTATACGTACTTCGGAGGGGCTCCCTGGCCCAAGCGCTACGGTGCTATGACGTGCAGCCAGATCCATATATATATCATCGCGGCGTGCAGTACGATCCAATATATATATATATACATATATAATTATATTGCTGCGGCGTGCGACCCGATCCCATAGTATACCGGCGCTCGACCGGAACGGGTGTGTGCGGACTCCGAGGGGCTCCTACGACCCAGCGCAATAATACTGCGCGCGTGCAGTCCGTCCCACATGTATATTACATGTATATCACATGTATATTACTGCGGCGTGCGGTCCGATCCAATATATATTACTGCGGCGTGCAACCCGATCCAATGTAGGTATATATATATAATACCTCATAACGGGTCCTCGACCCTATCCCGGTCAGTATATACTTGGCCTCTCGTGCCCAATATAATATATCACAGTGGGTCCTGGACCCTGTCTCGGTCAATATAGACTTGGCCTTTCAGGCCCAATGTAACATCTCATAGTGGGTCCTCGACCCTATCTCATCTCAAACGGTATAGACTTGGCCTTTCAGGCCCACTCAGCTAGAACAGGGAATTTCACCCTAGATAATCTCCCTCAATGTACACATCTAGTACGGGCTCATGTTATGCTATACAGCTAGAGCTACGGCTGAGTGTATGTTCCCAACACGATATAAGGGTCACCTAGCTCTATAGGTTCCCTAATTCTCTACAGATCGGCACAAGGCCCCAAACATGGCTTTTAGCCTTATTATCCAGTTATAACTACGGCTGAGTTTATGTATCCAACATGATATACTACGGCCGGGTGTATGTAGCCAGCATGATTTAAGGGTCGCCTAACTCTACAGGTCCCCTAATGTTCTACAGATCGGCACAAGGCCCCAAACATGGCTATTAGCCCAACTACACATTTATAATCTCATTATCAGTCATAATACACAGAATACTATTAGTCGGGAATGACCAAGTCCAATCCCCAAATCACAATGCCACCACGCCCGTCACATGACGCGTGTCTCATCTCTACATAGCACTGTAAAGTGCAAGTACGGGGTTTCAAACCCTCAGCACATTATTTACTACCACCACTCACCTCGATCCGATAGAAGCCTTAATCCGCCTTGCGCTCGCCTCGCAATTCAATCACCTTGAATGCCGAATCTGCTCAAAATCATTGAGAATACATCAATATAGGCTAATTAAACACAACCCATTCGAAATAACTCAATTTACATCAAAATTCCCAAAGTTGCCAAAACCCGAGCCCCGGGCCCACATTCCGAAAATTTACGAAATTCACATTTCTGGAACCCTCGTCTCACCACGAGTCCATACATATAAAATTTACCAAAATCGGACTCCGTTTGCCCACTCAAATCGGTGTTTTTTTTCAATTTAGGCTTAGGGCTCAAACCCACAATTAATCTTCCATTTACAGGGAATTAACCAAGGATTTCATGTAAAACTGATGTAATTAAGCCATAAACTTTCCTCCGACGAAACCCGATGATTTCCCAGCAATCTCCCGTCAATTTCTTCTCTTGGAACTCAAAAATGGAGGTTTCATGAATGAAACCCGTATGTGAAATGTTTCTGGTTTTAATTCACTGCCTGGGCCGTTTACACTATGCGATCGCATCCCATCCTTGCGATCGCGTAGAACAAATCATAGCTCGAAATAATTAAGGCTATGCGATCGCACTACCTCTCCGCGATCGCATAGAACATCTCACCCAGGCTCCAAATTACTACTATGCGATCGCAAACTGACCACGCGATCGCATAGAACAATAAGCTTCTTAGGCACCCCGGATCATTTTACCCTATGCGATCGCACAAGTGACCCTGCGATCGCAGAGTGCCAGGTTCCATACCTATGCGATCGCATCTCCTATTACGCGATCGCATAGAACAACTCTGGGGCTCACTTCCATCCTTCTATGCGATCGCAATGACCCTATGCGATCGCATAGAACATCCGTCTGCAACAAAACCAGCAGCCAACAGCAGTTCAAAAATAGAAGAAATGGTCCGTTTGGACCCCCGAAATCAACCCGAGGCCCCCGGGACCCCAACGAAAACCACTAACATACTCCAAAACACGATACGAACTTGTTCCAATCATAAAAACACCATCCTAAACATCAAAATCACCAATTACGCACGGATTCAAGCCTAAATTCCTTAAAACTTTCCGAATTACGCATTCAATCAAAAACCCGACTAAACGACGTCCGAATGACCTGAAATTTTGCAGGCACATCCAAAATCACCTAACGGAGCTACTGCAACTGTCGGAATTCCATTCCGACCCCCGGATCAAAATCTCACCTACCGATCGGACATCGCCAAAATTCAACTTTGGCCAATTCAAGCTTAAAATTACACCGGGCCTCCAAATTCACTTCCGATAACTCTCCTAAGTCATAAATGACCTCCCGGAACTAACCGAATCATCAGAATTCGATTCCGAGCCCTCTAACCAAATAGTCAACTCCGGGTTGACTTTCCTTATTCAAGTCTCCTTCAAAAAGGCTATATGCCTCATTTTCAATCCAAATCACTCCTAAATCACCCGATAGACCCTAACACTGACATAAAAGCATAAAACATGTAATTGCAACATGACGGAGTGGTAAAATCCCGTAACGACGGGTCGGGTCGTTACATTCTCCCCAACTTAAACAAACGCTCGTCCTCGAGCGGACTCAGAGTTGTACTAGAAGCCACCCAATAGCCGAATGACCTTACTAAGCATATATCCGGGTGATCATACGTCACCCTATCTCACATAAGTCCGAAAACACCACATAGTCAAAATTTCACAGACCATCTGAACCATAAATCACATTGTACTTTCTGAAATCATAAACCAAATGCAAATCCCATGCCTATACTCAGGATACACTCGAATCCATTGCAATAACCCACATTCACTACTCCGGGTGAGATCATATGATGTATCAAACAACACGATCACTCGATACGATAGTCTCCAATCACACAATTTCCCATGATAACCAAATACCAACTGAAAACCCTTTTCATTAGATAGAGTTTTGTTCCAACACCTTCATATCATGCCCACGGTAACCGAACACGCGATATATCGAACCCATCTCTCGGGTCAACCATTCGTGAATCTATTTCTCTTTTAAAATTGATACCACAATAAGTTTCGGAGCCAAACCTCGATATTACCTTTCTAACGAGCTGAAATCATATATGCTCGCTCTCATTAATGACTTGAATGATCATTTCGGTTATAACACACCACACTGGTAACATGACACCTCAGCATCGGCCTAGGCCACAACGAGCACAACACAGGCTCCAATAAGAACGATCCGAACACACTCGAATCCTGACAACTGACTCGCACAAAAAGCCATAATTCAAATTCTTCCATACCATCACAACACATAACTGAGATTCTTGTCTCACATCATAGGATTAGAGTGCCTGAATCCTCCTCGAAAGGTCATATCATCACGTGGCCTTGCCACAACTCATGATTCTATCCAAACACTATTACCCATGGAGCATCTCAAGTCGAAATGCTCAAAACGGTCAACCACACACATATTTAGGTCTGACTCAAGCAATCAATCACACGCGGTGATACATTTAGTATATGCTATCGAATCTTGAATGGACACAACCGATGTGCTATTCCCCGAGCGATACCCAATACGGACTATTCCTCAGAAGAGAGGAAGTATTGTATACAAGGTACATATAGGAAGCTATATTTCCCACATCACATTGTTGCGGCGCGCAACCCGTTCCAATAGCATCCTGTGGCGGCGTGCCACCCGATCCAGATACTATACATGTGGCGGCGTGCCACCCGATCCAGATACTATACATGTGGCGGCGTGCCACCCGATCCAGATACTATACATATCATATTATCACTATTACACCTGAGCATGTACTGCACCTGCTCAATTCAATACATATATCAAATACCCTTCAATTACACATCAGAATCAATTCACCTACCTCGCCTCAATTTATCATTTCAGCACAATACCTTCCACTATGATACACATAGCATAATCACTTTAGTCTTCCTGAGTTTGAACTCGTTCCACTACACATAGGGCACTTTACCTTCCAATTAAGAGGCGATGAAAATATTTCTCACACCCATAGCTAGTGCTACGCATCAAATCACAATAAGAACCGAATACCTTACAGCTTTCCCATTATCAAACTGCCATTTTCACAATTAATATCAATACCGATCGTATGAACTTCATAATACCGACTCGTGAAATTAACACCTTGGTGCTCAAGCCATAGACAATGATTTCGCCTCAAGTCCTCCAGACAGGCCCAACATGAACTCATAGAGATTATATCTCGTCCCTCGATTGGGGAATCATAAGCCATCAAGGCAAATTTATCACTAAGCACTCGAGTGCGCGCATCAATGTGCAGGAGGAATTTCAAGAATTACATCTCAAGCTGAATAAAACACGCACGATGAGAATTCCAAGAATTTGAAACTTTCCTAAAGGTTCGCAGCCTCCCGAGGATAAGTACAGGCGTCCCCGTACCGATCCACAAGACTCTACTAACCGGCTCAAGACTCACGAGGCCTAGTAAACCTAGGCTCTGATACCAACTTGTCACGACCCCAAATCCGGTCGTGATGGCGCCCAACACACTGCTAGGCCAGCCCGACCAATCAACAATAACCATGGAGCCACAAGCTCACTTTATCCAATTTAAGCACAACAGTGATAGATATATTTAAAACAGGGAACCAAGTCCCAACATGTGCCAACTCCCATAGACCGAAGGGTCAAGAGTCATGAGCCTCTAAAGAACATAAGTGTAATAAGGTTTACAACCAAAGCTCGGAGCGGAAAGAAATAACAATACATAATCAAAGACAGTAGGAAGAAATATCGGGTCCTGCGGACGTCGGCAGCTACCTCGAAGTCTCCATAGAATGGCGATAACACAAGCAATTGCGATAGCTCAACTGCCCTCCTAATCCTGTATATCTGCACACACAAAAATGCGGGGGAGTGGGGTGAGTATATTTCAACTCAGTGAGTAACAATAATAAACAACGACTGGAAGTGAGAACACCTGTACTATCACTATACAGTTCTAAGGGTAACCTCACAGGTAAGTCATCGCTATAATGAATACCCCCAATATCCAGTCCACATCTATGCCATCTAGGTCCCCCACTGACCACATTCTCACTCATACCACTACGGTATACGGCTATCTCAATATATATGGAGACATATACATATGTCTATATCATATCGGTATTTTAGTATATATATGAATATGAATACGTATGATACGCGGTGCGTAACCCGCTCCAATACATATACGCTGCGCGGCGTGCCCGCTCCAATACATATACCGCGCGCTCGGCGCGCCCGCTCCAATACATATACCGTCGCGGCGGCGCGCCCGCTCCAATACATATACGCTGCGCGGCGCGCCCGCTCCAATACATATACGCTGCGGCGCGCGCAGCCCCGCTCCAATACATATACGCGCGCGCGCGCGCGCCCGCTCCAATACATATACCGCGCGCTCACGCAGCCCGCTCCGGTTAACGTCGACGGCGCTCACTGGGGGTGTATACGTACTTCGGAGGGGCTCCCTAGGCCCAAGCACTATGATGCTGCGGACATGCAGACAGGTCCACCATATATCACTGCGGCGTGCAGTACGATCCAATATATATATATATATACATATATAATTATACTCCCCGCGTGCGGCCCGATCCCATAATATACCGCGCTCACCGGAACGTGTGCGTACAGACTCCCGAGGGGCTCCTACGGCCCAGCGCAATATCACGCGGCGTGCGTCCGTCCCACATGTATATTACATGTATATCACATGTATACTACTGCGGCGTGCAGTCCGATCCAATATATATACTGCTGCGGCGGCGTGCAGCCCGATCCAATGTAGGTATATATATATAATACCTCATAACGGGTCCTCGACCCTATCCCGATCAATATATGCTTGGCCTCTCAGGGCCCAATATAATATATCACGATGGGTCCTTGACCCTGTCTCAGTTAATATAGACTTGGCCTTTCAGGCCCAATGTAACATCTCATAGTGGGTCCTCGACCCTATCTCATCTCAATCGGTATAGACTTGCCTTTCAGGCCCACTCAGCTAGAACAGGGAATTTCACCCTAGATAATCTCCCTCAATGTACACATCTAGTACGGGCTCATGTTATGCTATACAGCTAGAGCTACGGCTGAGTGTATGTTCCCAACACGATATAAGGGTCACCTAGCTCTATAGGTTCCCTAATTCTCTACAGATCGGCACAAGGCCCCAAACATGGCTTTTAGCCTTATTATCCAGTTATAACTACGGCTGAGTTTATGTATCCAACATGATATACTACGGCCGGGTGTATGTAGCCAGCATGATTTAAGGGTCGCCTAACTCTACAGGTCCCCTAATGTTCTACAGATCGGCACAAGGCCCCAAACATGGCTATTAGCCCAACTACACATTTATAATCTCATTATCAGTCATAATACACAGAATACTATTAGTCGGGAATGACCAAGTCCAATCCCCAAATCACAATGCCACCACGCCCGTCACATGACGAGTGTTTCATCTCTACATAGCACTGTAAGGTGCAAGTACAGGGTTCCAAACCCTCAGTACATTATTTACTACCACCACTCACCTCGATCCAATAGAAGCCTTAATCCGCCTTGCGCTCGCCTCGCAATTCAATCACCTTGAATGCCGAATCTGCTCAAAATCAATGAGAATACATCAATATAGGCTAATTAAACACAACCCATTCGAAATAACTCAATTTACATCAAAATTCCCAAAGTTGCCAAAACCCGAGCCCCGGCCCACATTCCGAAAATTTACGAAATTCACATTTCTGGAACCCTCGTCTCGCCACGAGTCCATACATATAAAATTTACCAAAATCGGACTCCGTTTGCCCACTCAAATCGGTGTTTTTCTTCAATTTAGGCTTAGGGCTCAAACCCACAATTAATCTTCCATTTACAGGGAATTAACCAAGGATTTCATGTAAAAATGATGTAATTAAGCCATAAACTTACCTCCGACAAAACCCCGATGATTTCCCAGCAATCTCCCGTCAATTTCTTCTCTTGGAACTCAAAAATGGAGATTTCATGAATGAAACCCGTATGTGAAATGTTTCTGGTTTTAATTCACTGCCTGGGCCGTTTACACTATGCGATCGCATCCCATCCTTGCGATCGCGTAGAACAAATCATAGCTCGAAATAATTAAGGCTATGCGATCGCACTACCTCTCCGCGATCGCATAGAACATCTCACCCAGGCTCCAAATTACTACTATGCGATCGCAAACTGACCACGCGATCGCATAGAATAATAGACTTCTGAGGCACCCCGGATCATTTGCCCTATGCGATCGCACAAGTGACCCTGCGATCGCAGAGTGCCAGGTTCCATACCTATGCGATCGCATCTCCTGTTACGCGATCGCATAGAACAACTTTGGGGCTCACTTCCATCCTTCTATGCGATCGCAATGACCCTATGCGATCGCATAGAACATCCGTCTGCAACAAAACCAGCAGCCAACAGCAGTTCAAAAATAGAAGAAATGGTCCGTTTGGACCCCCGAAATCAACCCGAGGCCCCCGGGACCCCAACGAAAACCACCAACATACTCCAAAACACGATACGAACTTGTTCCAATCATAAAAACACCATCCTAAACATCAAAATCACCAATTACGCACGGATTCAAGCCTAAATTCCTTAAAACTTTCCGAATTACGCATTCAATCAAAAACCCGACTAAACGACGTCCGAATGACCTGAAATTTTGCAAGCACATCCAAAATCACCTAACGGAGCTACTGCAACTGTCGGAATTCCATTCCGACCCCCGGATCAAAATCTCACCTACCGATCGGACATCGCCAAAATTCAACTTTGGCCAATTCAAGCTTAAAATTACACCGGGCCTCCAAATTCACTTCCGATCACTCTCCTAAGTCATAAATGACCTCCCGGAACTAACCGAATCATCAGAATTCGATTCCGAGCCCTCTAACCAAATAGTCAACTCCGGGTTGACTTTCCTTATTCAAGTCTCCTTCAAAAAGGCTATATGCCTCATTTTCAATCCAAATCACTCCTAAATCACCCGATAGACCCTAACACTGACATAAAATCATAAAACATGTAATTGCAACATGACGGAGTGGTAAATTCCCGTAACGACGGGTCGGGTCGTTACATGCACCCCAACATCACCGGTGAAATAGATGATCTACATATTCATCGGTACATAAGGTTGACGTTGCTCCTTATTTTTAGGGGTATCTTGTTCCTGAACACTTTAGAAAATCTAGTGAGTATGTGATTTTTACATCATCTTCAGCAACTAGATGATTTACGCCAGTATAGCTGGGGTGCTGTTGTTCTCGCTTACCTGTACAAGAGTATGTGCCGGAAAAGCATGGGCACCCAGAGCGATGTATGTGATTTTCTGCCGCTTCTACAGGTGACAACATATTCGATCCAAATATAATATTATTGCGGTGTGTCGATCCAAATATAATATTATTGCAGTATGCAATCCGATCGAAAGATAATATAATTGCGGCGTGCTACCCGATCTCAATATAATATTATTGCGGCGTGTAACCCGATCCCAATATATATTTCAACACCAATCACAAAAAGAGTCTCGCTAAGGAAACAATAAGGATACAACACTATCCCGGCAAGGGAATCGACAATATAAGCAAATACGTCCTGGCAAGGGAGTCAGCTATAACTAAACTTTTTCCAACATTTAACTTTACAAAAGAAACCTCAACTAGCACCAATACTCATCCACAAGAAACTTCTACGAGAATAATCATAATTCTTGCCCAACATAGAAAATTGACAATTTAGGCATTCGTAGTACTTATTAAGAACACAAAGATTTCAATTTAAGACTCACAGGCATGCTTGACACCAACGTATAGATACTCGTCACCATGTCTATATGTTGTGCTCAACAAATAACACATAAAAAATAGAACATAACTCCTAATCCCTCAATTTAAGGTTAGACCAAATATTTACCTCGATGCCACGAACATAATTCACATTACAACTATCGCTTTACCTCTTGATTTCACCACCAATTCGCTTGTATCTATCCATAAGTTACTTAATTACATCAATAAATGCTAAACGAATCAATTCTAATGCATGAAAATAAGTTTTCTAAAGTTTTTCCAGAAATTCAAAATTTTCCCCAGGGCCCACGTGGTCAAAACCCAAGGTTTGAACCAAAATTCGATTAACCATTTCCACGCGAACCCAGATATATGATTTATTTTGAAATCAGACTTCAAATCGAGGTCCAAATCCCCAAAATTTGAAAAATATAGGTTCTACCCAAAAACACCTAGTTTTTCCCATGAAAATCTTTGATTATGAGTTGAAATCATGTGAAAAGGTATTTAACGATTGAAGAAAATGAGTTAAAAATAACTTACAATCGATTAGGAAGAGAAATTATCTTTGAAAAATCGCCCAAGAGTGTTTTGGTTTTGAGAGTGTGAAAAATGGTTGAAATGCGTCTAAGTTATGAATTTACAAGTCTCAGATATCGCATTGCGACCAGGGTTTGCAATAACGAATCCAGAAGTTTGCTATTCTCGCATTTGCGACCCAAGGCAGCCCAGGCCATTTCTTGCATTTGCGACACATTGCTCGCATTTGCGAGACAGGCTTCGCAAATGCGAAGCCTGCAATATAGCGGTTAAATTCTACAATATTCTAAGTCCAAATTCTACTCTGTGGCCCATCTAAAACTCACCCGAGCCCTCGGGGCTCCCAACCAAACATATACACCAACCTCAAAATATCATACAGAGTTGCTCGTGCATTCAACTGACCAAAATAATATCAACTACTATGAACATCAAAATCATGAAATTACTTAAGAATATCAATTTTTCTAATTTTCTCAAATAAGGTCCGATTTACGTCATTTCAAGTTCGTATCTTACCAAATTTCACAAGCTCAACTTAAATCACATATAAGACTTGTACAAGGCTCCGGAACTAGAATACAGGTACCATCAAATTTCAAACACATTTCATTTCGAAAAGCTCTTAAATATTCCAGAAAAATAATTTTCTTTAAAAATTCATTTCTCGGGCTTGGGATCTCGGAATTTGATTTCGAGCATACGCTCAAGTTCCATATTTTCTTACGGACCCTCCAGGACCATCAAATTATGGGTCTGAGTCCGTTTACCCAAAATATTAATTGAAATCAACTTAAACTCATTTTAAAGACAATTTTTAATCATTTTTTAAATAGATTTTCACATAATGACTTTCTAGCTATGCTCCCGGACTGCTCACGCAAACTAAGGTAATATAGAGAGAGGCTTTTAAGGCCTCAGAATGCATAATTTATTTCTAAAATAAGTGAACATTTTGGATCATCACACTTCAATATCCTCTATATCACCTTCACTGATACGTGCATACCCAACAACGCCTCTAAATCAAGAACCACACCGCACATTCTCCCCGCACACCCCAAAATCAAAATAGAGGGCTAGGCTTTTGATCACCATCCCATAAAACTTCAAAATAATAAAATCTTACTAATAACTAAATTGTAAGACATTGCATGTGAGTTGGGGTAAGGTCTTACCTCTTTAATAGAAGATTCTAGAGCTTTCCTTCATGAATTTCCAAGATTAGAGCAAGAAATTGAGGAGTAGAATTGATAGAACTTTTACCTCTCTCTCTAAATTGATATCCGCGCTCTAAAACATCACGTTATAACTTATAAAATGACTCCCTAAGGCCTTATATCACAATAGATTCAGATTAGAAAATTTTCAAAAATAAAAACCATTGTCAATTATGTGATGCAATTCCGTGGTAGCAGAACTCATCTGTGGCCAGTACAATGGCCACAAAATGGTATGTAAATTCCGCGATAGCAGAACGGGTCTACGGCAAGTAGAATGGCCACAAAACAGTCATCAAATTATCGGCTGGGTCTGGTCAGATGGAATTTTGCGGTATCAGAATGGATTTACGGCCAGCGGAATGACCACGAAATGGTCTTCAAATTTGAGGTACTTTTGATTCATTCTGTGGTGATTCTCTGGTTAGCGGAACATATCCGCGAAAGCATAATGGACCACAAAATCATTATTTTCTCCAAATTCTTCTACCAACTCCACGATACATTGCACAATCAAGATTTCGTATAGTGGCACATTAGCTTACTTTGGTACCATAAAAACGGAAACCCTTGACGAACCTTTATAAGACCTTATAGTAACTACTATAAGTAGATATGAAATTATAATATTATTAAAAATATAATAAGTACAATACTAAAGCCTTAAAAATTGAACCCACAAAGTTGAAATGCTGAATCCGTATCTTTCCCCTACAAAATTTTTAACTTTCAAAAACTCTTTCTAGGATTTTAATTCTAAAAGTAAATTCTTTTCAAATTTTGTTCAATTTGGTCAAAAAAGGAAGGAAAGAAAAAGAAAAAGAAAAAGAAAAAAAGATCAGTCTCTTGGTTGTCCTCTCGCACGCTCCAACTTCTTGTAAAAGAAGAAAATCATTCTCTTCACACCGATTCGTTTCCCTCTTTTTCTAATTAATTAAATTATTAAACAGACACACACACACTCTCTCTCTCTCTCGCAAAAGTCACACACATCATGAGGAGGCTATTCGGCAGAGGTTCCGCCGGAGATTCGCCGCCGCAACCTTCACCGTCACCATCGCCGCCACTGTCCTCTCTTCACTCCTCCGTTAACATTGCCGCTGGTCCGGCGAGACCGATACGTTTCGTGTACTGCGATGAAAAAGGAAAGTTCCAGCTCGATCCGGAAGCCCTTTCGATACTTCAACTTGTGAAGGAGCCAGTAGGTATTGTCTCCGTTTGTGGTCGCGCTCGTCAAGGCAAGAGCTTTATACTTAACCAGGTAAATTTCAGTAAAGTTAGAGATTAAAGTAAAGCCTTTTTGTATGTTTTTAGTTAATTATGTTAATTAAGGTTTGTAACTTAGTGTTACTGTCCGATTCTTTATGAGAGTGAGCGTAATGCTAGGGTTTTGCTTGTGAGTGCTAGTTTTGGTTAGAATTGGGATTTTGGAAGCTAGTCGTCAATTATTTTAACTGTTTGATGACTAGAATTATCAAGCATATTGCTCCGAAACTTGAGATATATGATCAACAACAACAATAACAACAACAACCCAGTATAATCCCACGTAGTGGGGTCTGGGGAGGGTAGTGTGTACGCAGACCTTACCCCTACCCTGGGGTAGAAAGGCTGTTTCCAAATAGAACCCCGGCATCCTTCCCTCCAAGAACTTTTCACCTTGCTCTTGGGGAGACTCGAACTCACAACCTCTCGGTTGAGATATATGATCATTTAATTAATTAATCAAGTATGTCCTAGCTCCAGGGTTTAGTGCAAGTGGCAAAAGTCGAGGGACGCGTGACTTAGTTCACATATTCGAGCTGTGCGCCATTCAAGCTAAGCCTGCTCTCTAAGGGGAGTAGGATATAGAGGGGGGCCCATCCCGAGTTTTGAAGGCTGTCGCTGGTCCTAAGGTTTTCCCTAGATGGATTTCTGGATCATCCAGAAAAAAGAGCCTTAATCAAATGGTACCATTAAAAAAAGAAAGAAAGAGGTAGAGCAAAAATGTATTTGGAAGAATTCACGAAGCACAGTGGGATTAGAATGTTGGGGAATATATTTATGATTTGGTTGAAGGATGTTCTGTGTACGGCCTTAACTATTTTATGTTAGCTCAACATGCTTATCAAGATTAGTTAGGTTGCTTTCTAGGGGTGGTCTAACCTATCAGGGATTTTTACCTTTAGAAAGTATACATAACTCAATAAATGTATAAATAAAAACAAAGCCTTTTTTCGTGATTAATTACGTTTCTTAGGGTTTGTAATTTAGTATTATTCTTTCCGATTCTGTGTGAGAGTGAGTGAGAGTTTATGGCTGTCTTCTGGTCCTGTTTGTTAGGGTTTTGCCTGTCAATGTTGTAATTTCTGGTTAGAATTGGGATTTTGGAAGCTAGTATCCAACTTTTCAATTGTTGGAGGGCTAGAATTATCAAGCACATTGCTCTAAGTCTTGAGATACAGAATTACTAATCAATCAATCAAGGTAGGCCTTAATCCCCATGGAGACAAAACTGGTAGGCAATTTCTTTCCATCTGTCTAAGCTTTGGTGGACAGAATTACATGGTACCCGTGCTGTTGGGAGGTAGCTGCACGCATAGTCCACTGTTGTGGAATTAGTCGAGGGGTTTGCAAGTTGACCCGAATACCATCGTTGTAAAAAAAAAAAACTATGCTTTAATCCAGACCTTACACCAAATGTTGGAATCAGCTATATGAATCCTCACTTCATTTAAGCTCAATTCATGTCATCATCATACCAATTTAAATTAAAAGTGAAAAGTAAGTTTAATACATACATAAATAATAGTCATAATAATAATATTAAAAGTTCTTGAATAAGACTAAATCTTATTCATCACTAGTAGATATCACATATACGGATCTTTCTATTGAATGTCCGTTAAAAATTGGAAATATAGCGAAGATTAGCATGGGCCCTGCACAAGGATGGCATGAACAAGTCGAGGAATGATGCCAAAGCAATGGACTTTTTCTTCTATTGTACCATTAAAAAAAGAAAGAGGCAGAGCAGAAATGTGTTTGGAAGAATCCGCAAAATACATTGGGATTAGAATGCTGGGAAATATATAAATGGATTGGTTGAAGGAGTTGAACTGTATGACCTTAAATAGTGTGAGTTAGTTCAACATGCTTATCTACACGACACAACACGTATTTGCTTCAGTTCATCTAAATTGTTAAGGGGAGCCTTTGAGCGAGGTTAAAATTGTCTTTGTGTGACCTATAGGTCATGAGCTCAAGCCGTGGAAGTAACCACCAATGCATTAGTTTAGGCTGTCTACATGCGACCCTTCTTCAGAACCTGCGTGAACATGGGATGATTTATGCACCAAGCTGCCATTTTTTCATCTAAATTGTTTGTTAAAGTTCTAGAAGAAAGATAATGACCAAGAAATCTGGAGTTCGAGTTTGCTGTCATTTTCTGCTTACTGTAGTCATCTGCCCAATATCAAAGAAAGATAGCTTTGTTCTGAGGATCAAAAGAGGGATGAACCATAATAAAAGGATGTCGGAATAAGAAACTATGTTTTGGAGGGTTTCAACTTTCTACTGGAGTTCACTGTACGTGGATGTATATAGTTTCCTAGATTTAGGGGTTTACACTTTGGATGGCTTCTCTTATTTGTTGTTTTACTTTTAAGAGACTTTAAAGTGAAGAGACTCAGTTACTTAGAGGGGAGACCATTCTGATAACCATATGGAGCTACTATGGTTTTCTTTGTGTTTCTTCTGTAACTCCTTTTTATTGTCGCCTTATGCAGTAAGCTTTGTCATCCTCTGTTTCATTATTGTTCTTTTCTTGTACATTTCATGCATATAATTGCTGTCAACTCATGAATCAAAGCCATAGCACTGTTCTTCTTTTAGAAACTCAATTGATTTATGTTATTAACAAGGTCTATTACAATAGGATCGCTGCTATCTTAACTAATTACTTATAGCTATTTTACTTACTCTCTCAAGTAAATTACCGTATGTAACTTAGAGCTGCTTCCTACTTTGCTGAAAACATTAACAGAGTGCCTACTGTTTGCCCATTAGCTTCTTGGCAGGAGTAGTGGCTTTCAAGTGGCGCCAACTCATCGTCCATGTACAAAAGGTATTTGGTTGTGGAGTGCACCTTTAAGGAGAACAGCTCTTGATGGAACGGAATACAACCTGTTACTATTGGACACAGAAGGAATTGATGCTTATGATCAGACTGTTAGTTTCTACTCTTTAACTTATTTATTATTGGGTTTATGAAGAAGGAATAACCTGCATACTGATAAGTGTCAATATTATTACTACTTACTCGCCTGGCACATGCTATATGGCTGATATACTATATTCTTATACATTTGGTGTTTGCTAAACTTTTCACTAGCTGAAGGAACTATAATAGTATAATCCCAGAACATGTCTTTCTTTTTTCTTGTGTCCTGTCAATGACTGTCTTATGCCTTTTGTAAATTTCTGTTTTGTTTTGCTGTTTGGCAGGGAACATATAGCACACAGATATTCTCCTTGGCTGTCCTTCTTTCAAGTATGTTTGTATATAACCAGGTAAGGAGCACTCAAACATGGATCTTGTTGGCTTGTTTTGATATGACATTCTTGTTAGTCTGTTTATCGTTATTCCCTCATGATTCGGTGAATTTCTACAGTTTGTTTTTTTGGTGTCCTCATAATTCTCTTTAATCCTTTTATTTAGATGGGTGGTATCGATGAGGCTGCACTTGACCGCCTTTCTCTTGTCACTGAAATGACTAGACATATTCGTGTTAGAGCCTCCGGAGGAAGGGCCAGTGCATCTGAGCTTGGACAGTTCTCCCCAATCTTTGTTTGGTTGCTTAGGGTAATTCTGAATTTATTTATTTATATTTTCTTCTGTGCTTGCTTGTGTAACTGTTAACATATATTTTTTTAATCTCTGCAAAAGGATTTTTATTTGGACTTGGTTGAGGACAACCACAAAATAACTCCGCGGGACTACCTTGAACTTGCTCTGAGGCCAGTTCAAGGTGGTGGAAGGGATGTTGCTGCTAAAAATGAGGTATACACTTTCCATTTGTGTTCTCTTTTGCTTTACTATGATGTAATTATTCAATTTCTATTATAACTATCCCTGTTTAATAGACTGGTTCTGAACATGCACGTCTTTTACATGTCAGAGTAAAACAAGAATGTTTTTATGTAATTCAGAAAGCATCCCTTTTTGTCTTCTAATGAGCTAGCGGTAGATTGGGTAACCGTGTGAAAGTTCTGACTGCAGATTAGGGAATCCATTCGTGCTCTTTTCCCTGACAGAGAATGCTTCACCCTTGTGCGGCCTTTGAGCAATGAAAATGAGCTTCAGCGGCTAGATCAAATACCAGTCAGTTTTTAATACTTTCATATATTCCATTCTCTACTATCATAGCTTCTATCTAATTGTGATTCTGGTTGTGGAAACCCTTTAAATATTCTAATTGTGGTGCCAATTTTTACTTGCAGCTGGAAAACATGAGGCCAGAGTTTAGAGCAGGTCTTGATGCTTTGACAAGATTTGTTTTTGAGAGGACAAGACCCAAGCAAGTTGGAGGGACTATTATGACAGGACCGCTCTTTGCTCGTATAACTCAGTCCTTCCTGGATGCTCTTAACAATGGTGCAGTGCCGACCATCACCTCTTCATGGCAGGTGAGTGATATTCTTAATGGCAGATAGTGTGTCCAATAGTAATGTTATTCTTTTCATCACCAAATCCCTTGACCCAAAAAAGTGACAAAAAGAAACCACTGATCATTGTTTCGTGGCTATTATTCAATCCTTAATTAGATTGGCTTTTGGCACCAAGAAAGTGGCCCTGAACAGAAAGAACAAGGACAATTCAATCCTTAATTAGATTGGCTTTTGGCACCAAGAAAGTGGCCCTGAACCGAAAGAACAAGGGCTAATAGAGATCTTAAATCTAGGTCTTATAGGCTTATACTAGAGAAAAACTATTGGAGAAGGTAAGGAAGATCTTTTACAAGGCACCTAACTAGTCCCAAAGAGAATTTCTCAGTAACAAAGTCTTAGAAGAAGAGTTGCAGGTCCTCTCCTGTAAAGGTTGGTTATTTCTTAAGGAGGACTCAGCACCATCAAGATACTATTTTGTTATTTAAATTTTTTTTTTTGGGATAAGGTAATAAATTTCATTGGAAGGGGCAAAAATCTGCCCGTATACAAGGAGTATACCAACAAGTAGAAAACCTTACGAAAGGACATGGTTTTCTATGAATGATACCCATTAACAACAACAACAACCTACCCAGTATAATCCCACAAGTGGGGTCTGGGGAGGGTAAATGTGTACGCAGACCTTACTCCTACCCGGGGAGGTAGAGAGGCTGTTTCCGATAGACAACCCTCGGCTCAAGAGAAGGTGGAAAGGAAGAAGAAGAAGAAGAAATAGGGGGGAGAAAGATAATGAGGGAGACAAAAGACAATAAGGAAAAAGAAGAGAAAAAGTAGCATCAGATGAATGATACCCATTCTTCTATACAAATTGGTACCTCATGGATGCATCAAAGGTAAATAAGGGGATATAATCTTATGGACATCTTAAGTATACTATCAGAATATGTCGATTACTATTAAGAAGATATTTTACCAATTAAGTCAAGATCACCCTAAATTGATCCACAGTTCCAGATTATATTTAAAGATTATTACTCTAACTTAGTGTGACACCTCAATAAAATGTCTCAATATAAGCATTTCTTAGAGACGCTACTCATTCTTCTTCTCTTCTTAGAGATTCCTTGAATGTGTTCTTAGCCTTATTTTTAATTCAATTTTGTAATTTCTTGCTATTGCATGAGATTTACTGTCTCTTTGTTTCATTCATCATTATGGCTTGAATTGTTATGTTGGGGAACAACTGACGCATTTGGTTCTGTTTGGTGTCCAGTTTCAAGGACATGAAGTTTAGAAATTAAAAAGAAAGTTTATAGTCTGGACTCTGGACACCAACTGATGTCTGATGAGCATCATGCAAATGTTAGAAATCTGACACGATACCGATATATAACCATAGTTTTGGTGTCTGGGTTGGGAAGTTTTTGCATGTTCTTATTTTATTTACCATGCTTCATGCACACGTGAGCCCTCTCCATTTTTTGTTTAAGAAAATATAAGGGAAGAAAATCTGAGGGTAGTAAAACAGCATGACAAGCCAACAAGTGAATGATTTTTTGTAGAATCTTATGGATGTTATTTAACTTCCCATGGCTTTGTTTTCATTACTGAAATGGTTTTCAGCTGAAGCCAAGTGCTACCATGTTAGTTCACTCTGTGTACCCAGCTTACGCTCCATAATGTATGCCATGTTTTCCCTTTTGATTTCTGCAGAGTGTTGAGGAAGCTGAGTGTCAAAGGGCATACGATTTGGCTGCTGATAGATACATGGCTTCTTTTGATCGTTCTAAGCCTCCGGAGGAAGTAAGTATTGCTTTGTTTTCATTGGTATCATTATCTGGTTGCTTCTAATATTTCAATCATTGCAGGGTGCACTAAGAGAAGCACATGAAGATGCAGCTCAAAAGTCCATGACAGAATTTAATTCTACTGCTGTGGGGGCTGGATCCATCAGGATGAAATATGAGAAGCGTCTCCAAAATTTCATAAAAAAGGCATTTGAGGTTAATTTTTTCCTCCGTCATTTACTTCAACTATGGAGGATAAAGTGCACGTGTGAAATAAACAATATGTTTGTGTCATAATCCACTCCTTAGCGGAGGATGTGCTTATGCTAATTTTTATTTTGCTTCTGCGCCATACGTACCCGCAGAAAAAGAAAAAGATAAAAAGATATTCACAAGTTTGCTTCTGCATTTAATAACTTCATTGCTTATATTCAAGAAAGGTAAAACAGCCAGTGCTAATGATCTTTGCCAATAGGTCAGCCAATAGACAACACTGGCTGGGTTCTAGGAAAAGTGTCATTAGGGGTTTGGGGGGGGGGGGTTGTGCATGCTGACAATTATTTAGCGAGATTAGGATTTGAAGGATAATCAGGGACATGGTTTTCGTATTATTGCTTCATTGGAGGTTTTTAAGTTTCTGAACTTAGTAGCATATGTTTTGTCTTGAGCCATGGATTGGCCCTGGATGAATATGAAATTCCTCCTGGCTTTCAGGGATGGTTCAGGTAATGCTTTCGGATAGAACGATTATCATTTCTCGTTGAATATGCTAATACAGAGAGCTTTTTCTAGTTTTCGTAGAATGGCAGAACCTATTTGCATGGAAGTCAAGCTTTAGAATTTTCATTTGATCTTCATTTTTTTGATAGGTAATGTAAGGATATTATTCCTGATGTAAAAATCAGCATTTTGGACATTTAATCTTTATTTAAAGTTGTAAAAAAGAGAATACGAGAGAAATACTAAATGGTTTAGCAAAAACATCCGAGACTGTTCTAGGATGATGAAATAAGGAAAAGTTCCTACTTAATAAAATTCTGTTTTTTTGGATAAGTGTACAATTGTTCTGCTTAGTCTGTGTATTCGCACTAATAATGCTTGCATTAGCGTAGGCTGCCTACATCACGCTCCTTGAGGTGCGGCATTTCCGTGGGCCCTGCGTGAATGCATGATGCTATGTGCATTGGGCTGCCCTTCAATATTGAGTTCAGCCAACTACCTGGTTATGAAGTTATGATAGCTTCTTTCTTTGTGTTAGTGACCTGTGGAATAAGGATTTAATTCCTTCATTCACAGCTTTTTTCTCTGCTAACAAGGTGATATTTGAGTCAACGTTTAGGTGTGTGTTTGGTCCGTTTGTTTGTTCCCAGATAAGTGCCTGTCCCTGTGTAATATCAGTTCTTATCTGTTTAATATCTATTCACGGGCCATCTGCTCACACGACATAGCTCTTTGACATTCTAGCTGAGATTTAGTTAAAGGTTTCTGGTCCCTTCAAATGGAATGACTAGTCGACCTAGATAGTTTTGTCAGGATGTTTATGGGTGCGACTATCTCTGCTATGCTACTAAATATTGCTCATTTGGTTTTTATGTTGATACAGGAGCTTAAAAAGGATGCCTTTAGGGAGGCTTATCTACAATGTTCAAATGCAATTCAGGACATGGAAAAGGAACTGAGGATGGCTTGTCATGCTCCTGATGCAAGCATAGATGGTGTGCTTAAGGTAAGCCTTTTTCACAATAACTACTAGCCAACTTTTTGGTTACCAATGTCCTGAAATGCATATGCCATATGCAGGTTCTTGATCGTTCAGTGTCCAAGTATGAAGCAACTTGCCAAGGTCCTGAAAAGTGGAGAAAATTGAGTGTCTTCTTACAACAAAGGTTTGCATATTAATGATTCTTTGTTGAAGCACTTGCAATTGGGAATATATGTCACATTACATTGATTTTCCAGCTTGGAAGGTCCACTATTTGATCTCATCAAGAAGCAAATAGACCAGATTGTATCAGAGAAAACTACTCTTGCATTGAAGTGCCGCTCCATCGAGGATAAGATGAATTTACTTAACAAACAACTGGAAGCTAGTGAGAAGTATAAATCTGAGTATTTGAAGCGTTATGAAGATGCCATCAATGACAAGAAGCAGCTTGCAGATGATTACACGAGTCGTATTACAAATTTGCAGAGTAAATATAGTTCATTGGAAGAGAGATATTCCAGCTTATCAAAAACATTCAGTTCTGCTAAACATGAGTCTGCAGAATGGAAAAGAAAATACGAACAACTTCTGTTAAAGCAGAAGGCGGATGAGGACCAATCAAGTGCAGAAGTATCTGTTCTGAAGTCCAGAACTGCTGCTGCCGAAGCAAGGCTGGCTGCTGCCAAAGAACAAGCTGAGTCAGCTCAGGAGGAGGCAGAGGAGTGGAAACGTAAATATGACATTGCCGTCAAGGAAGTTAAGAATGCTCTCGAGAAGGCAGCATCTGTTCAAGAGCGTGCAAACAAGGAAACCCAATTAAGAGAAGATGCTTTAAGAGACGAGTTCTCAAGCGCTCTGGCTGATAAGGTAAAATATTGCTACTCATATTGGTTCAATTTCAATGTGCTGCTTTGTTTGAGTTTGCTTCTCTTCCCTCTTCGAAGCATCATTATTTGTGTGCTTGCTTAGTTTCCAAGGTGATAGTTAAAGTTGTATTTGTTCATGAAACTGCAGGACGAAGAAATAAAAGACAAGGCATCTAAGCTTGAGCAGGCTGAGCAGCGTTTAGCGACACTGAATCTGGAGTTGAGGGTGAGTTTCTGCTTTTCTAAACCAACATAACTGCATTTGCACCAATCTTGTGTACGAAAAAGATGTTGGCAGGAGGATGGCTTTAAGTAACAGTCAGAAGGAGGGGGGGGGGGTTGCTCACCCTCTGTTATTTAAAGTGGGCTTGCTGAAAAGAGATTTCGGGTTGCCTGAGCTTCTGATGTTTTTTGTGTTGACCCTTTGCATGCATTTGGAGTGACGGAGTTTTATTTGGAAGTCTAATAACCTTCAGTTATGTGTTGCCTTGTGAATTGAAAGGAAAGTTTGGCAATTAGATCTGATGAATGGCAATTCATGTTAGGTCAATTTTTATGATTGTTACCAACTTGTGTCTGACAATACAACTGAGTAACCAGGCTATGTAAATGAAATGATATTCGCGCTCATTATGTATGTGTTAATTTTTAAGAGATTTGTATTATTATAATGACTGCCCAAATGGAGTAGAAGGATACAGAGGATTCATATAACCCAACTAGTTTGGGATTGATGCATAGTTGATTGATTATATTAGTGCTAATGACTATTCTTTGATTATTCTTCTTACAGGCCGCTGAATCAAAGGTAAGGAACTATGATCTAGAAGTGTCAGCTTTGAAGATTGAAGTCAAGGAATTGGGTGAAAGGTTAGAGAATATCAATGCTGCTGCACAATCATTTGAAAGAGAAGCGAGAATTCTGGAACAGGAGAAGGTTCATCTGGAGCAGCAGTACCGGTCAGAGTTCAATAGATTTGAGGATATTCAGGATAGATATAAATCAGCTGAAAGAGAGGCTAAAAGGGCAACTGAGCTGGCCGATAAAGCAAGGGCTGAAGCAGCTACAGCCTTAAAAGAAAAGAACGAAATTCAGAGATTAGCTATGGAAAGATTAGCTGAGATTGAGAAGTCTGATAGAATTATTGAAAACTTACAGAGGCAAAGAGATGACTTGGCTGATGAAGTACGGAGGTGTTGTGCTGCTGAGGACGATGCAAGGTCGAAAGTTACAATGCTGGAGGCCCGAGTAGAAGAAAGGGAAAAAGAAATTGAGATGCTACTGAAATCAAATAATGAACAGAGGGCCAGTACTGTGCAAGTCCTTGAGAGTCTGTTGGAGACTGAGCGTGCGGCACGCGCTGAAGCAACCAATAGGGCAGAAGCACTATCTGTTCAGTTGCAAGCTACACAAGGAAAGCTAGATCGTCTTCAGCAACAGTTAACTGCAGTTCGGCTGAATGAGACTGCACTGGATAGCAAACTTAGAACTGCTTCCCATGGCAAACGTACCAGGATGGATGAATGTGAAGCTGGATTTGAATCTGTCCATGACATGGACAGAGATGATAGAGTAACACGGGGAAATAAGAAGTCCAGGAGTACAACCAGTCCTCTAAAGTTTACTTCCCCAGATGATGGAGGTTCCGTTTTTAGAGGAGATGATGATACTCATAGTCAACAAACAAATGGTGAGGATTATATGAAATTTACAGTGCAGAAACTGAGGCAGGAGCTCACAAAGCATGATTTTGGTGATGAACTGCTCCAACTGAAAAATCCAAACAAGAAGGATATCTTAGCTTTATATGAGAAATGTGTCCTCCAGAAATCATAGTTTTCAGCGTGCTTAGTTGTGTAGAAAAGCTAGTAGCTCCGTTATAGGCAAAAGCATACAACTTCTGGGTCAAGGATTTGTGTGCTGGTTTTAACAAACATCTTTTTGAGTTCTCAATGGAAAGTTTATATCCTCATCAGGTAGCTGCAAAAGCTTGCTATATGCTGCTGCTGCCGGAGCTTTCATGTGACATAATATTTTTCATTCTGGTGTGTGCTCTAACTTAGGGATTTTGTTCGAAATTCCCAGTGTGGTGTGTTAGGAAGATGGGTTATAGAGGTTCAAAAGTTAGTTATGTAATTTCCAGATCTTATTCTCGTTCATTTGTGCAGTATTGATGGTTAGTGGGGTTGATGTTAGTTCTCGTGATGAATGGTATTATGTCTTCTTGCTTACAAAAAGATAAAATAGTAAATATGTTTTTGTTTTTCTTTTTAGTTTGTTTTCAGGATTTATGCCTTGTTTCCTTCACTTGTCCTTTCACGCTGTTTATCAATCAATTACGTCTAGATCCCAGACTAGTTGGAAGTAAGTAAATTAAGTCGTATGCCTTAGTCTTCTCTTGGGCTTTCCTTTCTGGTTTTAACTTTTACCCTGGTGTCTTGATAGAGACTCATGTTATTGGCTAGTCTATGTATCTATATTGAGTTGATCAGACAAAGTAATTTACAACTA